>JAJJMB010010620.1:967278-1296544 GCA_023531105.1 Papaver atlanticum
CATTATACACAATAGAGATGAAAATAGACACATAAATGCGTCTATCAGTGGCCAGTTTTTAATCCTTGTATTTCTTTCCACATCTTCTCCATTTACTCCATAACCATGTTCACATTGTGAGCATCTCTGGAAAATGTCTCATCATAATAAGACTAAGATGGCTTGTAAGTTTGATCTACCTCATTTGGGTCGTGCCATGCTTTCGTAGCTCCCACTGGTAGGTTAGCCTTTGGTGCTGTTTTGGGGTAAAAACTGATTCTGCTGGTTTTGGTAAATTTGGGTGTGTTGATGAGAAACGAATCTAAACCCTAAACAAATGCACTGCATGGGAGTACTTTTAGATTCGAGAGATCAATCTGTATAATCCTGGCCTAAACCAAGAAATGGCCGTTCCAGTCTCGCTTCGGTCACAAAATGAAGGAGAATGGTTGATCTTAGGGAGGGAAGCGAAGAAGGTGTTGAGATTAGAATGGTTAACTCTGAAGGTGTGGCTATTTTTATGACTTGTATCAGAATATGGAACTGGCTTACGGAATGTAAGCTATCAGTTCTTGGTGTTTTCTGGATACTGTGTTGATAACCAAAACTGTGTTGTTGGTTGAAATAGGTTGAAAACCTATTTATATCAGTCATAGTTGCACGCACCCTGATCTCATAGGAACTGGGAATAGTTGAGTGATGGAGGAGTGGGATCGTGCAGGATGGTGAAAACCATGTCTCCACTATGAGGGGAAGACTGGGTGGTTTCGTCCCACTACTTCTCTATCATCACTAACTGCTCGCCTTTCCTGACACTTTCATGTAATAGGCATGTTTGCACGCCGCACGGTGTAGACCGCCAGACCAATACCCTGATGAACATACCCCAGTTTGTGACATGTTTGATGTCTTGAGTATTTTCGTGGAAAATATGCAGCAGGCTGCTGAATGGGTCTTGTTTGCAAGACCTAGTTATTCTGACCAATCACGCGCAAGCTAGGTGATGGGTGGTCATGTGTGAGTAGCTGCCAGGAGCTATCAATGTACATTAAATATGTGGTGATCGGTACCTATAGGAGAATGGTGGCTTGTAGCCATTTTGACATCCTATTGGTTGGCCTAAATTAAATCTAAAACGGTTAAGTTGGCAAGCCAAGTTGGATGGCTGAGATGATTTAAAGAAGTTTGTGTTAATTCATGAAATTTCGTAATCAGATAATTCAGATGTGAGACCCTCACTAAAACTGCTGTAGAATTCTCATACGAACTCGGATTTTGACGATTCGCCCATCCATTATTATTAGAAAAGAATTTCCTATCTTCCCTCATGATAATATTTTGGTTTTGATTTCGTTTAGGAGGTGCAAACATCCCGACAGTAAAAACTTAGGGAGAATTCAGGAGGAATTCTGTCAGTTTTCAGACATGACCTAGCTCGCCTTTTAAGCTGTATCTTTTAGATCGTTAATCCTATTGATGTGATTTTTTAGTATGTTATGCTAGACATACATACTAAACTTTTGGCATGTAGCTCATACTAAAATTGTTTACCAAATGCTCCCATTTGTTCGTCCAATCTTTGGGTGATCGTTTAGAAGCCAAATGGGTAGGCCACGGCGTGGACGATTGTTCCTTATGGAAAAGGGGTGGCCGTTGATCATGGCCACATCTCGTTGGCTGCCTAAAATAAGGGTTAGGCCAGCCGTTTCATAGCCTTAGCATGGCGTGTTCATGGCCCGCATAAAGCGGTAAAAATAACAAGTAGCATAGTAGCGTAACGACGCTACAATGGCGCACTGGCACCTGCAAGTGACATAGTGGCGTAGTGGCGCTTTCCAGTGGAATAGTAGTGCCTGCCAGTGGCATAGTGGCGCCTATCAGATGCATAGTGGCGTAGCTGCGGCTACTATATCTTGGCATATTGGTGTTAGATCCAAATATGACTAACGATATTGGCTTCTAGTTGCTGTATCAAACTTAATTCCTAGGTAGTATTATTTGACATGGGATGACATAGTGGTCCCGGCCAAATTAGGGTTTGGCATGTCGAAACCCTAAGTGGCGCGTGTGGATATGTGGCCGCGGTATGGTGGCATGGTGGTGCTTGTCCGGTCGTGTCAGGAAGCGGCCAAGCTTGATAAATCGACTGGACAAAACGTATGGCTGTGATCGTTTTAAGACTGACATGGGCCGTTTATATTAGATTCCTTAAGGAATTAGGCGCGTCGACCAACCAACTTCCAACTTTATTTAAAAGTGCGTGTGGCGCATTTAAAGCGATTAGATTGGTCGATGGGAAAGGGGCCGGCAAGCAGCAACATGGAGCGTGGCCAGCCGGCCACTGGTGGTGCCTGCTAAAGCCAATCGGTCGGCCAATCGGTGCGGCCACGCCTCCTTTTGCCGCTGCTCTTACTTGCCGCAGTTCATCTTTATTTCTTGTTTTCTGATTTTGGTAGGATCTTGCTCCTACTAGCTCCATGATGGATCAATTTTCTAGTTTGCCTAGGTTTAGTTTCGACTAATAGGGTTCGAAATATCGCGCAGGGCGCAAAAAACCTAATTCTGTAAATTAATAAAATTAGGTTAGAAAGATTGAATTTTGTGAGCTGACACAAAATCAATCAATTTCTGGTGAATTTTGTGTGTTCATACAAAATCACTAATTATGTTTCAGAGGGCATCATAACCTTGCGTGCCTCTAATTGAGTATTTCCATGCATATCTTAATCCTGACACTTCGGGAAATTCATGCTACTCAGTTGCGAGCGAACATTAATTGTCATGTCATGTCAACATCAAGAGTTCGGCTGGGAACATAGCATAGAATGAATACTCGGCAGGCTCTTCGGCATTAGTGAGTAATGCAGCTAGGAGCTTAAATACTCATTAGGATCTATACTAATGAACAATTCATCTAGGATCTTGAGTTTCAATATAATATGAAGAGAGACATAGGCACTCATCAGATTCTGATATATTCTTCAAATTCCTTGCGGAATATAGACATATCAAGGTCTACTACTTCTGATGCCGGTTCAGGTAGACAGACTTTTACCGTTTTCGCCCTATAATAAAAACCACCATCAACATTAAGTCCCCTGCTTAGCACGTAACAGTGACATTGTTGCGGGGTAAGCATTAGATGGTGACATACAAAATTAAAATTGAAAAGATAAAGCAGGTAGATATTACCAAGAAAATTCTAATCGTCCTTCAGCAACGGGACCGCGCGGCCAGTGGTCTTCGTTGTAGCGTGTTGCTAGCTCGGCTATGGAGCATGAGTGTTATGGGCCCAGCCATCTATTCCCGTTCATGGAGCAAAAAGGAATCCTTCTTATGGAAACTCTGTTCGTATAAAAATGGGTATCAACCTTCTTTCGTTTTTTGTTGCTCGTCGGGCTCCGTGCTTTCTTCTGCAGCAGCTGGCTCCTATTCGTCACTGTCAGCAGCTCCACCACGAGCGTTCCAATCTTCGGCAGCAAGGTAAGTACATCTTGTTCTTTCTTCTTTTTTTCAAGTATGAACTTTAGTCGTACGTATAACTTCTACGGTTTTGAAATTTCATAAAATCCTGAGTGAACTCCATCGATCCTCTCCGGAATGTGTAATAAGGTTCTGTCTCCAGGAAATGAGCATCCAACCTCTCCAGCGGATTTCAAAATTTTTCAAACTCCATTGCGCTCAATTACAAGAGGCCTTGACTTTAAGTTGTTTGGTGTCTGGACTGCTGAGTCGTAATTAAAATGTTATTTAAACTCCTGAGAATTGACTGACACAAAATTGTATTTATTCTGACTCTTTAGCTCATAGGCCTATTATTTCCTTTCTGATTGCGATGATGATATGCTTGGAAGGCTTGTATGGGCAAAATCTTCCGGAGCCGTTGAGTGAAGTAGACGAGATGAGAGGCGTTCCGTTGCTGACGTCTTGCTATCAAGTCTTCAAGGAATTCTTTCCAAGCTACATCCTTTGAATCATCTTTTGAATCTTGGATTGTTGTGTGGAATGGGATGCGATGAGCAGTCCCCAATTACACTTCTGTTTGGTTACTAGAGCTGTACCTTTTAAGCCGGCTTAGGAATACAATGCGTTCTTACAAGGAGTTGTAGATGCGTGCTAGATCCGATGGCGTGGCCGGATATGTGAAAATATCTTTGCGGCATACTTTTGGAGTCTTTTATGCATGTGTACGGATTCATGTTAAAAAATTCATGCGGCTTGTAAAGCTTTGACAGTGATGATACTGATATCAGAAATAATCTGGTTGAGGGACTTGAAGGCATCATGTGCTGGCAGTCCCCAGGTGTAATTATCCTGAGCCTATTTTCTACTGAAAGATGTAAGGTGGTTGACGAATTGATGAAGGCGGCAATCTTTTGGATTCGTCATTTGTTGATCAATGAGCGAGAGTTGTATTTGATAGATCTGTATTGCATCCAAACTTTTGGCAGCTCATGCACCCATTCCACAGGAAATTGGAAATCTATAAACACCGAATCTGATTTTGTCGGCGATGTGGCAGACATGATGCGGTTGGTATGTGTGGCTTACTGAGGCGTTGAAGCGGCTTCGGCTTCAAGGGAGAACGTTGAAGCGGTTCCTGGACGGAACGTTGAAGCGGCTTATGGAGAAAACGCTGAAGCGGTAATGTGATTTGTAGTTTTAGTGGTAAAAAGATTCGTTGCAACTTGTGAAGGATTTTTTTTTTTGGACTTAAATTAAACTCAACAATGCAAAAATATTTATATCAAAAATATAAATAAATACCGAGACTCTGGATTCCACGATTGACCAATTAATTGATAAACTCTAATCAATATTCATGCAACTCTTTACGTTTAAAGTGATTCTAATATTTTGCAAAAGTAGATTTTTAGAATAACAAGTGTATTTCGAAAGCATAGAATATCAAAAACATAGGTCTAAGCATAATCTATCAAGAGAAATCATAATTATTTAAGAAAAATCATTCAATCAATTCTCAATCAAAGCAAATAATCATATAAGAAATTGCACAAATAATTAAAATAGAATTATACCACTTTTCATGGAACAATGGCTTCCTCCGTCGCCTCGGCTAAGTGGTTTAGCTCCTCATATTAATCACTTGCTCAAAGTACATATTTATAACTCAAAAGTTAATTAAAAGAGTAAAAGAATACACTGTAGTCGCTGAAAGTCTAAAACAGAAGACTGAATCGTTGCTGAAGGGTTTCGGTCACTGCAGACAGGAACGATAGGCGTTTATTGTCACTGAAATAAGTCTGCTCCTGCGACTGTTGCTTGTGCGTCTTATGTTCTTCGTTCCTTCTTCGCAGCAGCAGCAGAAAACAATTTCGTCTCTGATTTTCTAGCTTTCTCTAAGGCTCTAAACTTCCCCTAAAGTATTCATTCTTCGATTCTATGGCCTCTGACCGGACCCCTAACTCCCGATACTCTTTCTATGACACCAATACCTCCTATTTATACCAGACAGCAACCATAAGACTCGAGAAAATCTTCACAATTTTTTCTCTTCCTTTTCGTGCAAGTTACAGACTTTCTTTTTTCTGTATTTTCTTTACGCATCACTGTTTCCTTTCCACACTCCAACTTCCTTTAGATAGAGACAAATCAAATCATATTAACGTAGAGTAATGATATTTCCTGTTTTAAAGCAAAAATCCCGTGTCAAAATTTTCTTCTCTGTTTTAAAGATACCACCATACATGAAGAGATTTTCTTCCTTTTTTTGTAGATCTAAAACGCGTAATCATTATGTATATCTGGTAAGAACATTATCCCTTGAAAATCTCCAACAGAAATTACTCAAAATCATGGCCAGAAAGCTTCGCAGCTGTGAAAGAATTTTCCCGCCAAAACTGTTTCAAACGCAGAAGACAGTGGTGTCCCCCTATCCAATCCCGGTTTGTGCTTAGCAGCTGCTTGGAAATGGGTTACCCCTTATCCAAAATGAGAGTCCGAATAGTAGGTGTCCTCCGGGGTACCTTTATCAACTTTTCGAGCCGATTTCTCCAAAAACACCTACAAAGGGATAAAATACCAAAATTAGTACAAAAATGGGTACTAACAATATACACAATAGAGATGAAAATAGACACATAAATGCGTCTATCAAATACCCCCAAACTTATTATTTGCTAGTCCCGAGCAAATCAAAACTACAAAAAATAAAATCCTAACTCACTGTCGCAGGCATCGTCGATTGCACTTAGCATGTGCAACAAGCCTTTAAACCCCGAGTTATAGTCTCGGGAGGGTTTACTTGAGATATACCTACAAAACCTTTACTCCAGACCCTAGCTATATATGCAAAACCTTGGAATGCACTAAAGAACCTCCTTGGTTGGAATACTTATTGATTACGGGAGGAAGTACCCTGATGCGAAATTCCAATTGCTGTATATGAGTTTGCACTCAAGTATACTAAAATTCATATATAAGTGACAGAGCTCTACTCAGATAGTCGCACTATGGACATCAATATCCGGAATCAAACAAATCACATGAATAGATTAAGAAGATGGATATAGAAATAGATGGTTGCGAATGGACTTCAATGCCAAGATGAACCTATGACCTAGTGGATTGAGATACTGGTCTGGACTAATATAAACACAACTGGCATATACAAGGGAACCAGTGGTCGACAATCCTAAATCTACATCAACACAGCTGGCATATACAAGGGAACCAGTGGTCGACTTTATAATAAACCTTTATTTTTATTTTTATTTTTAAACGACATGATTAGATCTTTTGGATCCAAGCGCATGCTTCTTGTCAGCAGATTACATGGTAATTCTCGTGGATCCTGCATTCCACGCTTGTTTAGGCGACGGAGACAGGGAGAACACACACATATTGCTATCCAAGTGTTATTTATTCCGATTGGTCTAATTGGTCTGGTCTTTTTTTTTTTTTTTTTTTAGTAACTCAATCACCCTATTTCAACCCAGCAGACATCAACATAAAAATTTGCAAAAACAAAAACAGAAGTAATAAGATGATTCCGAGATACGGTGAAACTATCATGTTATTTCTAACACCTGAGCTCCGTGCTTTTATGAATAGACTATATATAAATGTTTCCATCTAGTCAGATTGGTTCCTCAACTCCTAAAACCAAAATGCTTCCATCCACTTAGATTGGTTAGTGCCATCCTTAATAGGCATAAATTTCTAGGCTATGGAATTTATAATGCAACTAAAAAGTTTCTCCCATACCCCCAAACTTAAATCTAACATTGTCCTCAATGTTCTAAAGATAAAATTAAAAGCATGAACAAGGAGAAACTGTTACCATTTGAAGCAAAAGAGTTAAGGAAAGATATTACCGTGTTGCATGAGCATGGGTTACCTCCCAAGAAGTGCTAAGTTTAAAGTCTTCAGCCAGACATTGGAAGGGATTAGTCACCTCGAATCGTATAACAGTAGTCGGAATAACTGTGGGTCTTCAAAACCAAATAGAGCTGACCAAAGGAAACTGTAATAAACCAACGAAATGAACAAGACTAGCATGCCCTTACCTAGTTTCCTGATTAAGAAATATATATATAATTGTGGTTCAGGTTCAGGTTCTAAGAAAGGGTCTAAATAAAATATTTTCAATGATTGCGTTTCTTCATAGGTGGATCCGAATTATTAGGTCCTAGAGTCTAGAAAAACTCAAATAAAAAATTAGAAGCACATAATAATAACCTGAATAATTGAGGATCCTTAAAGTCAATCAAATTTGACTTACACAATTGACCACGATAAAAGTGATGGTCATTTTTAAGAAAATGTGTCGATTCTAATTTCCTAAAGCATTTAGGCTCAGTTTCACAACTTAATATTCGACACATTTGGAATATAAACGTTCCCACAGTTGGAAGAAAACTATTTGGTGGGAAAACAAAGTCAATCTGGGTATCATAGCCTGGGAAAACCACATCAACCAGAGGATGGGTTTCTAACGACTAAACTTCTTCCTGGACATCATTAGGTTCGGGAAAACGAGTATGAAGGTAATCTTGTAAAATGGTTGAGGCACAGATATCAAGTCCTAAGTGAGGGGACTTTCTGAGAGTTAAAGCACATGGAGAATGATAATCACCCCCAAACTTAGAGTTTTCAGTGTCTCTAGTTAGACTATCCACAATCTCCCTAATTTCTAGGTCATCAGATTCCTGAAAATAGGCAATTGATTCTTCTAAGTCAAGTTCATCCTCACTCATATCTACGAGTTCATTTTCTTTGTCTAAGACTATTGTTTCTAAATCACTAGACAATAAAACAGTATTTTCAGAATAAACTCGTTCCTCTAAACCATTATTGACTTCGTAATCAAAAGGAAATACTACATCGTCTAAAACGGGGATCTCTCTAGACAAATCCTCGTCCTTTTGAATAGGTGAATAATTATTAAAATTATTTGGATTTGAACTAGAAATAACATTATCATTATAAAGCTCAATTGGAGTAATAAATTCCTTATCACTATGCCTACATATTTCAGATTCTTCAGCAACACTATCCTCATCATAATCGTCATTATAATAGCATGGAAATGGTTGAACCTCATCTAAACATGTAGTGTTACCAATTCTAACCTCGTCATCTTGATTATGCAAATAACTATCATTATTTTCAAGGGTATTATTGGAAACACTGTATTGGAAATTAAGATTATTTCGAGCAAGTCTTTCGTTTGTCTCAGCCATCAGCTTGAGAGATTCCTCTATAGAAAGTTTTCTCAATGGTGCAGTTTGTCTTTTCATTTCCGACATAAACCTATTTGTTTGCTCAGTTAACTGCTTAAGAGACTCTTCTAAAGATACGGAAGGATCATAAATAGGAATAGAAGGATCATAATAAGGACTAGTTTTTAACAGTTTGATTGTATTGTCCAAAGACGAGGTACTAGCACTATAATAATCCTTATTTTCTTGCTCGTATGACCGGTGTGTGTGTGGATAGTAATTGGGCTCACCATGGTATGAACCATAACCTTCAAAGGGTTGGTGTTCCCAACCACTATTTACACTATGGTCGTAGTGTGAATAATGTCCATTTTGAAACTCAGTCGGTTATTCATTGTATTGGCTTCTATCGTACCAGTTCGACATTCTTAGTTGCAACGGAATTCTAAACAATCACAAACAAGGCTGACTCGACCAAATCAAACCTATAAAATCTAGCAAACAACAAGCATGATGGCTCCACTTAGATTGTTTCTAGACCAGCTTCTAATCTTCCAAGAGGCAACTGGGTACAATTTTAGCAAACCTCGTAGGACGATCCGAATAAAGTAAGTCAAAGAGAAGTAGGAGAATCTCAGAGGAGCTTTGATACCCCCACCTCTTTGGCAACGCTTCCCTGGGTTACAAGGCGGATCTAATCGACTTAAAGTAATCTTCCTGAACTTTGAGTTAGGCTTACAAGATACCCAATACGATCCTTTTGAACGACTTTCCTACAAGCTCGTTACCCTATCGGTCTCGTTCTAGTCAATATTTTAAGCTTGGGTTCGCGTTCGGTATCGTTTTCCTAAGGCGGGCAAGAAGAGAACGGTGATGAAATCCGAACCCTTATCTTGTATGGCCAGGCCTTTCCCTTTACTAGGAAAATAAATGTCCGTATTCAGTCCTCAGCATATATGCATACGAAGGAAGACAGTAACTCGCTGACATGGGATTCGCGAGTGTTCAGAATCTTACCTCCCGTTCCAGACGGGGGATGAATCGGTTGTAGTCGACTCGAGCCACTGACTCCTGTGTCAGTGTATGAACCCAAGGTGCAGAGACGATATCGTAATCGTCGTCCTTCCCTGCAAACAATTTATATTTAATTTTAACCCTTCCTTAGGGTTTAAAAATAATAAAAGTCCAAAGTCCAATGTCAAAAAAATAATAAAAAATAAAAAATAAAAAGGTTCAAAAATAAAGTCTTATTTACAATTTCTAAAAAAAATAAATAAATAAATCTAATTAAAAATAAATAAAATATCTTCGTCTTTTCTCCGTTCTTTTCGCTTTAAGCTTTAGCTCCAAGTCTTTATGAAATCACCAAACTCCTTGACAACTTCTTTTTCTTTTCGATCCAAACTCCAAAACCTGTAGCTCACAGAAAAATACCCAAAGAACGTAAAATAGAACAAAATAAAAAAAATAAATCTAAAATCCTAAAAACAAGTCCGCGTCGGCGGCGCCAAAAATTGATGTGATTTGTAGTTGTAGTGGTAAAAAGATTCGTTGCTCGAACTTGTGAAGGATTATTTTTTTAGACTTAAATTAAACTCAACAATGCAAAAAAATTTATATCAAAAATATAAAGAAATACCGAGACTCTGGATTCAACCATTGACCAATTAATTGATAAACTCTAATCAATATTCATGCAACTCTTTACGTTTAAAGTGATTCTAATATTTTGCAAAAGTAGATTTTTGGAATAACAAGTGTATTTCGAAAGCATAGAATATAAAAAACATAGGTCTAAGCATAATCTATCAAGAGAAATCACAATTGTTTAAGAAAAATCATTCAATCAATTATCAATCAAAGCAAATAATCATATAAGAAATTGAAAAAATAATTAAAATAGAATTATACCACTTTTCATGGAACAATGGCTTCCTCCGTCGCCTTGGCTAAGGGGTTTAGCTCCTCATATTAATCACTTGCTCAAAGTACATATTTATAGCTCAAAAGTTGATTAAAAGAGTAAAAGAATACACTGTAGTCGCTGAAAGTCTAAAACAGAAGACTGAATCGTTGCTGAAGGGTTTCGGTCACTGCAGACAGGAACGATAGGCGTTTATTGTCACTGAAATAAGTCTGCTCCTGCAACTGTTGCTTGTGCGTCTTATGTTCTTCGTTCCTTCTTCGCAACAGCAGCAGAAAACAATTTCGTCTCTGATTTTCTGGCTTTCTCTAAGGCTCTAAACTTCCCCCAAAGTGTTCATTCTTCGATTCTATGGCCTCTGACCGGACCCCTAACTCCCGATACTCTTTCTATGACACCAATACCTCCTATTAATACCATACAGCAACCATAAGACTCGAGAAAATCTTCATAATTTTTTCTCTTCCTTTTCGTGCAAGTTACAGACTTTCTCTTTTCTGTATTTTCTTTACGCATCACTGTTTCCTTTCCACACTCCAACTTCCTTTAGATAGAGCCAAATCAAATCATATTAACGTAGAGTAATGATATTTCCTGTTTTAAAGCAAAAATCCCGTGTCAAAATTTTCTTCCTTGTTTTAAAGATACCACCATACATGACGAGATTTGCTTCCTTTTTTTTGTAGATCTAAAACGCGTAATTATTATGTATATCTGGTAAGAATATTATCCCTTGAAAATCTCCAACAGAAATTACTCAAAATCATGGCCAGAAAGCTTCGCAGCTGTGAAAGAATTTTCCCGCCAAAAATCAAACGCAGAAGACAGTGGTGTCCCCCTATCCAATCCCGGTCTGTGCTTAGCAGCTGCTTGGAAATGGGTTACCCCTTATCCAAAATGAGAGTCCAAATAGTAGGTGTCCTCTGGGGTACCTTTATCAACTTTTCGAGCCGATTTCTCCAAAAACACCTACAAAGGGATAAAATACCAAAATTAATACAAAAATGGGTACTAACAATATACACAATAGAGATGAAAATAGACACATAAATGCGTCTATCAAGCGGCTTCCAGAGAGAACTCCAGTGAGGGCGCCATTAACCCTTGATTTCGAAAAGAGAGTTCTTCATTCTTCTGTTTTATAATCCTCGGTGCAGATTACATGCTTCTTGAATATTTTTGGCGTGCCGGCTAGGCATGTAGAAGCATGGACGCATTGTCACGAATTAAGAAATCTAAAAGCCAGGTGTGTAGAAGCATGGACGCATTGCCATGGACTAAGAAATCTAAAATCCATGCTTGTTAGGTGAGGAGGCTTCATCTCCAATTAATGGCGCGTGTAATGTGATTCGATGCGCCGTTTCTGAAGAAATAGTTGCAACCCGGGAGTGTTACGTGTGCTGACTTCAAATTCATTGCTTGGTTCTGTGAAGGGGATTCCCAAAATACGAAAAACTGCAAACAACAAAACTTCTTATGGGAATCTCGTCAGGCGAAGGTTAAAGCAGGCTGCTCTTCGGATGCGAAAGATGCTTGCTCCAGAAAGAATGTGCCGCTGCTTGATGATCTTGTGCTTTATTTTCCTTTACATATTCCCCTCTTTGGTATTTTGAAAGATATGAGACATCTCTTGCATGGTTTGATTTTTTATGGTTTCGAATTAATGGGTAATGATTTTGTGAGGGTTTAGGTTTACTCGAGACTTTTCCTTGAGATGATTCAGGAATAATTTTATAAAAGGGAAATGATACATGATTAACTGACAAATTGAAACCTAATTGTGAATGCAAGCAGTGCAATCATTTTGGAGGAATTACAAATATTGCAGGAAAAGGGAAATTGTTAAAGGAAATACTAAAGAGAACGCTGGAGGAAAAGGGTAGCACGGCATCTTAGGTATTGAAAGGCTTGAGCCATCGTGAGTGCATTACCATGCCTTCTAGTTTGTCGGCATTGATGAGCTTTCCGTAACCTCCTAAGATAACTTCTGCTACTAGGTACGGCTCATCTTTTCCTTCTGCGGAATCTGGTGGAGGTTGAGCAACAATCCTTACAACCATATCTCCAATTTGGAATGGGTTTGGGAGTTGCTTAGTAACTTGACTCTTAGATTCATCATCTTTGAGCGAGACAACTTCTAAACATTTGATAAAATATTTGAAAGAACCAGCATCCCATTCACATCTCCTAGTGACAGCTGGGTTGATAACTGGCTCGAGTCCCCAGGCTTTGAAAAAGGGAGGAGTGAATAGTTGCAAAAGGGGTTGTTCAATGAGACTTACTTGTGTATGGAATCTGCGAACAAATGTCGTCGGTCTCTCTCCAGGCAATTGGGTCACATTGGAAAGTTGTCGATACGGCAACAAATAATCTTCAGGGTTGGATGGCTTGTTGGAAATCCTTTCAGGTATAAACACTGGAAAAGGACATACTCCTAGCTTTGGTTTGTTGCTATGCACCCATGAGCGCCCCAGAATCATATTATAATTTGGGCATTCTTTAACAATATGAAACTTGGCATGCGTTAGAGCATCTCCCACCTTGATTTCGAGATTAATGTACCCGTAAACATTTTTTGATCCTCCTTCTGGGTTTTTGATCAAAGGTTGGCAGTGCACAGCTTCCTTCTTTGAAATCTTTGCATCTCTCAGAGTCTTAACGGTGACAATGTTGAAATCAGAGGCCGCGTCAATCAGTGTGCTTTCAAACTCGACATCCTTCAGGTGAGCGGTGGTTAGGAGTCCCCAGTTGCATCTATCGGTCGCGCTTTCCAAGAAAGATTGGGGTTTGGGAGCGGCTTCTTTGACTGGAAATAGACGCTTGCCCGATACAATACGGTTGAGGGCTGCAAATATGTCTTGACGATGCGCCTTGGATAAATACTGAATTTCACATAAATGCTCCATCATAGACTGTACGGTTTTGTGGACGGAGTCCCCAGAAATCATGCAGCTCCTGACAGGAAGGGGATCTCTGTGAACACCTTCATTTCCTAATTGGAGTTCTCCAGCATCCACCTTTTCTTTGAAAATGCGCTTCAATTTGTTGCAGTCACTAGTTGGGTGATTGACGAACCCATGGTAACGGCAATATTTGGGATTTGCCATTTCTTCCTCAGTTGGTGGATGTCTGAGAGGAGGTAGCTTGATGGCGTCATCTTGAATCCACGCTTCCAGGAGTTCAATTACTTCCTCAATTGTAAATGGGAAGTTTGGAGAAGCATCTCCAGTTTCTTGTTGTTGTAGTGGGGTCTTAGCCGCGGCCTTCCGGGGTGGAGTTGTCTGATGTGCTGGTGCCACACGTTTGGGTTGCTATTCCACTGCTGGAGCTTTCCTCTTTCCTCCTTCACCCACTACGCTTACGGAGGGACCGGTATTATATTTCTTATTGATGAGGAACTTGTTTCCTCGAGTCTCGTGTGCAACTTCACTCCTGGCCGGTCTGGTTCTTTCCAACAGTGCTGGTGCTGTTGTAGCCGACCGCTGAGCAACTTCATTGAGTTCAGAGAATGTCTGGAAGCGCAGGTTCTCCAGTAAAGCGCGATAGATGGGAACCATACCGTTAATACATGACTCCGCCAACTGTTGTTCAATCACATTTGGATCGTGACAGTCCAGTGCCTGAATCCTGAATCTCTTGACATAATCATTAGGATGCTCATTATTTCGTTGAAACATTCTTCCCAAGTCTGAAAAGGTGATTTGCTCGGACACGAAGAAATATTTCTTGTAGAAAGCGGTAACCATCTCACACTAGTTGGATATGTTGTTTGGTGCAATGTTGTTGTACCATGTGTACGCTTTCCCGGTAAGTGACTTTGAAAATTCTTTCAGGCGGAGGACATGACTTTATTCATGCTCTCCTAAGGATTCCAGAAAACGAGAGATGTGTTCACGAGCGTTACCAGTACCATCAAAAAGGGAAAATAGAGGAGAAGGGTATCCTCTCGAGAGAGGAACTTTTTGCACATCAGGAGGATAAGGAGGTTGATGCTGGTACAGGTCTACCGGGTTTTCTTTGCTTCGATTTTGGAGAAGTTATTCCAGATCCTCACGTGTGATGAAATTGGATGGATGATTTCTTTCCACTGGACGTTCAGGAACAAAACGTGCCTCTTCATCTATAAAGGCGTGCCCTGCTTAGGTGCCTGCGCCGGGAGTATTAAAAGTACTCCTTAATGGCTCCGTTTGGGGTTGACGTGGCTCTTGTGGTAGCCGCTCCGTTAGCGTCTTGAGGAAAGTAAGTACCTCTTTCTGAGTTGTAGCCATGTCTGTCTGAGCCTTAGCGAGAACTTTTTGTCTTTCCATAAAATCAACAATGGTAATAGGAGGTTGACTTCCTATGGCTCCTCCAGTCTCTCGTCCCGATGGGGAAGTGACAGTAGCTCTAGTAATAACCGGGGGCGTTATTCTCGTAGAAACATTGGGGATGGTGGCAGCGGCTCTGGCTCTGGTGATAGGAGGTGTCCTTCCTGAGGGAATATTTCTTGCGCCGCTGGTGTTGGTGGTAGAGGATGTAGTGCTAAGAGATGCGTTGATCGTGCTGGTAGGCGGTACATTGGTGTCGCCGGCAGGAATGTTGACGCCAGGGGTGTTGTCAGCGCCAGTAACCTCAGGATTTGTCGCTGATCCATACCTAACATCCACCATCTTGAAATTGGGGAGATTGAAAATGAAAATCCAGAAACTATCTTCGCAACCGAGAGGTTAATCTCCCACTGTGGTCGCCAGTTGTTTTGGGGTAAAAACCGATTTTGCTGGTTTTGGTAAATTTGGGTGTGTTGATGAGAAACGAATCTAAACCCTAAGAAAATGCACTGCACGGGAGTACTTTTAGATTCGAGAGATGAATCTGTACAATCCTGGCCTAAACCAAGAAATGGCCGTTCCAGTCTTGCTTCGGCCACAAAATGAAGGAGAAGGGTTGATCTTAGGGAGGGAAGAGAAGAAGGTGTTGAGATCAAAATGGTTAAATCTGAAGGTGTGGTTATTTTTATGACTTGTATCAGAATATGGAACTGGCTTACGGAATGTAAGCTATCAGTTCTTTTTGTTTTCTGGATACTGTGTTGATAACCAAAACTGTGTTGTTGGTTGAAATAGGTTGAAAACCTATTTATATCAGTCATAGTTGCACGCACCCTGATCTCATAGGAACTGGGAATAGTTGAGTGATAGAGGAGTGGGATCGTGTAGGATGGTGAAAACCACGTCTCTACTACGAGGGGAAGACTGGGTGGTTTCGTCCCACTACTTCTCTATCATCATTAACTGCCCGCCTTTCCTGACACTTTCTTGTAATAGGCGTGTTTGCACGCCGCACGCTGTAGACCGCCAGACAAATACCCTGATGAACATCCCCCAGTTTGTAACATGTTTGATGTCTCGAGTATTTTCGTGGAAATTATGCAGCAGGCTGCTGAATGGGTCTTGTTTGCAAGACCTAGTTATTCTGACCAATCACGCACAAGCTAGGTGATGGGTGGTCATGTGTGAGTAGCTGCTAGGAGCTATCTATGCACATTAAAGATGTGGTGATCTGTCCCTATAGGAGAATGGTGGCTGGTAGTCATTTTGACATCCTATTGGTTAGCCAAAATTAAATCTAAACCGGTTAAGTTGGCTAGCCAAGTTGGATGGCTAAAATGATTTGCAAAATTTTGTGCTAATTCATGAAATTTCATAATCAGAAAATTCAGATGTGAGACCCTCACTAAAACTGTTGTAGAATTCTCATACAAACTTGGATTTTGACGATTATCCCATCCATTATTATCATAAAAGAATTTCCTATCTTCCAACGAGGGAATATTTAGGTTTTGAGCTCGTTTAGGAGGTGAAAACATCCCGACAGTAAGAACTCAGGGAGAATTCAGGAGGAATTCTTTCAGTTTTCAGCCATGACCTAGCTCGCCTTTTAAGCTGTATCTTTTTCCTCGTTAATCCGATTGATGTTATTTCTTAGTATGTCATGCTAGGCATCAATACGAAACTTTTGGCATGTAGCTCATACTAAAATTGTTTACTAAATGCTCCCAGTTGTTCGTATAATATTTGGGTGATCGTTTAAAAGCCATATGGGTAGGTTGCGGCGTGACCGATTGTTCCTTATGGAAGAGGGGTGGCCGTTGATCATGGCCACAAATCGTCATGGAAAAGGGGGTGGCCGTTGATCATGGCTACAGCTCGTTGGCTGCCTAAAATAAGGGTTAGGCCGGCCGATTCGTAGCCTTAGCATGGCGCGTTCATGGCCCGCATAAAGTGGTAAAAATAACAAGTAACATAGTAGCGTAACAATGCTACAATAGCGCACTAGCGCTTGCCAGTGGCGTAGTGGCGCCTTCTAATGGCATAGTTGCATAGCTGCGGCCACTATATCTTGGTATATTGGTGTTAGATCCAAATATGACTCAATGATATTGACTTCTAGTTGCTGTATCAAACTTAATGCCTAGCTGGTATTATTTTACATGGGACGGCATAGTGGTCCCGGCCAAATTAGGGTTTGGCATGTCGAAACCCTAAGTGGCGCGTGCGGCTATGTGGCCGCAGTATGGTGGCATGGTGGTGCTTGTCCGGTCACGTTAGGAAGCGTCCAAGCTTGATAAATCGACTGGCCAAAACATACGGTCGTGATCATTTTAAGACTGACATGGGCCATCTATATTAGATTCCTAGAGGAATTAGGTGCGTCGACCAACCAACTTCCAACTTTATTTAAAAGTGCATGTGGCGCGTTTAAAGCGATTTGATTGGTCGATGGGAAATGGGCCGACAAGCAGCAACATGGAGCATGGCCAGCCGGCAATAGGTAGCGCCTGCTAAAGCCAATTGGTCGGCCACGCCTCCTTTTGCCGCTGCTCTTAGTTGCCACAGTTCCTCTTTATTTCTTTTTTTCTTCTGATTTTGGTAGGATCTTGCTCCTACTAGCTCCATGATGGATCAATTTTCTAGTTTGCCTAGGTTTAGTTCCGACCAATAGGGTTCGAAATATCGCGCAGGGCGCAAAAAACCTAATTCTGTAAATTAATAAAATTAAGTTAGAAAGATTGATTTTTTTGAGCTGACACAAAATCAATCAATTTCTGGTGAATTTTGTGTGTTCATACAAAATCACTAATTATGTTTCAAAGGGCATCATAACCTTGCGTGCCTCTAATTGAGTATTTCCATGCATATCTTAATCCTGACACTTCGGGAAATTCATGCTACTCAGTTGCGAGCGAACATTAATTGTCATGTCATGTCAACATCAAGAGTTTGGCTGGGGAACATAGCATAAAATGAATACTCGGAAGGCTCCAGTATTAGTGAGTAATGCAGCTAGGAGCTTAAATACTCGTTAGGCTCTATACTAGTGAACAATTCATTTAGGAGCTTGAGTTTCAATATAATATGAAGAGAGACATAGGCACTCATCAGATTCTGATATATTCTTCAAATTCCTTGCGGAATATAGACATATCAAGGTCTATTACTTCTGATGCCGGGTCAGGTAGACAGACTTTTACAGTTTTCGCCCTATACTAAAAACCACCATCAACAGGTGGATTAGGATCCACCCTTCGTCTTCCTGAGATGGCTCCATTCTCACGCCTCTTCAACGGAGGGTGAGTTTGGGAACCTTCGATCTGCACATCTAGCATATCTTTCAGGTTCTGGTTTTCTTGAGCCATCAAGTGCATTGCATCCTCTTGATCCTTGTTACGGAGTAGCAAAGCTGCTACCTGTGCTACCATTTGTTCTTCATTGTGGATTCCACCACCCTGAGGAGTGATGTCGGCCGGATCCGCAGTGTCATCCACTCCTTCTTCTATGACCGAAGCATCATGATCTAGCTAGATTGAAGTTAGGTTTCCCAACCCTCGTCCCGTAGGAGCTAAGGTTCTAGGTAACCCTTCGTTAGCCACAGGTGGCTTCGTAACATGGGGACGCTCCGGTAACGACATGCCATAAAGTGGTTGTGCTCCCGATGTTTGCCCCATCCCTTCAGTAGGGGTAGGTGGTTTGTTAGCAACTGTTCTTCTTTCTATTTCGCTTTTCCCATCCTATGCTTCATTTCTTTGATTCGCTTGAGATGGTTTTTGAGATCTTCCTCTTGTAATCGTTGGTCGTGAACTTGTTGGTATGTCACTTGGTTTCTGCATGCCTTCACTCTTTTGTTATCCTAAGGTCACAAAAAAAATGAAAGTTTTTGCTACTTGGGTTCCTTTGCTAAAAGTAGCAGTTAATGCTCTGACACAGAAGACGGCTGAGCAACCTTTTCATAAAAAGTACGAGAATGACGTTTGAAAAGATGGGTATTTAATTTCTTATGACACCCTTGGAAAAAATAACCTTAAATGTTGAAAACAATTCTAAAAAAGGTGTCAGATCTTCCAAGAAAGGGGTTTATTAAATTCTTTGTAAGATCTTTGTTCCTTAAATTCTCCCTGAGATTCCTCAGTGCTCATAGGTACTCAGATCCAAAGGATACTCTGTCGGAAAAAGTTGTTTTAGTACAAAACAAAAGTTTTAATGTTTTTTTAATACGTTTTTGTAAAAAACTTTGTAGATCTGTAAGGTTGCAAGTCTTTTGAGGCTTATGAACTCAAAGGACTTTCGTAAATAACGTGTGAATGGGTCACTAGAGAGTGAGATCCACCGTTGTTACTATCATATCTCTTCGTTAAAGAAGATGTGTAAGTTAAAAGATAAAGGAACATAAAAACTCAAGATGGTGAGCAAATCCTTCTAGCGCCAAATTGTGACTACTAATTTTCCCATAATCTACGTAATGTATACAGCTCAGAGAATCAAATACTAAGTTGTATTGATGTCTCTGTTGAACTGATAATACTAAGTAATAAAAGGTACTTGAGATTGCAATAATAACGAAGAATACAAATATAATGTAAATGCTACTAAGTTATCATGAGACACAAGAGATTACGTGGTTCGACTTTTGTCTACATCCACGGGGTAATGAGTGATTTGTTTGTATTAAGTTTAGGTGGTTACAAAGATCTTAAATGCTTCCCAAAGTAATAGAGAGAACTCAAGCCAAAGTAAATACTTAAGTTCTAAACATTAAAGAGGTATAAGCTTAAGACTAGATCTTCTTCTCCTGGGTATTGAATGCCCTTGTTTGTTGGTGAAGCTTGGTATTTATAGCCCCTGATCCAGATATATCTTTGTTGTCTTTGGGTCCATCGTCCCCTGATATACCTTCCATATAAATAGTACCTTCGTTCACCGCGCGCTTTCTCTAGTCGGATTCTGCCACCTCAGCTGACCCACGTTCCTTCGGGAACTACCCAGCCTCAGTACAGATTGTACCTTCGTTCACCGCTAGCCTCCACCAGTCAGACTCTGCCATCTCATCTCTCTCCACGTGCTTTGGTTAAGCGTGTAGATAAGAGATTTGCGCATTAAATGTTGATTGGATATGTCATCTACCTCTGTCCCTTCGCCATCTTCCTTTCTCTAGGATAGGTTCTACTTTTTCCATCTTAGCCGTCGAGGTATCCTTCTTTGGGATGGGATAAAGTAGATATGCGAAGGTATCTTCCGCTGCTCAGATTTCTGTGTGTAGCGAGGGCTACACAGTTATCCTGCACGCGACCACTAAAACCGTGACACGTGCTCCGCAGAATATTGATATTCACAGTTTGCCCATTTTCTTTCATATTCTACCGTTTGGTAGGATTGGAAGAAAAAACTTCCATAACGCCGCCATTTTTGCACGTACGGATTGGGTGGTCCCCATGTGTCCTTTCATACAATAACTTCCTCTTGAATTTCGTGACATCCAAATTTTTGGATTCTCTAGCCGCTTATAAGAAGAGAATGAAAGAAGGAATTTCATTAACATTTCCCTTCTTTTCATGAACTGTCGCTCTCTATCCCTTTCCCAGATATTTTTTTGTCTCTGTTTCTTCTAACTGCTGGCTTTCTCTTCGACTTCCAAAAACCCTTGCTCGTTCTTCATCGACAGGTTAGTATGTGCTGCTCTTCGGCCTTACTGCAACACTTCACATTCATCATGCTTTGCTCTGTTTTTCCTTTCTTTGATTGTTGAAGTCATTGTTAATCTTGCATGTGAGAATTTCGATTCCCCTTTGCCTCTTCATGTTGTATGAGAACTTGGGTTTATTTCAATTTTGCATATGCATCGTGATTGCTTTTCGCTTGCAAATTTTTTAATGTGGTGATCAATCATACTCCGTTTCGCTTCTTGGGAGGATGAAATTGTTTCCTTTGGTTAATTTTGTTAAACCCATGCCCAAAGTACTATTATTTTTGCCCCAATCATGTTTTAGAGCCAACTGTAATTTTGGTCCGCCATTGTTGAAGGACTGTTCTTTCTGCTGGGTTTTTTTTAGGAATTATGAGACTTCCAAAGAAGCCTGCGTGAAAGGGTCCGAGGCCTAGGTCGTCCGCTGAGCCACCTTCGCGTATGGATCATCCTGATGTTACGCCCTCTCCACCCCTGAGGATACTGAGATACCTGAGGATAGCTGTGGAGGCTGAGGTAGAAGAAGTTGCTGTTGAGAACCTTCCTCCTCCTCCACCTCACTTTGAGCTCCAAAGGTTGCAGTTGCGTGACAAGGATAGCTACGCTCATTTATCCTTGGCTGAGATCTCCAAGTCTTTTCTCCTGCGTAAGTTTGACATCTCTTTCGCTGATGGCCTTGATGTTATCACTGAATCCCTGATCCAGAGTTTCCATATGATGAGAACAATTTGTTGATTATTGTTGGCCAACTGGCCGCAGGTATGTTTCTGCCTTTGTATAGTAGAAAGGATCCCTTCTACTATGATGTTTTTTCTACCAGGGATGACCCGGTGAACAAAACTCAGGTCCGAGGGGTCATGCAATACACTGGCAATTATTGGCGTGCCCTTTGTGAATGTTGGTACCGTAGCAAGGGTAAGACTACTCTGAAGTCTTATGACCCTTTTGCTGCTGGGAGGTCTAAGCAGGAGGATTATACCCCTGCCAACTTCAATGCTACCTATGCTGATGCCATGCATAAAAGCAATATTCTTCCTTGGAGTGTTGGTCTCCACCGTGGAAGGTGATAACCTTCAAGTTGATGGCGACTCTTCAAGTTGATGGCGACCCTTCAAGTTGATGGCGACTCTTTCTTGGTGATCCAAGTTAGCACTCAAGTGGTCACTCCTGCTTTGCTACCGAGGGTACCCTCATTTTCTGCACCTAGTGATTTGCATCCCGTTGTTTTGGCTACCACTAGTGCCATGGTGATATCTTCCAAGAGACTTTCGTCTTCTCCTACTACTTCGCTTCACTCAAGTGGTTCATTTGTGAAGGGTGCTGCTCTGGTAGTGAGGGTCAGTAGTTCAGGCTCCCAGCCGAAGAAGAAGGTTATGATTTCACTTGGCAGCTTCTCCTTCAATGCTACACCCTCTTCTTTGGGAAGTGCTCAGTCTGTCTCTACTGCCCATGCTAGCAAAGTTGTTGGACCTCCACCTTCGTCACCAGATTGGACCGTACTGGGTAATCTTCCTTCTGCTGGTGATATGGACTTAGGTGGTACTTTTAGTCAAGCATTTCTTTCCAATCCCAGTTCATCCACCATGCCATCTCCTCGTCGTGGTGAGGATTCAGTACTTGTGCCCCATGCTCGTTCTCAAGCGACTGATGGGGTTTCTATGGATCTTGGGAAGGGTAAGTTACCTGAGAACTTGAGCCTTGGGAATTCTGACGATGTTATCCTCGAAGCCATACTGCGGGATTCAAAGGGTCCCTTTTCTGCTGAGGTTGATCGTCATCAGATGGCTGATTCTTTGGAGTTTGCTTCGAGGTTGGATACTTTGACTGCTCAGTATCAAGTGGTCAAAGATCTATTTTTCAAAAGTTAACTCTATTATATGTCGGTATGAAAGTATTGATAAAAGATAGAATGAACTTTTGACTATAAAAGTTAAGCCTTTCATGTCATTATGCAAATATTGATGGAAAAAAGGATAAACTTTTGTTTACAAAGATTAAGTCTATTATATGTCATTGTGCAAATAATGATGAAAAATAGAATGAATCTTTGATTATTCCGCAGTATTGGTCCTTCCCTGATCCACATCTTTGTATATATATACTGTGTTGCTCCATAAGTTTTCTTATGATTGAGCATGACCAATTGAATTGATAATTTTCCTTGTGGTAAATTCAATTGAGTTATTTGGATACAAATTCATGTTTTCATGTAGTTTGTTAATGTCCAAAGAAATCCTTCTTTTCTTGTGAAAGTAAGGTCGCTCTTGTTGTTCTTTCGGGAATGACATTTTATGGAGGAGAGTTCTTAATTGAACTTGTGCTTAATTTTCAAATCTTTGTGGGGAGTGCGGCTGTGGAATATTGTAGGAGTTATCTTGTATCTTTATAAACTCCTCGATGAATACACTAAGTTTCGACTATGTGAAATCATCGAAACAAGTTGGTATGTTGTTCTCTTTTGGTCATTAAGTATCTCTATGAAAATTTCATGAGGATCCCACTAGTTTTCGTACCTTTGCTATTGACAAAAGGGGGGAGAATTAATGTGTAGTTCACACTACAAATACATATGGTTAACGGATCATTATGTAAGGGGGAGTGGTTTTCATGTTAAGATGAAGTATTGACTAAGGGGGAGTGATACATATCACTATAGTATTGTTGTCAAAGTAATGATACAATTGGACTTTGATGCTGTATAATGATACTATGACACTGTATAACAATGATTGAGAGCAACTGTTTTCTCATTGTTATAGCTACGGATCTTCAACAACAATGATGCGGAGTTGAACACATTTGGAATCATTGGAGTACTTGGAAGTGATGAAGATTTCGAGTAATGTTTAAGAACCAAGGAGATCAAGCATTTGGATGAGAAGATACAAAGTTTATTTATTTTGCAATCCATATGTATTGATAGTTTTGGCACTAAAATTGACAAAGGGGGAGATTGTTAGAGCACTGCTTGGTCGAACTCGCAAGTGTTGCTATCTCAAGCTTGTTTGTCAATGTTAGTGATCAAAACTATAAGTCTTGATTTCTAGTCTACTTATAGTGATGTCTCAGACTATGATAGATTTTGTAGTTGAGCATTAGACTTCACGGCGTTCATCAATTGAAGACGAAGAACTACTAAGGCGATCTTGTGGAACTTCATCAACAAAAGGTATGTGGAGACTAAAACTCATCTATCACTTGGAAAGTCTATTTATACTCTATCTCCTATATTGAGACATAAGTCGTATTACTATATGGTTTTCGATTATACACATTTGAGATTTCGAGCTGAGTTTAACTCGCTTACATATTTCTCGAAATATGTGTTGGTAAGCTTTCGCTTCAACCAAGTTCATCTTATATTCTTAACGAAAGTCAAAAGATGATCATGTAAAAATTGCCGAGTAGCATCTTACATGGTTTGTGTGATACAATCATTTGGTGTAGACTTGGAATGTTTCGTTATGATTATTTCAATATCTTGAAAATTGCTTTGATGCTAATAGTGTGTGAAAACGGCTATTGTCATCCTCTAAGAAAGTGTCAATGATTGAAATAGAGTTTAGAAATATAGGATTATGAACATAGTATACATTCTTGCATGTATGTGATCCATGACCGTAGCTATAGTATGCATACCCGTATGCGTACTTATAGTTGTGGAATTTCGGGTACCAAGTACACGTACCGGTATGCATACTTGCGTAAGGTATAGGTCCGGGAATTTCTGCTGGGTTTTGGAAGTGTACTTAGGTATGCGTAACCATTCACATACTGGCAAACCCAAACTCAGACCGGCTACCCGTATGCATACTTGAGTGGTTAAAGTTCTAAAATCGGTTGGCTCATGAACTAATACATTTATATATTAAGGAATGCATTCTTTGCAAACCGTGGCTATATTTTTCATGATTGATTCGAGTGAATAAAACCGATTTTGCTTCAATTGTGTTCTTGTATACTTCTATGAGAATATAGCAATTGAACAACTCTTTAACTAGTTTCATTTGAGTCATTTGAACTAGTTATGGTTAAGATAAATAAGGTTGATATGAGAGTGTTCATATAGCTAACCTCGGTTAACTACTGTTGAGCCAACATGGTGTACACGTTTAGGTACGGTTACATAAACCTAAATGAAGGTACACTTCATTTGTGTATAACAAGCTAAGTTCGATCTAACGGTTTAAAGATATTAGCTTGAATCTAATCAGGATTTCATCTAACGGTGAATATTGAATGCTTTGTTACCAAGGTAACTTGGATTGCAAACCCTGATTTGAAAACTATATAAAGGAGAACTCTAGCAATTGGGAAACCTAATCCCCACACCTCTTGTGTGTTACTAGTTGCATAAGATAGAGTCGATTCTCCTTTAACCTTAGGTTTTTCACGAAACCATGTAGGTTAACGACTTAAAGGCTTCATTGGGATTGTGAAGCCAGACCCAACTATTTTCTCTGTAGTTGTGTGTTATGATCTTACTTTTACTATCGTGATTGAGTACTATCTTTGATAAGATTTGTTTGAGAGATTTATCTTCGATAGGTAAGTTTGAAAAGTAGTCACAAACATCTTCGTCTCATCGTTTGTGATTCCACAATTTCTTGTTTCGTTAATCGATTGGGATTATTGTGAGGTGATTAATATTTTTAGGTTGTTCTTCGGGAATATAAGTCCGGTATATCAATTGGTTCCTGTTCACCTTGATTTATAAAAAGACGGAACAAAACTCGTAGGTATTTCTGTGGGAGACAGATTTATCTATTCCAATAGACTTTTCTATGTGAGACAGATTTGTTTATCAAGTCTTCGACTTTGGGTCATAGCAACTCTTGGTTGTGGGTGAGATCAGCTAAGGGAATCAAGTGCATAGTATCCTGCTGGGATCAGAGGCGTAAGGAGCATGACTGTACCTTGAATCAGTGTGAGATTGATTAGGGTTCAACTACATTCCAGTCCGAAGTTCATTGGTAGTAGGCTAGTGTCTGTAGCGGCTTAATACAGTGTGGTGTTCAAATCTGGACTAGGTCCCAGGGTTTTTATGCATTTGTGGTTTCCTCGTTAACAAAACTTATGGTGTCTGTGTTATTTCTTTTCCGCATTATATTTTGTTATATAATTGAAATATCACAGGTTGTGCGTTAAATCGATCAATTGGTAAATCCAACCTTTGGTTGTTGATTGAAATTGATTGATCCTTGAACATTGGTCTTTGGTACCGTTCAAGTTATTTCTCTTATATTCAATCGGGCTCGCAAGTTCCTATTTGCTGATTGCGGATTGAATTAAGAGATAGAGATATAAAACTCTTTGATATACTTTTCTCTAGATTGAGTCTGACTGTCTAGTTGATTCTCTTGAAAGTATATTGGAGTTTGTCTATTCAGATTGCCAAACGAAATGTTGGGTGTGGTTGTTGTACCCCGCTTTTTCAAATTGTTTTGTTTATTTCTCTGCTTAGGGTATTTATGTTGAACTTCTTATGTCGAACTTATTAACTGTTATTTTTAATTGTTGTAATGACTTTAATGGTATTTTAGCCTTGAATGATTTTATGTTTCAATTAAACAGCTAAATGTGCTAAATCCATAAGAAGTTTAGCTGAATATATGTCGAAAAGTTAAGTCTATTATGTCATTATGCAAATATTGATGGAAAATAGAATGAACTTTTTATGTCAAAGATTAAGTCTATTGTGTCATTATGTAAATATTGATGAAAAATAGAATGAATCTTCGAATATTTCGCAGTATTGATCTTTTCCTGATCTACTTCTATGTGAAAGTACTGTATGGCTCCGTAAGTTTTCTTATGTTGAGTATTTCCGATTAAATTAATCATAATCATGGGTTCTCTTGTGGTTAATTTAATTGAGTTTTCTGGATACAAATTCATGTTTCATGTGATTTGTTAATGTCCAAAGAAATCCTTGTTTTCTTGTAAAAGTAAGGTCGCTCTTGTTGTTCTTTCGGGAATGACATTTTATGGGGGAGAGTTCTTAATTGAACTTGTGCTTAATTGACAAATCTTTGTGGGGAGTGTGGCTGTGGAATATTGTAGGAGTTATCTTGTATCTCTATAAACTCCTTGATGAATACACTAAGTTTCGACTATGTGAAATCATCGAAACAATGTTGATATGTTCTCTTTTAGTCATGAAGTATCTCTTTGAGAATTTCATTATGATCCCGCTAGTTTTCGTACCTTTGCCAATTTATATTGGCAAAAAGGGGGAGAATTATTGTGTTGTTCACATTACAAATAAATATGGTTTACGGATCATTATGTAAGGGGGAGTGGTTTTCATTGTGAGATGAAGTATTGACTAAGGGGGAGTGATACATATCACCATAGTATTATTGTCAAAGTTGTGAGACAATTGAACTTTGATGCCGTGTAATAATACTATGACACTGTATAACAATGATTAAGAACAACTGTTTTCTTATTGTTATAGCTACGGATCATCAACAACTATGATGCTGAGTTGAACACGTTCAGAATCACTCGAGTACTTGGAAGTGACGAAGATTTCGAGTAATGTTAAAGAACCAAGGAAATCAAGCATTTGGATGAGAATCTATAAAGTTTATTTATTTTGTAAATCCATATGTATTGATAGCTTTGTCACTAAAATTGACAAAGGGGGAGATTGTTAGAGAACTGCTTGGTCGAACTCACAAGCGTTGCTATCTCAAGATTGTTTGTCAAGTTTAGTGTCAAAACTATAAGTCTTGATTTCTAGTCTACTTATAACTATGTCTCGGATTAGGATAGAATGTGTAGTTGACGGCGTTCATCGATTGAAGATGAAGAACTACTAAGGGGAGATTGTGGAACTTCATCAACAAAAGGTATGTGGAGACTTGAACTCATCTATCACTTAGAAGTTTATTTCTATTCTACCTCCTATTGAGACAAAAGTCGTATAGCTATATAGACTTTACTTTATATACATTTGATATTTCGAGCTGAGTTTAACTCGCTTACATATTTCTCGAAATATATGTTGGTAAGATTTCGATTTAACCAAGTTCATCTTTTATTCTTAAAGAAAGTCAAAAGATGATCATGTGAAAATCACCTGGTAATATCTTACATGATTTGTTTGAGACAGTCATTTGATGCAGTCTCGGAATGTTTCGTATTGATCTATTGATCATTTGAAAATTGCTTTTAAGCTAATAGTTTGTATGAGACAGCTATTCCCGTCTTCTAAGAATGTTTCAATGATTAAAATGGAGTTTAGAACGATTAACCATTGATTGGATATAGCATAGTATGCATACTTGTATGATAACTGTTGTAGATATATTCCAAGTCCGGGAACTTAGTATGCATACCCGTATGCGTACTGATTTATTACAGTTGAAGTCTGGGAACCATAGTATGTATACCCATATGCATACTGATTTCAACTAATGTTGGTCGTGAACGACATTATGCGTACCCGTTTGCATACTGGCGAACTGACCAGGTCCGGGAACTCTAGGTATGCATACCCGTTTGCATACCTGAGTGGGTTAAGTTCTAAAATCGATTTATTCGTGAACAAATACGTTTATATAATAAGGAATGCAATCTTTGCAAACCGTGGCTATAATGTCCATGAATAAATTCGAGTGAATCAAAATTGATTTTTCTTCAATTGGGTATTGCATACTTCTATGAGAATATAAACAATTGAAAAACTCTATAACTAGTTTCATTTGAGTCATTTGAACTAGTTGTGATTAAGATGAACAAGGTTGATATGAAAGTGTTCATATGGCTAACTTCGGTTAACTATTGTTGAGCCAAATAAGTGTACACGTTTAGGTACGGTTACCCATATTTAAATATAAGTACATTTCATTTGTGTGTAACAAGCTAAGTTTGATCTAACGGTTGAAAGATATTAGCTTGAATCTAATCAGGTTTTCATCTAATGGTGAATATTGAATGCTTTGTTACCAAGGTAGCATTGATTGCAAACCCTGATTTGAAGACTATATAAGGGAGAACTCTAGCAACTGGGAAACCTAATCCCACACCTCCTGTGTGATACTAGTTGCGACTAGAGTCGATTCTCCTTTAACCTAAGTTTTTCTAAAACCATTATAGGTTAACGACTTAAGGACTTCATTGGGATTCCGAAGCCAAACCCAACTATTTTCTCTGTAGTTGCGTGTTATGATCTTACTTCGTTCTATCGTATTGAGTACTATCTTCTCTAAGATTTGCTCTAGATTCAATATTCGGTAGGTAAGATAAAAAGTAGTCACAAACATCTTAATCTCATCGTTTGTGATTCCACGATATCTTGTTCCGCTTCCATACGGTTAAGATCATTGTGAGGTGATTGATATTACTAGGCTGTTCTTCGGGAATATAAGTCCAGTGTATCAATTGGTTCCTGTTCACCTTGATTTATCAAAAGACGGAACAAAAATTCGTAGGTATTTCTGTGGGAGACAGATTTATCTATTCAATAGACTTTTCTGTGTGAGACAGATTTGTTTATCAAGTCTTCGACTTTGGGTCGTAGCAACTCTTAGTTGTGGGTGAGACCAGCTAAGGGAATCAAGTGCGTAGAGTCCTGCTGGGATTCAGAGGCGTAAGGAACACGACTGTACCTTAATCAGTGTGAGATTGGTTAGGGCTCAACTACATTCCAGTCCAAAGTTAATTTGTAGTAGGCTGGAGTATGTAGCGGCTTAATACAGTGTGGTGTTCAAATATGGACTAGGTCCCGGAGTTTTTCTGCATTTGCGGTTTCCTCGTTAATAAAATTTATGGTGTCCGTGTTATTTCTTTTCCGCATTTTATTTGTTTATATAACTGAAATATCACAGGTTGTGCGTAGTTCAATCAATTAGATAATCCAACCTTTGGTTGTTGATATAAATTGATTGACACTTGAACATTGGTCTTTAGTACCGTTTATGTTATTTCTCATAATAATCAGGCTCGCGGATTCCTATCTGTTTGATTTGCTGATTACATTGAGAAACAGAGATATAACTCTTGGATGTATTTTCCTTGATTGAGTCTGACTGTCTAGTTGATTCTCTTGGAAATATATTGGAGTTAGTCCATACAGATTGCCGAAACGAAATATTGGGTGTGGTTGTTAGACCCCCGCTTTTTCATACTTCCTTTAAACAAATGTTATAAAATATTGTTTCCTAGGATGAAATCATTCCTAAATAATGCACACATAATCAAATAACTATATACAATAGATTATGTCGATGTCGTACTTACGAAGTTATAAAAGATAAGCGTTCATACTTCGTAATATGTTTTTCCTTGACAATTTGATCATACTATTATGACCAAGTCACATCACTAGAATATTATATACAATATATACAGCTTCGCATGTTATGTTTTCAATATAGCACGACTTGAAAGATACGTTAGGAATGGAAACAAAATCAAGTTAATATTACTAACCTCAAGTGGAAGGATGATGTAGTCGTTGTAGTCGTTACTTTTTCTCATTCTTCAGGTCTTCGGAGTAATACTTGTATGTCTCAACATTCCTAAACTTTCTAGTCTAACCTAAACGAAGTTGACTCTAGTATTTAATCAAGCGACTCTAGATGAGTTTTGATACCAAAATATGACAACCAAACTTAACATACCAACGCTTGGTGAGTTCAACTGAGATATGCTTTAATAATCTCTGCCTTTGTCAATTTTAGTGAAAAAACTCTTATTACATATGGAGCTAAATGAATTAAAAAATAACTCATTCTTCATACGCTTAATTCCAAGTTTCAACAACACAATATCCTGCATATATTCAATAAATAAATGCCGATGTTGAGATTTGAATAACAAAAGCTTGTACTACCTCTTAAGGAAAGCTAGGTAAATATTCAATTAGAACATCTTTGTTATTCCCCTTTTGTAGTCAGAAATACTACACAACATTATGATATGTTCCTCCCCCTTAGCTATGCTTTAGTCTTTTGTTAGATATAACGTTTAAGCACAATTGTACTTTCCTAAAGATTAAAAATCACTTGTTTACTCCATATATTTCTCCCCCTTTTGTCACAAAATGACAAAGGTTCGAGCAAATAAAGGTCAAACCGAAAGGATCTTACAAATCTATAAGACTTATACAACCTATAAGAATTAAGCACGAAGGTTTCACATACCATTTTAGATAACCAATATTAAAACCGAAACTACAAAGTAATTTAGTTTCTGAAAAAGCGGGGGTTTGACAACCACACCCAATATTTTCGTTCGGCAATCTGAATAGACAAACTCCAATATACTTTCAAGACAATCAACTAGACAGTCAGACTCAATCTAGACAAAAGTATTTCAAAGAGTTTATATCTCTGTTTCACAATGTAATCAGCAAATCAAACAGATAGAAATCCGCGAACCTGATTATTATGTGAAACAACTTGAACGATACCAAAGACCAATGTTCAAGTGTCAATCAATTTATATCAATAACCAAAGGTTGGATTATCTAATTGATTGATCTTAACGCATAACCTGTGATATTTTTATTATATAACAAAATATAATGCGGAAAAAAATAACACAGACACCATAATTTTTTTAACGAGGAAAACCGCAAATGCAGAAAAACCCCGGGACCTAGTCCAGCTTTGAACACCACAATGTATTAAACTGCTAAAGACACTAGCCTACTACTAATGAACTTCGGACTGGAATGTAGTTGAGCCCTAATCAATCTCACACTGATCAAGGTACAGTTGCGCTCCTTAGGTCTTTGAACCCCAGCAGGATTCTACGCACTTGATTCCCTTAGTTGATCTCACCCACAACTAAGAGTTTCTACGACCCAAAGTCGAAGACTTGATAAATAAATCTGTCTCACACAGAAAAGTCTATTAGAATAGATAAATCTGTCTCCCACAGAAATACCTACGAGTTTTGTTCCGTATTTTGATAAATCAAGGTACACATGAACCAATTGATAAACCAAACTTATATAACAGCCTAGTATTATCAATCACCTAAAAATAATCTTAATCGGATGGTAGCGAAACAAGATATTATGGAATCACAAAAGATGAGACGAAGATGTTTGTGACTACTTTTTATCTTGCCTATCGGAGAATCAATATCAAGAGAATCTTAGAGAAGATAGTACTCAAAACGATTGAACAGCGCAAGATCAGAACACGCAACTACATTGAAAATAGTTGGGTCTGGATTCACAATCCCAATGAAGTCTTTAAGTCGTTAATCTACAGGGTTTCGTGAAAAACCTAAGGTTAAAGGAGAATCGACTCTAGTCGCAACTAGTATCACACATGAGGTGTGGGGATTAGGTTTCCCAGTTGCTAGAGTTCTCCTTTATATAGTTTTCAAATCAGGGTTTGCAATCTTAGTTACCTTGGTAACAAAGCATTCAATATTCACCGTTAGATGAAAACCTGATTAAACCCAAGCTAATATCTTTCAACCGTTAGATCGAACTTAGCTTGTTATACACAAATGAAATGTACCCTCATTTAGGTTTGAGTAACCGTACCTAAACGTGTACACTATGTTGGCTCAACAGTAGTTAACCGAGGTTAGCTATATGAACACTCTCATATCAACTTTATTCATCTTAACCACAACTAGTTCAAATGACTCAAATGAAACTAGTTAAAGAGTTGTTCAATTGCTATATTCTCAAAGAAGTATACAAGAACACAATTGAAGCAAAATCGGTTTGATTCACTCGAATCAATTCATGAACATTATAGCCACGGTTTGCAAAGAATTCATTCCTTAATATATAAATGTATTAGTTCATGAACAAACCAATTTTAGAACTTTAACCACTCAAGTATGCAAACGGGTACGCATACTTAAGTACCCGGTCTGAGTTTGGGTTTCTCCAGTATGCAAACGGGTACGCATACTTCCAAACACAGTAGAAATTTTCGGACCCAAACCCTTCGCCAGTACGCGTACGAGTATGTGTACTTAGGTACCCGGAATTCCACAACTACAAGTACGCATACGGGTATGCATACTATAGTTCCGGTCATGGATCACATACATGCAAGAATGCATACTATGTTCATAATCCAATGATGGTTAAGTATTCAAAATGATATTTCAATCATTGAAACTTTCTTAGAGGATGACAATAGCCATTTTCACACACTATTAGCATCAAAGCAATTTTCAAGTTATTGAAATAATCATAACGAAACATTCCAAGTCTACACCAAATGATTGTATCACACAAACCATGTAAGATGTTACTCGGCGATTTTCACATGATCATCTTTTGACTTTCGTCAAGAATATAAGATGAACTTGGTTGAAGCGAAAGCTTACCAACATATTTCGAAAAATATGTAAGCGAGTTAAACTCAGCTCGAAATCTTAAATGTGTATAATCGAATACTATATAGTAATACGACTTTTGTCTCAATATAGGAGATATAGTAGAAATAGACTTTCCAAGTGATAAATGAGTTTTAGTCTCCACATACCTTTTGTTGATGAAGTTCCACAAGCTCTCCTTAGTAGTTCTTCGTCTTCAATTGATGAACGCCGTGAAGTTTAATGCTCAACTACACAATTTATCCTAGTCCGAGACATCACTATAAGTAGACTAGAAATCAAAACTTATAGTTTTGATCACTAACATTGAAAAACAAGCTTGAGATAGCAACGCTTGCGAGTTCGACCGAGCAGTGCTCTAACAGTTTCAATATGTTATCAAGGAAACAATTGCCCGAAGCAATTTTCCCTATAGTCCAACAAATTGAATAAGATACTTAATTCCATTGTTGAACCGATTGTGTATGTACAATCGCTTATTTCGACAAGACCAAAATAAAGATCAAAATTAACTTTATTTTTCTCATAAGGCTCTAATTATTCAGAAAATAACTTAGACCTTTCCCTTTAGACAAGATAAACACTAGGTTAGTTAACTAGTTTTTCTTGTCAAGGCATTCGATTAGACTTGAATAACCGAATCCTCCAATTGATAAGTCTAACTAAGATCAGAATTAACGTAGTTTATCTTATCCGGAATCATATGGGCTAATATGATCACGTATTTTGTTAAGCCAAAAACAGTAGATACAAACCAAAATAAATGGACTTGCAAAATTATTTTCCTTAACCGAAAGCAATTGAAACAAATATAAACATTACAGCACCGCAATTGCACCGAATTTCGTTAAGCAAAAACACTTGATACCAAACAATAAAGAAGATACCAAATCATAAGCCAATAAATTGACACATTTTTTCTTAACCGGAAATAATTGAATCATATAAACAATCCATACACAGCATAATGGAACATATCAATTGTACCTAAATTTTGTTAAGCAAAAGAAAAATATATGCAATATAAAGAGGCTTTTCTTAAACAGGAAAAATGATTAACTAACAAATAAAATCGTTACCTCAATTTCCGCAGCCACTACTCCCCAGAAAGATATATCATTAAGCGCAAGTTCAAATAAGAACTCTCCCCCAGTGTGTTGTCATCCTCTCGCAAGAACAAAAGAGCAACAACAACAACAACAACAACCTTTACCAGAGAAAGGTTGAATCGGTTTTAACTAATGCGTGCCAATAGAAAAAGTCTAAACCCGAAACACATATGTTATGCTAAACACAACTTATGTAAACATAAATTGATTCAACATATTGTGACTTTTTATATATGAGTTTCAATCGGAACACCTTATGATCCTTTGATAAAGCCTACCAACATGGGCTAGAACTTAATCCTGCTAAATCAAAAAGCCACACAAACCATAAGGGTATTCACCATATGAGATCGAATATTAAGGTTAATAAAAACCGAAATCAGACATCCCATAAAACCGAAATCATATAGCAAAAATACAGACATTCATTCACAGGTTATGCAATTGGAAACTATCACATGAAACAAAAATTATAAAATAATAATTTTATTCATAAATAAATATTGATAGTTTTATTCAAAATAGACTTTATACAAAATATCGAGATAAATCAATACATTGATGTCTATTTTCTGGATCAAATTTCTCAGCATATAACCCAATCCTTACACTACAAAAAAATAGGCATTTAGTGACAAATGTTTTTCCATCAAAGAGTTTTTTGTAAGCAAACATATTCACATATGACGAATCGCAAAATCATTAGTATAAATATTCTTTTTGCGGCAAAAAAACTATTTCGTCTTTAGAATTGTCAGCTTAACGGGAAGAAGATAGTTTTAGTGGGTCTTGCAAGTTGAGGATCATTAGTCATCGTGTCTCGTTTACTTTTTAAAATTCAAAAAAAAGATAGCAAAAGAGGATTCCAGAAGATAGGATGAATAGAACAAAAGCCTATTCAGTTATAACCATCTGAGAGGTGGCGGTTTTAATGGTTGCATTATGTTATTTTGATTCAGAGTAACTGCTCAGTTCTGAGAGGGATGCAGAGGGAAAGCAAAAGAGAGTAAAAAAAAATGGGCGGGATTTTTCCCTCCAGATCTTCCGATTAGACCCTATTATCATTCAGATTTGCTCTGGAAATTTAATACATCATCTCTAATCAAAGGTATGGCGCCATAGTTTTTTTATTAACTGTTTTAATTTTAATTGATTTTCATCCAATTCCCTAACTTCTTTTCTTTCTTCGCCTGCCTTTGGATGAACTACAATTTTGAAATCTGATTCATTTCTTTTGATCACCTTTTCTATTTGAAAATACCTCTAATTTCATTATAATTTACACAGCTTAGGTGGTTAAGATTTTGGTATGAGCAAAGATTGATGCAGAAACCTAATTAAGGGTTTTATCAATTTCAATGGTTTTCAATTTGTTATGTGCAGATTTAATTTTGTCAAATTATTGGGTTTTATGATGTGGAGATGTTAATTTTTTTCTATTGGGATTCATTATTAGTCTTATCTGCGTATCTTTTTGATCTATTAGACTGATACTTTTGCTTCGCATGTAATTGAAATGGGAATGGACATATGCACTTACAAAAGCGTTTACTTAAGTTGTGTTCAAGTGGGATCTGATTCAACATTACTTTTTTAGTTTTTTTCCTATATTGATTGTGGTATACGTGTCGTGATAATGATCTCATCATAATTTTAATTTATTTTATGGGTTCTTATATTGGATTTTATGTGAATATCCAGGTTAGGCATATCCTACTACCCCTATGGATCATTTGGCTGCTCCGAACATTGGTATTGCGAATTACTGCTAAATATTTAGGGTCAATTTTCTGTGATCAATCACTGTCACTACCGGATATTTACTGTTTTTTTCTTGTTGATTTTACAGAAGGACTTAGACTAGGAGATCCCATTGTCCGAGGACAACTACGTAGAATAAGACTGAAGGAACAGGTGGCTCAGAATGGAAGGATGCCAATTATTATTGATGAACAATCTGGTATAGTTGTAGGAGAACATGGATCTCATTTGGCCGATGAATGTGATACGATTCTTCATGCTTTTGTTCCTTTGGGATACAAGTCATGGAGACAAATTCCTCTCCAAGATAGGGAAACTTTAATCGAACAATTAAAGGTATCCCCAATAAATGCAAAATTATCTCTATGGTCTCTTTGACTGACGTTTGAAATAAATATTTGATTCTTAATTCTTATTTGTCATGATGTTGTAGGATAATTTCATACTAGACACCACAAGACCATCTGTTAAGAGATTTCTGAATTACCGTATGTCAAAGGGATATACCAACTTTAAGCTTTAAATACTGGTGCATTTTAGAAACTATGCAACTATTGAAGAAGCGCGCGGTAATCCATTTGGGAACATCTCACCAGCAAATTGGTCAAGTGTGTGTGATTTCTTTGCTATGGAGAGTATAGAGAATATTAAGGTGATGTAACTGGTTATTGTACTTTGGAAGAAATATGTGATGTATATATTTTAATCCTCTTGCAGGTACTAACTTTAATGCTTTTCTTAAATTTCAGAAACGTCGTGATAGCAATGAGAATTTTAAGGCCTCAAGGGGATTCATTTTCATGTTCAAGGGACGGCAAAGGCCTCAAGGGAATATGTTTCCAGTTTTAAGGGACGACAGAATCAAGCTATACACAGAGAAAATGGAACAAACTGAGGAAGCCAATGCAAGTTTCAGGCAGCATGCACTCAATATGGTTCTTGACCCAGCTGCTGCTCCAACCAATGAAGATCCAGAAGCTGTTTAGTGCTTAGTTTTATGTTGCTCCTTGTTTTTACTTGAACTTATGTAAGTATTAGTTTTCTTTAGTATTTCAGAAGGGTTGTCTCTTGAATAGTTCAATTAGCAGCCATGAGTGCCGTTACTGCTTGAGTTGTTGGTATAGTAGTATTTTGTTTAAATGGTTTTCCTTTCTAATATTATTTTCATATTTTATATGATGAATGCAAAAAGGAATTGGTCAGCTTTTGCATGATTATTTTTTTTGAAGCATGCATGTATTAAAAAAACCAACTAAATTGTTATTACATGTGGGAATGTGATTTCCATAAAGTCACTTAAAAGAATTTGGTTCAGAAAAGCCGGATTCGTCTGTTCCCAAACTGACGTTGATAGGTTTCCCGCTTGGCTGCCGTCGGATGCATAGTTTGCTAGTCCATCTGCTGCTTGGTTTCCTTCTCTATAATTATGTTAAATAACACAACATGGGATTTGACGCATTCGATGTATGATTTCTTCAATCATTGCAGAGATATACCATGGAGCTTCCTTTGGAGTTTTAATGAATTGTACGAGATTTTCCGAGTCTGTCTCGAATATGACCTTAGTCCAATTTCTGTCATTTGCTGCTCTGGTCGCTATTACTACTGCCCATGTTTCCGCCGTTAGCGCTGTGGTTATACCTAGAGGTTGTGCAATAGCCAAAACCGTTTGTGCGCTTGAGTTCCTGCATATGAATCCTGCTCCCGCTATTCCCGGGTTTCCTCTAGCTACTTCATCGGTATTTATTTTAAACCAGTCTGATGTTGGGAAATTCCAACCCACTTGAATGGTTGTAGAAGGTTTTATTATGTGTGTTGCCAATCTGCAAGGAAGATCCCCGGGGAGAACCGGAGGGGAGGTTAATCTTGCCCATTAAAATTCATGTTGTTGTGCGAAAGATCTTGCCAGGATGTCGTCATGGGTGGAGTGTATTTGATTGAAAACGAGCTCATTTCTGGTTGTCCATATAAACCACATGATGAAACAACATGATGTGATATAGGAAGTATTACTTCGAGTTTGCAGTAATTGAGAAATGGTTGTTTGGTGGTTTATGATAATTGGTTGGTGGTTACCTTGGGTTTGGTTTGCTGATATGCGGTTAGATATGGTGGTCCAAGTGGATAGAGCCATTGGAAAATGAATCAGCATGTGATTGGCAGCTTTTGCATGATGAATGTGAAAAGGAATTGGTGTGTATTTTAAAAATAATAAGATTGACCACAAAAAAAAGGATTTTAATAGCGAATCTAGTGGTATCGAAATAAAAATTAATTTTTATTTAAAGACAACAAAGGAATTTGTCTGCCTTTCCTTATTGTCAAAGGCAAATATATTAGTCACACAAATTTCATATTTGCATTAAAATATAGTAGTTTGTAAAACTATTTACTCCGACGATTTTTTTTAAATGAAATAATTTTTCAATGACAAATATAATTGTCAGCCTAGGATAGTTTTAAAGACGATATATTTCATCCCTAAATTTTTTTCTTTCATTACAAACAAATTTCGTTTAGGAAACCTTTTATTAAGGGACAAACGAATTTGTCTGTAATTTTTTTATCAACGATAAATATGTTAGATTCTAAAAAAAAGCAATTTTGCCACAATATTTCTCTGTCACCATTTCTTTTTATTCCGAGACCAATTTTTTTTGTTTACAAAATGAATCTTTGCAGACTAAATACATTAGTCAATAAAACATATTTCGAGACCAATTTTCTTTGTGTATAAAACTCATTTTTAGTGGCCGAAATATTTGTCCCAAAAACCATTTTTAAAAACGGCAGTACCAATCATCAAAACTCTCTTTGGAGACAAAAACACTTGTTGGTAAAGTATGATTTAAAGACAAAGTACTTTGTCGCTGGAACTTTTTATTGAGACAAAACTAAATTGTCGTGAAAACATTTAATGAGAAAAAAAAAATTATCGCCAGAATTAATTTTGATGACCTAATTTTTTGACGTTAATTTTGAACTTTGAAGACAATTTACGATAGTCATTGAAAGACATATATAACGACATAAAATTTGGTGTCACCAAAATTATCTCCTGCAACCATAAAAAGTTTCCACGACAATGATTAGACGAAAAAAATTTTTTTGTTCCAAATTTTATTTGGCGACTAAACAAGGTAGTTCCGTGACAAAAATATTTGTCACTAAATGCCCATTAGTGGTGCTCTGATTGTTCACTGAGGTTTATTCAGTGTTCAAACTCTTGAAGCTCGTCTCGAGAGACTTGTCAGCAACCACCTCTTGTTTTTCAAGTTTTTCAACTTGTTCCTTCATGTCTGCAAGATCAGCTTTTGTTTCTTCGATTATTTCCTTTAGCCAATCTTGATTTCAAACCGTTATTATGAGATTGGTTCTTAGTTCTTCAAAACCATTGATAAAGTTTACCATACTATCAGAAGGTATCCACTTGGTTTCTTTTGGATCTTGAAAGTTGAAAGCCAACAAACATGACTTATCTTGGGATCCAATAGAACTATCAGACTCATAATCAGACATGATTTTTGAGATGATCTTCTTCTTCCTTTCCGTACTGATTCCTTGAAAATCCTTAACTCTCTGAGCTTCCTCCTTATTTACCTTTGTAATACTGCGAGTTATTGGAGGCATGCTCAAGGATAAATAAGAATTAATCATGGTTTTTAATATCGGTAAGAGGGAGTTTCTATTTAAAAGAAAAATCTTTGGACCGAAAATACCAAAGAATTTCAAAAATGTACATAGTATATTTTTTTATTTCCATAGGAACATATCTGAATTCCTCTATTCAGGAAAAATATAATTACCGAAAACTGGTATTTACATGAACCCCTTTTTTTTAGACAATATGGATTCGCAGTTACCCAAAAATTGTCATCAAATTTTCTGATAAAAACAGAAAACATGTGCTCTCGTTTTATGTGATTCATCATCCCAAAGATTAAGCACAAGCCTGGATGAGGGTGCACATACTGATGTAATTTTGAAGTTGTAGTAAAAGTGATTCGAAATCTAAGACTTGTGAAGATTCGAGTTTTTAAATTTAATAAAAATATACAATAATATTACAAATGGTGCAAGAGGTACTGGAACTAAGGATTCGGCTAATCTTCATAACATAAGGTTCAATTATTTATTCTCAACAATTTTAGCTCAAGAAATGTAAACATGGACTCTTATTTTTGCCAAGGTAGATTCTAAAAACATTAGTTATAAATCGTAAGCATGGGACATCAAACATCTAAGCAAGCATGACCCATCTAATAAAATAATAACTAATTAATCAAAATCATATTTCAATTAATATTAGTGCAAAAGTCATAAAAAAGAATAAAATAAATTTACCCATGTATGAAGTTCGGCCTCCACCGTCGTCCCAGTATTAGGGTTTAACTCATCATGTCGAAAACACACTCAAAATATGTATTCATGGCTCAAAAAGTGTTTACAAGAAGAGAAAATAATGAAACAGGAAATCTGCAACAGCACAGGTGCGTTACAGATCGACTGTTTCAACTCTCAACTGTTATGATGAAGATAATCGTTACAAATCTGAAGATAAATGTTGCAGAAGAGGATGAAGAAACTGTTACAATGAAGATAAATGTTGCAAACCAGTTGAAGAAACTGTTACAACCAGTTGAAGAAACCGTTACGACGGATGAAGAAACCGTCGATGTTTCCCTGTTCTTCACGAGCAGCAGCAGCAACAACAACAGAGTTTTGAAAACTCTTGATTCACGCCTCCTGAGCTATCCTCTCAACCCCAAACTCTCGACGCCCCTTATATATGACCTGGGTAATCTATTTATACCCGAAAGATGCATCGAATCTCCTCCATAACTTCAAAAAATCTTCTCTTTATTATTTTTATTATCACGGCAATAATTTCCTGTTTTAGCTTCTCCACGCGTTTGCAGCTGGATTAATCTCCAAATATAACTTATTTACGCTCCAAACTGTTGCTCTAGTCATCATACACATTCAGAACACGTTCAAATTCTCCAAAACTCATGCAATCCCGTGAAATATTTCTCTCATGCACGTGCTGCCCTGTTTTTCTCCATGACACGATTCAGCCAATTCTGATCCAAACGAACACCCATACCAGCTTTATATAGTCATATCACGTCTACCCACTAAGTTTCAGGGATTGAATCTCACTAAATCACGTCCAAACATCCGATCGAAATTCTGTCAGAGAAGAAATGGTTTTCCCGCCAAAATTTATTTTTTGAATTTGAGAAGAAGATGTCCTCCCCCTAATCCTGCACGGGTGTCCCTTTAGCACTTGTATTATGGGGTGCAAATCACCACTTTTCGAGCCAATTTTGCCGCAAGAGCTTATTCCCTAGAAAAGACTTAAAACAACTTTATTAGAAATAAAATGAGTCCTAGATAATGTAGTTATGGGTGAAAATGTGTCACACTTACGTGCTTATCACATACTCCATACAACTAAGTTGTATCGGAGTAAGCCTTATCATGCATACAACGAGTATCAGAAACATAGTTCATGTTCCTCTTTGGAGGTTTCTGCCCAAAGTATTTTCTCCTAAGAAGGTGATCTTTCCTTGTGATATAGGTTTGATCATGAGGAGAACCTGGACTAATGTGAGAATTTTCAAAGATATAAAATCTCTCTTAATTCTGTTAATGAGATCTCCATAAGTTTTTCACATTTTAAAGATTTCTTTACTATGCACATCAGCTTGATCATCAGAAACAACTATTGGAAAATTTCCCTGATTGTTTCTCTTGGCAGAAATTATTTCCTTCCCTTTCTTTTGGAAACTATCAGTAGGTGAACTACCTTTATGTAAACATAGACTGTCCAGACATGAGTAAGGTGGAACCTTTTTCCAGAAGTGATCATCAACTCTTTCATCTGATCTCTTTGAGTTAAATTTTATTGGGGTATATTTTTTCTTTCTACTGAGGAATTATCTTTCAGTTTTTTAAGACAAGATACTTGTTTTAATACTTTTACAAGAGTATTTTGAAGAAGTATAAGTTTCCTGTCAAGTGACTGAAAGCTGTATTCCTTGAGATCTTTCTCATGGATTTGGTTTAAAGTTTCCTTTGGACAAGATTTGTTTGATCATCAGTAGATGTAGAAGATGGTTTTTCATTCTCTTATGACTTGATGTAGTTAAATAAACTACCATCATCTTGATCTATTTCAGATGTGATCAAACAAGTCTTGTTATCACGATCTGTAAAATTTGATCAAGGACTTTTAATTTCTTCATCAGAAGAAATCATAACAGGATAATTTTTCAGTGTCTTCGAATGAATCTCATGCTTTTGAGTAATTTTATCAAGAGCTACTACTTTGACAAAGAGATCCATATTCTCTTTGGCTAGAATATTCAGTTGAATGTATTTTTCTCTGATCTCTTGCTTAAGAAGATTAGATTATGTCTTTAATAATAACATTCTAGTAGACAGAGATCTGATAGGCTTTAGGAGTTTTACCAACTCTTTGTCAGCATCTTCTTTAACATCAGAGATAGACTCATATGTACTCTTGATTTCCTTAACTCCTGGATCACGAGTTAATGATGTAGCGACATCTTCAACTTTCGAGTATTCGTAATCTTGCATAGCGTTAACTGAATCATCCATTAGATTCAAATCTTATAGGTTGGATCGCACCAAACACAAATTGTTAGATCTTTTCGTGTTTGCATGCTCTGATACCAATTCAAAACACGAGGGTACCAAAATACACCATAATCTTTTAATTTATCCACCTATAAGTCCTCTACCGAATGTGATCGTCTATGGACCGAGTCGAGACAATACAACAAATCGGTTCACACTTCGTGTGATCGTCTATGGATACGAAATCGAGACAATACAACAACAAGATCACTTGTGTGATTGACTATGGATACAAGATCGAGACGATAGGACAACAAAGCCTGTACTTGATAATAGGTTCGGAAATAACCGAAATTATATAGGATCAATATAAAGTATTACAGAGTTAACGTACTTGTGTATTTTACTTAATTATATTAACAATTATAATGTGGAAAACAAAGTAAAAGACACATCAAGATTTTGTTAACGAGAAAACCGCAAATGCAAAAAAACCTCGGGACCTAGTCCAGTTTTGAATACTCTCGGAATCAAGCCGCTATACAAAATCTAATACCAACTTCATATAGTTGAGACCAAGCAGACTACCCCTAGCTACTTAGTTCCCTCAGTATGCCTGTGCCTTACTTCTATATTCATGCACGTGAATAGCATGTCCTTTGGATCGTATTCCAAACAACAAAGGAAGAATCTGTTTGGTAACCACTCTAATCAATCTTGCTTAAGTTATTTGATGAGTCGTTGTGTTGATGGTGTGTTTTTGACGAGGGCATTTGTAGTAAATTAGCCTTGATTTAGTTGTACAAATAATCCCTGGCCCGGCACCAGGATTATTGAATCTGCATAAGTATAATTTTGTATTCCACAAGATAATCAGTAAATTGTATTTGGCTAATGGGCTCAGCAGCCCTAAAGCTATTTTGAAAGTGTATACGTATGCCAAATTTCAGGGCTTTCCCCAGCAGAAACCTTGTTATTTCATGTACGCCAATATACATGTCTTTTATGCCGTATACATGGTATTAGTCTTATTCGGAAAAGAATTAGGCATCATTTAATGAGTCATTAAGAATATTATACTTAATATATAGTCATATCAATATCGCCTCAAGTCGCAAAAACTCCCGGGGCCGAGTTCCTTGGGCATACTATAACGACACTATTATATTCGAAGTTTATACTAAAATAGAATTCTGACTCCAAATCTAAATCTGGCATGTTGCCTTAAACTAAAACCCTAGATTGCAGCTATATGATGATCACATCACCGCGGCATAATGGCTATACATGGTCAAGTCAATGGCGTACGCCGCATATCTCATAAGGTATCTTAGCCAAACGTGGCTAAGGCCTTGGAATAACCATTGTGGTTTACAACTCTTTGGCTAAGAAAATGGACTAATAGCTCATAAGAAATCACTTCAAAATAACTGACTAAGTCCCTAACATAATTTGGAAAAAATGGCCCGTGACATATTCATCATAATGCCAAATCGTAAGCCGTGGCACCATGCCACGCGCGACCTTGGTTGCCTAGGCCACAACACGTTTCCATGCGACTTTCACGGCCTCGGCAGCCTAGGCCAAGGCCACAACACGTTTTCGTGCGACTTTCACGGCCTTGGCAGCCTAGGCCAAGGACACACGTTTTCGTGCAACTTTCACGGCCTTGGCAGCCAAGGCCACACGTTGTCGTGCGACTTTCACGGCCTTGACAGCCTATGCCAAGGTCACAACACGTTGCCATGCAACTCTCACGGCCTTGGAAACCTAGGCCAAGTCCATGGAAAGACTCTATGCACTACTTTCGTCCAAGAAAGCCCATGCCACAACAAGCCACAATTGCGCTCGAAACATATGGCATGTTATCAATGGCTACGATTTAGCCTAATTAAGATGAGATCCATGATTCATCAAAAATACCTAAGAAATATCAAAATGCATCACGTGGGGGATTCTTCACGGGGTATTGGTCTGGTGGTCTACGGCAACACGCGGCGTGGCAACACCCCATGTGAAAAGTTAAAGTAGTATGGTAGTTACAGTAGTAGGAGAGGTAGTGGGCGTAACATAAAGGGGGTTTCCAGAAACTTCCCTAAATTATCTCACACAAACCCATCATCTCCATCTCTCCATAACTCACGACTTCCACTACTTATGAAATTGGCATTCCGTATTCTAAACTAATATAAATAGGCCGCTTAGACTATTCAGAAAAACAGAACAAGCTTTCATACCTAAAAGCTTTATATTCTTCATTGTTTTCAACACACACAGTTCAATACCATTGCTAATTTCTTAAACTTTTCTGCTTCCCTCCCCTAAGATCAACCCATCTTCCTCTCCATCGTGACCGAAGCAGTACGGAACGGCTGCTATCGTGGTTTAGGCTTTTCCTGTTCGATTTTGATTTTCGAACCTAAACAGAAAGTACCACAGCGGTGCATTTGTTTTACCGAGAAGCTAGGTGATCGTGGATATGAGCATAGCAGGCCGAGAGGCTAGGTGATCGTGGCCACGAGCATAGTAGGCCGTGAGATAAGCTAGTTTGAAAGACAAGATGGCCGTGGACAGCTAGGATAGGCCAGGCTTCGGCCGATTAGCAAGGAGGCCGTGACTAGGCTAGGCCAGGATAGGCCGACTAACAAGGAGGTTGTGGCTAGTTAGAAGCTAGGACGATTAGTAAGGAGGTCGTGACTAGGCTAGGCCGACTAGCAAGGAGGCCGTGGCTAGTTAGAAGCTAGGCCGAGAGACAAGGAGGTTGTGGCCCGTTAAGTGCATATTTTGCATATATTTAGTATCGAATCCATGCTAGTAATTGCTTAGTTTCTTGAGAAATTATTGTATATTACGTTTGTTTTGTTTTATTTATGTTTTGCTAGGTGAATCATCCAAAAGAAGTGAATATGCACTTAATTGTGCAAAGAAAGAAGTTAGCTACAAATGGAAAAGAGCCAAAGACCATGTGGACCTTGTTTGAATCTAGGAGTCCTTGATATCATCTCGAAGAGGACGAAAAGACGAAGCCAACGACGAAAGAATAGAGTCATTCCAACATCGTACAAAAAACTTACGGGCGAAACAAGAAGTTAACCTTGTCGGTTCTCCAAAACTGATTGTTAAACTGGAGGTGCTAAAGGAAGTTACTGGAACTACTAGGGGGCAGCTGAAATTCATTTATGAAGGCGCTTTCAGTTCTGCTCAGGGCAGCTACGAGTTAAGGGCAACTATCATCTTCTCCATCACGTTTACGTGACTATCATGGAAGAATACTGAGAAGATAGTTGAGCTGTACTCCAATGGAATATGGAGGAGAAAGAATAGAAGTTGCTGGTGATTGAAGAATTAATGACGATCAGGGAGAAGTCTGTGACTGAGCTCGTAGTAATGGAGTTAGTAATGAATGAGAGGAGTTGGCTGCCTTCGGTAATTGCAGCTGATGAAGATCTTGGTGGGCAGCGACCAGTGCTGGGGCTAGACAATGAGCTGTTGCTGCTTGGTAACGGGGAAGTGATGACGAAGGTGGAACTATAAAAGACTGGGAAGCGATGATGAAGTTTGTTGTGATCATGGTGATGGCAGAGAATAATGAGAATAATTCGTCGGTGATATGTGGGGTTAGAGCTTGGCCTGAGTTCGTGGTATTTTGGATTTTGCTGTGTTAATTGTGTTGCTGTCGTAACCAATGAATGGCAAGTGAGTTCGAGGTGCTGTGAACAGAGCTTGGCAGTGAAGAATGGTGTGCTCGGGTTTGTACGGGAGCTGAGAAGAAGTCAATGAGATACGAAGAAGAAGAGCAAGTAAAGAAAGTCAGGGAGTTGAGATTTTCTCGACAAGGGAACTGTCCGTGGAATGGCTGTGGTTGAAAGCAAAATCCATGGAAAAATATTTCTCACGGCGACCTGTATATCCGCGAGTTCTTGAGAAGAAAGTTAAATTCCGAAACTTTTATTTTTCACGGAGGTTGGTTTGTCTGAGAGAAAGAGTATGCTGTCAGTTCTACGGGACTGACAAGCTAAGAAACAGGACAGGCTTATGAAGACTTGGGCTGGACTATTCAGCATTAGACGCGATCCCACTTGGATGTTCATGCGACCTTTTCACGGCCAGAGACTTTGGCAGTGATGTATTTTGGAATTGTGATGAGTCTTTGGATGGTGTCTTGGCAAGTTTGCGACTTATATTTTTACCGGGATTTGGTACGGGCACTTTTACTACTTGGATACCTATATAAGAGACACTTCTTAACCTAATATCATCTCATCTCATATTATATTTTTGGTTCTTCATTCATATTTTTGGGTTTACCCCTTTAGGGGGAAACCGGGTAATTGTGTAATCATGAGAAGCTAAACTTTTATTGGTTAAGGATGAATTCAATGTTCGAGCGTGAAGCTTTATTATTATACAAGTTTGTTCGGAGTTTTAATCATCTTATCGTTTGTCTTTACCATATGTAATGGATATGAGTGATTATTGGATTGATTTGGAGTGCACGCTAGATTGATCTACTAATTGTTCTATTGCTAGTATTGAGTTAGGAGATAAGTAATTGTCGACTAATTCATACACAAGTAGTAATCGCGAGACCTTGCAGGGGGATTCTGTGGGGCAATTGAGAGTGAAGATAACACTAGCAAGTGGACCTTGAGCTAAGAGTTTAACTACTGGGGTCAACCTAATTCACAAATCCTAAAGCGTTCGATTGGACTACACCTTGAGTGAGCTACTACTTGGTGGTTCGTTTAGATAGAATCTGATATTGGGGAGCTTCCATATCTGTGGTAAAAGGAGTTTTGAGGATAGCACTGAGGTAGCTGCTATTCTACAGTTGGTGATGAATGGTTCTAACGAAGATAGATAAGTATACTAATCCAGTTATCGTTTTGTAACGGCGAAGGATTCCTTGATCATCTCTTTCTTTTATTTGTTATTCTTTTTATTTCACTTTTAAAAAATCCCCTTTTATGTTTTATCTTATTTTGCTGAACTAAATAACCTATCAATTACACAGCTCTCTGTGGGAACGATCTCTTACTATCGCTATATTCTAGTTAATTAGTGGGAAATATATTGAGTAATTTGTTGCACTTAAGACACGCATCAAATTTTGGCGCCGCTGCCAGGGAGCGGTTGTCAATTGATTTTTTATTTGTTTAGCTTGTTTATATTTTTGTTTTTAGATATTTTCTTTTATTCTCTCTTTTGTTCTTGTGAGTCGTCATGTTTCCTTACGGAAATAACATGTACGGGGCACAAGATTAGACATACAACAGTGATAATCAATATGGTTTTCAATCTCATTATTATGACAGTTACCAACCATTCCATTGGCATATTCAAAACCAATATTTTGGTTGTGATCAATATCCTACATAACCTTATGGTTATTCTCATGCATATCAACAACCTTATGACGGGTATGTAAGTGAAAAACCTCAAGGATGGGGGGATAGTTATGCTTCTAATCATGATTCTTCTAATCTTACAGATCTTATGCACCATCGGGAAAATCAAAAGTTGGACCAGCACATTCAAAAGATTGATGAACGCGATCAGACTATGGAAAGCTATGCTTCTAAAGATAGTTCGTCTAGTCTGGAAAATCTAACGCACTAATTTATGAATAGTTTGGATCCGGGAAAACCAACAGCTGGATGAACACAACAAAAAGATTGAAGATACACTTCAGGAACTTCAAGAGGTTATTGACAACTTGAGAAGAGAAATGGATCAAATTAAGAAGGAAATAACTAAGGAAGAAGTTTGGCCTCAAAGCCAAATCAATTCTGGCATTCCCATGATCAATAATGGATATATGATTCATGAGTATCTTGAAGATGAGCAACCTTTGGAAAGTCCTTGCAATAATGGTAATGTTATTCCAACTCCGGATCATTATAATAATCACTCGCCTATTCAAAAGGAGGAGAATGGATATGACATAACCGTTGTTATAAATGGTGTAATGTACTCAAACAATGATTTTAGGATATGCACCAATGAACTAGAATTTCTAGGAGATGATTCTGATTCCGATGATGAGGTTGTTGAATAGATAGAGATTGAGAATGAAACCAAATTGGTTGAAGTCGTGGAAGACCCAATTGAACTTGCTAAGGATTATAATGATGCTGAGATTTTGGTTGAAGCATAAACTGACAAAGAATGGCTAAATAGTTTGATAGAGGACCACGATACAAACGAGGTAAATAATTTATTGCAATTCTTTAAGAATGATGAGGATCCTGTAATACAAGAGATTGTGGAAGGTTTGTCTAATCCTTTGCGTATTTCTAAATCTTTTGATCAACATCACTTAGGATTGGAGTTGTGTGCTTCCAAAGTTTTAACGGATTATTTTTCTTCTAAGTATATACCACTTGATGTGTTTGATTCTAGCTTTGTGGAGGTTCACCAAGAGGAACCTTTTCAAGTTCCCATATTTTATGTTCTTTATCCACTTCCAAGTATAGAAAGGACTAAGTGTGGGGGAAACTTCCAAGCAATAACAATTTCATTATTTATATCTTATGCTAATGTTTTTGTGAAGTTGTTATTAGAATTGCAGATTTTTTTCTAGGCAGACTACCAGATTTCAGATTGTTGGTATATGGACGATAACAAGAAAGTTGGGCTGACGAATTTAAACCAAGCGCTAAATGGGAGGCAACCCATAGGTTTTGTATCTTAATCCCCTTTATTTTTATTTTTATTGTTTTCGTATCATATTTGCATCACCATGTTTAATTTCATAAAGTCCGGAATCTATTTTAGAAGAAAATTATGACGAATACCTTTTCGTCAGAAAAAATTCAGACTGCACGTAGTTCAGTCCAGAGACCATAACTGTCATAACTTTTATCGAAAAACTGCGCCCTTTTGACACTTTGTACGAAAGACGTAGGGGAACAACTTTTGTGAAATGGAGTTTTTCCAAATTCCTTACCAATTTGTACACTTTTTTCGTTTTATCTGCTGTTAAGTCAGAATTCAGAACTTTCTGTTTTACACATTGAGGACAATATGAAGTTTAAGTGTGGGGGAGTATTTTGCATATAGATTTTTAATTTTTTTGTACATATTTGCATGAAAAACTCCAACTTGTAGTTAGTTTAGAGTCACATAGTATACATGTCGTTAAGATTACATCGAAATTCTCACAAGAGTGACTGAACTTAAAGATGCCAGAGAACGTGATCGGGTTTCTTGCTTGTTTAAGAGTTAAAGTTGGATTTAACCATGCCTGTGGCAAATGAAGTGCAGACTGAATTTGGTATTAGAATTGTGATCCCCTTTAGTGGAGACTACCCATTGTTACATCATGTGAGGCACCGACCTTCAATTCTTTGTATGAAAAGACGAGGTTACCCAAATATACCTCAATCTAAAACTTTTCCACCTATAAGTCCTCTTACCGAAAGTGATTGTCTATGGACTAAGCCGAGACAATACAACGAATCGGTATTCACACTTTGTGTGATCGTCTATGGATACTAGATCGAGGCAATACAACAATCAAAGTGTGATTACTTAATAATAGGTTCGGACTTAACCAAACTCTATAGGATCACTATCAAGTAATACGGAATTAACGTTTATGTAATTTACTTTAAATTATAATAACAACAATTATAATTGCGGAAAACAAAAGTAAATGACACAACAAGATTTTGTTAACGAGGAAACCACAAATGCATAAAAACCCCGGGACCTAGTCAAGAATTGCATACTCTCAGAATTAATCCGTTATAAAAAATCTAAACCAACTTCGTATAGTTGAGACCAAGCAACTAAACCTATAGTTCACCTAATTTCTTCAGTATCCCTGCGCTTCCGACATTCGATAAGTGCACGCACTGGAACAATTCCTTTGGTTCGTATTCCAAAGAGTAAAAGAACAACAAATCTATTCGGTAACAACTCTATTCAATCTCAGTGATATGAGTTTGACAAAGGCTCTTATGTTTACTCCAATAAACTCCTTTGTAGGGTTCTAGATCTATTTATTTAACAACTACCAAAGTAGTTGTGTTTAGACTAAGCAATCAACTAATATAGAGTCTATCAAGATACTATATAGTGATGCCGATCTATGCAACTAATAAATCAAATCTATCAAAGATAAACCGATTATAGTTAGATCCCAGCCGATCAAGTTTTGTGCACACCAAAGATTATGAAACCAATAAGAAATCTTCTTTGTCTTCAAATCTTCTTAGATCTTCAATAAACACCTGCACACCACAACTTGAATATATTGTGATCAATCACGCACAGAACGGATTCTGTTAACAATGGATTATCACAAGACGTCTTTAGATCTACAAACAGTTCTAAAGATACCATCGACACTCCGATCTAGTTTGAGTGAATCTTATATCAGAAGAGAAGATTCTCAAGCATAAACAAACTAGGTGCAATCAAAGTTCAACAACCGTTAGTCAATCAAATCAATCGAAAACTAATAACACTGCAATTATATAGTTTCCCACCAACGGTACTCATAAAGCTTCTTGATCCCAAGGGAGTCTTTAAACGAGCGGTCGTAAGAGATTTCGCCTAATTAGGTTACTTTCCTCTCCGAATAGACGGCTCCACCAGTAACAACACAACAAGGTAGTTTGCTGGCTCTTAGGATTAGTTTGCTCGAAATGAAAACTTTGGTATTTATAGACCAAGTGATGTGTTTTGTAGTTGTAGTAAAAATAGTGGTAATAGGATTCGATTCTCGAACTTGTGAAGGATAACTTTAGACTTAAATTCAAAACTAAATAGAAAAATCACTAAAAATTATAGCAAACACTGACAAAGTTGATATCAATATTAAAAGAACACTGAGGCTGAGATTCCACTACTTTCCAAGTTCAAAGTGATTTAATCTAGTATTTATATTCATGCAATTTTCTCGTTCAATTTGATTCTAAACTATTGCAACATGTAGATTTTCAAAATAACAAGTGTAAATCCGAAGCATAAAACATCAAAAACCTAGGTCCAAGAATGCTCTATCAAAAGAAATAACAATTGGTCAGTAAAAATCACTCAAACAATTTTCAATCAAGGCAAATAATCATAAAATAATTGCAATAAAATAAATAAAATAGAATATACCACTTTTTGTTGGAAAAATAGCTTCCTCTATCGCCTCAGCAATGGGGTTTAGCTCCTCAAATTAATCATAATCTCAAAATACATGTTTATGGCTCAAAAGTTGATTAAAAGGGAGAAAAGTGTTAAAACAGCGGATTCTGTAGTTGCTGAAGGTCTAAAACAGACGTCTGAATCGTTGCTGAAGGGCTTCGGTGACTGCAGGAAGATGCGACCGTACCTCGTTGTCACTGAAAATAAGTCTGCCTCTGCGACTGACTCTGTGGGTCTTATGTTCTTTGTCTTCTTCTCCGGCAACAGCAGCAGCAGCAGAACTCGGTTTCCTGCAAGTTGATTTTTTTTGCTCTGTGGTGTTCTAAACTTCCCCTAACTTTCGACACCCCCTTGTGTGACATCCTAGATCCCTATATATAGTAGCAGATAGATTAAATCTTCAAAAATAAGATCGTCTCCTTGGGCAGAAAGTATCGGACTTTCTCTTCAAGTCACCAGTTTATCTCAACTTGCAATCTTCCTTTACGCGTCTTGGTTCCTCAAAAATCCTTCTTAGTACATAATCAAATACAGATAATAAGATATCTTCCCTTCTTCTACGTAAGTACCATATAAAACTCGTAAATTTTCCGAGAATAGCTTACTCTCCCTTAATCTTCTCGCTCCACTGCTATTTTTACTCCAGACTTTCTCAAAATGGTTCAAACAAATCAGCAGGGAGATATTTCCTCTTTTACTCGATTAACTTCCAAAATACACAAAACAGAGAACCTATATTCTTTCCCCTGTTGTGTCGGGATATATAAGGAAGTTTCCTTCTTTTCTTCGAAACCAAACGTCTCGTAACCCCGTTTCACTGAACCAGGCCCAAAATAATTCAAAACAGCCAAGAAGTCTGAAAGAAACCCATCCAAATCTCGATCCAAAACTCTGCCAGTAAACTGCCAAGTTTTCCCGCCATTTTTTCATTTTCAAAATGAAGGGGATGACCTCCCCTTATCCAGACCAGGAGTGCGAATAGCAAGTGGTCACCCCTTAGTAATTTTCTCCCATGAGCGCAAAAACCACTTTTTGAGACAAATTCGCCGCAAAAGCCCATTTTTCCAAAAACACCTACAAGGGATAAAATACCAAAATTAGTACAAAAATGGGTACTAACACTATACATAAAAGAGATGAAAATAGACACATAAATGCGTCTATCACCAAGGATGTTTGGACACCAAGGAATTTCCAAAACCGAATATTCTCAAGATATGCAATAAATGCCCAAATCGGTTTTCATAATTCCTGGAAATGCTCTGTCCAATTTCTTCCGAAATCTCACTAGAAAATCTCTAATTAGTAAATGCACATTACCAATTTTTATTCTCCAGAGATATGCATTTAATTGCTGGTAATTAAAAGCATATAAAATTAATAACTTTAATTAAAAGATTCTTAATTTATTTCGGTCAGGGATCTCCTTGAGTTATTAAGGAATATCTTTGAAAAATAAAAGATAAGAATTACTGAACATGTTCAAAGTATGTCGACATCTTTTTCTTTGTAAATCCTTTTTCATATTTACAATCTTGGAACCGATTTACCACACTTCCAAACGAGTTTATAATTGGTTCATATGATTTCCAAGAACTATGTGATTGATCAAATATCAAATCAACAATCATGGGTTTACGGTTCTACCAAACACTAGGATCGGTTCTACCTCCATATGGTTACTGGGACCGGTTACATCAGTTACCAGGATCGGTTACATCAATTACCGGTTACTATATTCTCATGGTATTACTTGTGATCGGTCACACCAGTTACTAGGATCGGTTATACCAATTAAAAGGATCGTTTACACAACTCTTTTGTGATCGGTCACACCAATTACTAGGATCGGTTACACCAATTACTAGGATCGGTCACACAAATTACACATATCGATCATACCATCTTAGGTGATTACTTAGGATCGGTTGCACTAATAAAAGTCATACCAATACATAAGTCAGGCACTGTGAATAGTTTTACCAAGATACATAGCAGATTATGATCGGTTCTACTAATTCACACATATTGGTAATCCAAAGATATGCCATGAATAACAATACCAAAAATCCTAGCGATTTCCCTTTCGATTCACAAAACAAGTTTATGAATGTACTTCCTTTAAACAAATGCAAGCATTGTTTCCTAGGATGAAATCTTCACCTTTACCCATACACATAATCACATTAGCATTCATACGATTATGTCGATGTCTTATATACGAAGTTCAAAAGATAAGCGTTATACTTCGTATTATAATTCCTTAATACTATGTCTAACTAGAGTATAATCATTCACATCTTCGCAGTTATGTTTTCAATATAGCACGACTTGAAAGATACGTTAGGAATGAAAGAGTTCAAGTCAAAATATTACTAACCTCAAGAGGAAGGATGATGTAATCGATGTAGCTCTTTACTTCTTCACATTCTTCAAGTCTTCGAGTAATACTTGTATGTCTCATATCCTAGTCTTTTTAGTTTAACCTACACGAAGTTGACACTAGTACATAATCAAGCGACTCTTTAAATGAGTTTTGATTCACTAAAATATGAAAACCAAACTTGACATACCAACGATTGGTGGGTTCAACCGAGCAATTCTCTAACAATCTCCCCCTTTGTCAATTTTAGTGACAAAACTATTACAACATATGGATAAACAAATTACAAAAATTCATTATACATACGCTTGATTCCAAGTTTCAACAGCACAATAACCTGCATAAATTCAATCCTTAAATGCAGTTGTTGAAATTATAATAACAAATCTAACACTCCCCCTAAAGGTGAGATAGGTAGATTTTTAATCCGCACATCTTTGTTATTTCCCTTTTGTAGTTCAAATAACTACAATCATCATATGATATGTTTCTCCCCCTTAGTCAATGCTTTACTATTTCGTTGGATATAACGTTTAAGCACAATTTTCCTTTCCTTAGTGAATACACATCACTTGTTTACTCCATACATTTCTCCCCCTTTTTGTCACAAAATGACAAAGGTACGAGCAAATAAAAGACAAACCGAAAGGATCTTACAAATCTAAAAGACTTGTACAACCTATAAGAGTTAAGCATAAAGGTTTCACATACCATTTTAGATAACCAATATCAAAACCTAAATTACAAGTAATTTGGTTTTAATATGTTATCAAGGAAATAATTGCCCGAAGCAATTTTCCCTAATAGTTTAACAAATTGACTAAGCAACTTAGTTTATTTGCTAAACCGATTGCACAAATACAATCGCTTATTTCGATAAGGCAAAAATAAAGATCATAATTAACTTTATTTTTCTCATCAGGCTCTAATTATTCAATCAATAACTTAGACCTTAGACTTTAAACAAGACAAGTACTAGGTTAGTGTAGATGGGGAAAAACGATTCGCTGTTTTTTTAAGGAATGGAGAGACGACCGTATGACGGAGGCTCCTCAACCGAGCAAACTGCCTAACCTCAAACAGATGCACTGCACGGGAGTGCTTTGAGTTCGAGAGATCAATCTGTATGACTCCGTCCTAAACCAAGACAATGGTCGTTCAAGAGTCAATTCGGTCATAAAGAGGGAAGAGGGTTGATCTATAGGAGGGAATCTGAGAAGTGTGTGAGATCAATGATAATCAAGGATTGTGAATGTGTTTAAGGTTTCTACAAGTTTTCTGTGCACTGTTGAGTTCGAATAAGTTCTGGTCGATTGATGGAATTCTTGAGAGTGATTGATCGAAAAAATTTCCGTCTTTCAATCGTAAATTCAGAGACTTATTTATATTGCTAGAATTGTAGACACATTGATCTCCAGTAAGTGTGACGGTTGCTCGAGTGAAAGAGTGAGAAAGTGGGAAATCGTGATTTAACCAGTTCCAGGTCGTGCGGAGACTTGGTTGATTGTCCACCCACTAATTTGCTAACTTCCTCAACCGCTTACACGACTTACTCACATTTCTTATCGTGGATGAACACACGTGTTGTAGGACACCAGACCAAAACCCTAATTAATATCCCCCATGTGACGTGATTGATGTCTCACAAATGTGGAGTCTGCGAAGCATACGTGTATTTGATTAGTCAGTCGTTGACTTGATTAGACGATGAGTCTAAGTATTGTTCAGTGGAGCATGATTGTCGAGATTCATGGATCGAACATATGCTAGGACGTATAGTTCTCGATGTTGATAATTGAATCAACGTGATGAATATTGATACTCTGAGCAATTATTGCTCGTGTGATGAGTTGTTGAATATTGATAGTTAAATCAATATTCGAGCATCTGAGCAAGTATTGCTCATTCGATAAATTACTGAATATTGATAGTTGAATCAATATTCGAGCAATTGAGCAAGTATTTCTCATTCGATAGATTACTGAATATTGATAGTTGAATCAATATTCGAGCAATCGAGCAAGTATTGCTCATTCGATGGATTACTGAATATTGATAGTTGAATCAATATTCGAGCAATTGAGCAAGTATTGCTCATTCGATAAATTATTGGTAACGTGACCCAATAAAATATTAATTAAAATATTGGTAGCTGGACCGAATATTTTATAATTAATCTAGATGTTGATTACTATATCAACATAAAATTATTAGTGTTTGAACTTGTTCGGAATTATGATTTGCAGAGCATTTATTCGAAACCCTAATTTTGATCAATTGTTCGTCAATTGATGATTTATTGAAAATAGGTCACTGAGTGAAGGAGGGAACGGCTACATGGATGATGGACGACCATGTAGCGCACAAGTGCTCGAGTGAGCATGCACCAAAGTCCTTTGTTGACCAGTTGGTGAAAGAATGATCAAACGCTGATTTAATCATTTATTAAATAGTGCTCGTGCGAGCGTTAGGTAATAAAACCTAGCTATGGAGAGATGAGGGACCTAAAAAAAAGGTCATGGGACCGGCCCTTGGTGGTCGTGGGACAAGCTGACGGTCGATTGAGCAAATCCCAAGTCGGTTGGAGAGAGTTTGAACCCAATACGAACAATTGACAGCAAAGTAGGTCAAAATTATGAAGATGTGTGGGACCGGCTCATTGAAAGCCTTAGGGCCAGCCTTGATCGGTCAAGGTAGCATGCTTGTGTCACCATGATGTCCGTGTCTCAGTCCTGAGAGTTTTGGAATTTTATGGTGCGCGTTTGAGCAATATTTCGGATTTTCAGAAGAGTTTGATCTTGACTGAAACTCTCAATTTTGCTCGAATGATCGAGCGAAACTTTGCTCGTGCGACCAATATTTTGAAAATATTAAAATAATAATATTTTAATACTTGACGTGAGTGGCCTAGTCGGTCATGTGACTGTTTGGCTTTTTGGCTTTTTCGTGGTTTGAGCAATATTTGAGAAAATATTGAAAAACTAGGGTTTTCGCTCAAACGATGGAGTTCCATGAGATGATGGAAATAATAATATGAGAAAATAAGGGATTGTGAGGTGTGGGACCGACCACGGCTAGGGCATGGCCGTACGGCTAGGTGGCCCAGTCCCGTGACACCTTTCCTTATTATTGTTCGATAAAAGTATGGAGAAACTAAGAGTTTCGCTCAAACGAGGGAGTTTCCATGAGATGAGGGAAAAATAAACTAAAATAAAATAACAGGAGAGGGGGACCGGCCACGGCGGCACGGCCGGCCGGTGGGCCCGGTCCCACGCCTCTCGTTTATTTTATTTAATGTTCTTTTCCTCTATAAGTTGCTCGTTCGTGCGTTCGGGTGCTCGTTCGTGCACTATTGTCAAGTACACTTGCACCGTTTTCTCGGGGCTTACTCGGTGATGGCCCATACGCCCGTTTGTCGAATAATTATTACTAATTCATGAAATTCGGCTGAGAATGATTCATGAAACGGAGTAATAAAATGAGTTGAGTATCTATTACTAATCCATGAATCCAGCCAGGGAATTCAGGGAACGGAGTAATGAGATAAAATGATTATCTATTACTAATCCATGGAATTAGTCGGGGATCAGCCATGGAATGGAGCAATGAGATAAAATAGATTATTTTCTAGAAATTCAGTTGGCGAATGACATGCTAGAATTAATCTATTTGCAGAATCGATATGAGATAGTTGAAGCATCATATTCGTTCTGAGGGGGTGTATAGTCAGGGAACAACGAGCGGCGTGACGTCCTGAAGGTGTTAAGCTCTCTAACAAACAATTATGTCTAAAGAACCGCCTGATTCTATACAAGGTCTCTCTACGTAGTCAGGGAACAACGTGCAGCGTGACGTCCTGAAGGCGTTAAGCTCTCTAACAAACAATTATGTCTATAGAACCGCCCAATCATTAAGATTCTATGTAGAGGTAGGTCTCTCTATGTAGTCAGGGAACAACGAGTAACGTGACGTCCTGAAGACGTTAAGCTCTCTAACAAACAATTATGTCAAGAGAACCGCCCAATCATTCGATTCTACGTAGAGGTGATGATGAAATGTGTGAAGCATCGAACGCTCAGCTGGGAGGCCTTTCGAGAAACATATTCATCATAGCTTTGAGAGGAATGCTCACTCAGTCAGAGATCGTGAAACGGTTCACGGATCATAAAATATGAATCGTCACATGCGTTCCTGAAGTCGGGTCAGAAACATGCAGTATCATGATTTTACGATTTTAGCCCTTGCCGAAAATCCACCATCAATAGTTAGTTAACTAGTATTTCTTGTTAAGGTATTCGATTAGACTTGAATAACCGAATCCTACACTTTGATAAGTCTAACTAAGATCAGAATTAACTTAGTTTCTCTTATCCGAAATCAAATTAGACTAAACAAATGATCCCGTATTTTTTGTTAAGCCATAAATAATTCATACAAACCAAATAAATCAACTTGCACAATTATTTTTCTTAACTGGAAGCAATTGAAACAAACATAGACATTATAGCACCGCAATTGCACCGTAATTTCGTTAAGCCTAAATAATTGATACCAAACAATAAAGAAAGATAACAATAGTTTTTCTCAACCGGAAACAATTGAATCACACACACACATCCATACACACGTAATGGAATAAACATCAATTGTACCGAAATTTTGTTAAGAAAAAGCAAAATATATGAAATAAAATCATGCTTTTCTTAAACAGGAAAACGATTAACTAACAAATTCGTTACCTCAGATTCCACATCCTCTTCTCCCCAGAAAGATATATCATTAAGCGCAAGTTCAAGTTAGAACTCTCCCCCATTGTGTTGTCATCCTCTCGCAAGAATAAAAGAACAACAACAAAAACAACCTTTACCAGAGAAAGGTTGAATCGATTTTAACTAATGCGTGCCAATAGCAAAAGTTGAAACCCCGAAACACATATGCTTTTACGCTAAACACAACTTATGAAAACACAAATTGATTCAACATATTGTGACTTTTTCACATATGAGTTTCAATCGGAACACCTTATAATCCTTTGATAAAGCCTACCAACATGGGCTAGAACTCAATCCCGCTAAATCAAAAAGCCACACAAACCATAAGGGTACACACCATATGAGATCGAATATTAAGGTTATGAAAACCGAAATCAAACATCCCATAAACACATAGCAATAATATAAAGCACTCAAGCACAGGCAATGTAATCGAAAAACTATCACAAGAAAAATTATAAAATAATAAATAGATAGTTTTATTCAGTAATAGACCTTATACAATAATTGAAATAAATCAAATACTGATGTCTATCTTTCTACAACTTAATCCTTCATATAAGTCTTAGAGGAATGAAGATTATTACTTTCAGTCTTCAGCTTGTGAATTTCTTCAAGTAGATAACCTTGTTGCCTGACCAAAATTTCTTGCAGTTGAGAAGTTTTTGTGAAGGACTCTGCAAGAACATGTAATTCTGTCTTTGATTGAATACAGAAGTGTGTCAATGCTTCAATACACTGATCTTTCTTCAGCATATTCTCTCTTTCCTTCTTTGCTAAGCCAATCTAATTTTTTGATTTTTCTCTTAGATTTATCAATATCAAGAGAAGATGCAGACTTATTCTTAATGTGAGCTTTCTGATCTAGCACCTTATCAGGAAAAGACATCGGATCCTGACTCATAGTTCGGACAAGGAATGACCAGAGAAGGAGCAGGATCTTTTTATATTTTTCATACTTCCGAAAATATAATATTCCTATAAATACGAATATCTTAAATATATTTTCAATTACTAGCTTTGATTCCCATAATCTACACATAAGTGCCTTGATTTTTCTTCTTCACACACATTCGGCACACGCAGTGAGGATAGAATTCTAATACCGATCAAGTGGTATTAGTATGAGATTTTCTCTCTTTATGGGATTTCAAACAAACAGTGTGTTCTTGATCTAGTATCGTATGAAAAAATCTTTTCCTGTTACCTCGAACTAACGAAGTATCTAGATATTGATTGAAGTTGCATATGCAACTTTTAGCAATTCTGTTTTTTGAAACAGTTTTACACTTTGTCTTATGTTTCCCTTTACCATTAGATGATTTATTATCATCGGAAGACATATCCATTTTTAAAATGGTTAAATCACTAATGGAGGAAGATGAAATCAAATTGACAATTAGTACAATATTAGTTGTTTCCTCTTCTTCAGAATCATATGAATCAAAGGTCTCATCTAGAGTTACAGCCAATTCCTTGCTCCCAGTGTATTTCCTAAGATTAGGACAGTCTTTAGCCATGTGACCAAAACCTTTACACTTAAAGCACTGAGGATGATATTCATTGTCTTCTTCCTAATCTATCTTGTTCTTGATGGGAACATGATCATGGGGTTGAGAAGATCGATGAGTATCTTTTATAAATCTTTTATTTCTTTTCTTTAAGAGATCTCGAAACTATCTAGTAATCAGTGATAATGATTTTTCAATTTCATCATCAGAATTTTCTGCAATCTGTTCATCTGAATCATCCATCTGTCTATCTTTCTCCATTGAAGCTTTTGGAATTTTTGCAGCTTTAAAAGCAATTCCTTTAGTTTAAATAGACTGTGATTCATGATCAAAGATCTTTAAATTTCCAACGAGTGTGCTTCGTGAGAGTGTTGAAAGATCATTTGCTTCTATGATTGCATGCTTCTTAGATTCGTATCTAAATGGCAATGATCTGAGAATTTTGCACACTATATCTTTTTCAGAAATAGTCTTTCCAAGTGAGAAAGAAACATTAACTATCTCAGAGAGTTTAATATGAAACTCTTCAAAAGTGTCGTTGTCATCCATTCGAAGGTTTTCCCAATCAGATGTAAGAGTTTGAAGTCTAGCTTCTTTCTTTGATGTATTTCCTTCGAATATGATCTGAATATTATCCCAAGCTTCATTTGAAGTTTGTCATGTTGATACATGATGTTGTAGATCACGACTTACAGCAGGTATAATAGCATTCAAACCATCTGAATTCTTCTCAGCAAAAGTCTTCTCTTCGTTTGAATAATCCACTAAGCGTTTAAACTCAGTTTCCGAATTTTCTACTTTCGAGCGATTATAACCATCCACGACAGCCATGTATTAAAGTCTCATGATTGAAAAAAAGATTTCATAGCAGATTTCCACCATAGATAGTTTGTTTCGTCAAATCTTGGCGATACGTTAACTGAAATCGATTCATGTGAACTCGAGTTCATTTCTTATAGGTTGGAATCGCACCAAACACAGATTGTTAGATCTTTTCGTGTTTGCCTGCTCTGATACCAATTGAAAAGACGAGGGTACCCAAATATACCTCAATCTAAAACTTTTCCACCTAAAAGTCCTTTTACCGAAAGTGATTGTCTATGGACTGAGTCGAGACAATACAACGAATCGGTATTCACACTTTGTGTGATCTTCTATGGATACTAGATCGAGACAATACAATAATCAAAGTGTGATTACTTGATAATAGGTTCGGACTTAACCAAACTCTATAGGATCACTATCAAGTAATACGGAATTAACGTTTGTGTAATTTACTTTAAATTATAATAACAACAATTATAATTGCGGAAAACAAAAGTAAATGACACAACAAGATTTTGTTAAGGAGGAAACCGCAAATGCAGAAAAACCCCGGGACCTAGTCCAGAATTGAATACTCTCAGAATTAAGCCGTTATAAAAAATCTAAACCAACTTCGTATAGTTGAGACCAAGCAACTAAACCTATAGTTCACCTAGTTTCTTCAGTATCCCTGCGCTTCCGACATTCGATAAGTGAACGCACTGGAACAATTCCTTTGGTTCGTATTCCAAACAGTAAAAGAACAACAAATCTATTTGGTAACAACTCTATTCAATCTCAGTGATATGAGTTTGACAAAGGCTCTTCTGTTTACTCCAATAAACTCCTTTGTCGGGTTCTAGATCTATCTATTCAACAACTACCAAAGTAGTTGTGTTTAGACTAAGCAATTAACCAATATATAGTCTATCAAGATACTATATAATGATGCCGATCTACGCAACTAATCAATCAAATCTATCAAAGATAAACCGATTATAGTTAGATCCCAGCCGATCAAGTTTTGTGCACACCAAATATTATGAAACCAATAAGAAATCTTCTTTGTCTTCAAATCTTCTTAAATCTTCAATAAACACCTGCATACCACAACTTGAATCTTTTGTGATCAATCACTCACAGAACGGAGTCTGTTAACAATGGATTATCACAAGACGTCTTTAGATCTACAAACAGTTCTAAAGATCCCGTCAACATTTCGATCTAGTTTGAGTGAATCTTATATAAGAAGAGAAGATTCTCAAGAATAAACAAACTAGGTGAAATCAAAGTTCAACAACCGTTAGTCAATCAAATCAATCGAAAACTAATAACACTGCAATTATCTAGTTTCCCACCAATGGTACTCGTAGAGCTTCTTGATCCTAAAGAAGTCTTTAAACGAGCGGTCGTAAGAGATTTTGCCTAATTAGGCTACTTTCCTCTCCGAATAGACGGCTCAACCAGTAACAACACAACAAGGTAGTTTTGCTGGCTCTTAGGATTAGTTTGCTTGAAATGCAAACTTAGGTATTTATATACCAAGGATGTTTGGACACCAAGGAATTTCCAACCGAATATTCTCAATATATGCAATAAATTCCCAAATCGGTTTTCATAATTCCTGGAAATGCCCTGTCCAATATCTTCCGAAATCTCACTAGAAAATCTCCAATTAGTAAATGCGCGTTACCAATTTTTATTCTCCAGAGATATGCATTTAATTGCTGGTAATTAAAAGCATATAAAATTAATAACCTTAACTAAAAGATTCTTTGTTTATTTCGGTCAGGGATCTCCTTGTGTTATTAAGGAATATCTTTGAAATATAAAAGATAAGAATTACTAAACATGTTCAAAGTATGTCGACATCTTTTTCTTTGTAAATCCTTTTTCATATTTACAATCTTGGAACCGATTTACCACACTTCCAAACGAGTTTAGAATGTGTTCATCTGATTTCTAAGAACTATGTGATTGATCAAATATCAAATCAACAATCATGGGTTTACGGTTCTACAAAACACTAGGATCGGTTCTACCTCCATATGGTTACTGGGACCGGTTACATCAGTTACCATGATCGGTTACATCAATTACCAGGACCGGCTACCATATTCTCTTTGTATTACTTGTGACCGGTTACACCAATTACTAGGACCGGTTACACCAATTACAAGGATCGATTACACAACTCTTTTGTGATCGGTCTCACAAATTACTAGGATCGGTTACACCAATTACTAGGATCGGTCACACCAATTACACATATCGATCATACCATCTTAGGTGATTACTTAGGATCGGTTGCACTAATAAAAGTCATACCAATACATAAGTCAGGCACTGTGAATAGTTTTACCAAGATACATAGCATATTATGATCGGTTTTACTAATTCACACATATTGGTAATCCAAAGATATGCAATGAATAACAATACCAATAAGCCTAGCGATTTCCCTTTCGATTCACAAAACAAGTTTATGAATGTACTTCCTTTAAACAAATGCAAGCATTGTTTCCTAGGATGAAATCTTCACCTTTACCTATACACATAATCACAATAGCATTCATACGATTATGTCGATGTCTTATATACGAAGTTCAAAAGATAAGCGTTATACTTCATATTATAATTCCTTAATACTATGTCTAACTAGAGTATAATCATTCATAGCAGTTATGTTTTCAATATAACACGACTTGAAAGATACGTTAGGAATGAAACAGTTCAAGTCAAAATATTACTAACATCAAGAGGAAGGATGATGTCGTCGATGTAGCTCTTTACTTCTTCACATTCTTCAAGTCTTCGAGTAATATTTGTATGTCTCATATCCTAGTCTTTTTAGTTTAACCTATACGAAGTTGACTCTAGTACATAATCAAGCGACTCATTAAATGAGTTTTGATTCACTAAAATATGACAACCAAACTTGACATACCAACGCTTGGTGGGTTCAACCGAGCAATGCTCTTACATTGTACGTGTCTAAATATGTTCTTTTAGAGTGTGTGTCACCGTATGTTAATTCCGGGTAGAATGGTGAGCTACCCAACTTCCCACTAATAGAAGCACTACTTTGATCTCTTGAGTGTTATTTTATCAATCATGATGGTGACATCGAATTGCTAACTTACATACCACTTGTAATTTTTTTCGCAGTTAGCACCATCCACTTTATCTCTCTCTACACCAACAGGTCCATAGAAACACTATCATCATCAACAAGAAGAGCATCACAAATTCGAAGGAAAGTTGAATGACATTCAAGGTTTACAGGCAACGGTACAAAAATGGGCAGATTTCAGATTCAAGTAAAGCAATAAGACAAGGAGCAGAATTTCTACATGTTGAAGACTTATGTACAAGAGAAAAAATTATCAAGATGAGAGTTCAAGAAGTTTATGATATCAAGACATACAAGTTGTGAAGAATCAAGCGGTAAAGTGCTTACACCATGGCCTTTGTACTTGCATTTTTATTTTGAATGAAAAAAAAAACAAGAGAAAATTTTGTTAGGATCATTGTTAGTTTTATTATTTTGTTTTGTTCTCATTTTGTATCTAATTTATTTTTCTTGTCTCATATATAATTAAAAAAAAAAGTAAAAAAGAGACAAGAAAATTCATTGTATCATATTGTGGTTTGTTTTTAGTTTTGTTCTTTCAATAAAGCCAATGGAAGAAGAAATATCTATAATGAAGTTTCAAGCAACAAGGATTTGAAGAAAAAGAGTTACATTGTCAAGATTCTATGAAGTTCAAGAGTAATCATCAAGAGTTGAAGACCGAAGATGAAGACAAGGATTGAATACCGAAGACGTTTCTATGGATGATGTGAGAGTGGTGCTAACTGCACGTCGAACGGATAACGAGGTAAGTAATCATATTTCCACCTTCGTTAAGTGGTTGATTTCCTTTCTTAGAGATCGTCAGAAAAAGAAAAAGAAAAGGTTTTCAAAATGATAAAAGATGTGGGTTTTCAAAACAATTCGGAGGGTTTTTTCCTTCCTACTATTCAACGTGTCACAGGACTCTCTCTTCATTCCTACCTGGACACATGTGTGACCCATAAAAATGTTGTTTATTATTGAGAGCAACTTCATAAAACCCTTTCTGGTGAGGCAGAGTCGAGACTTTCGATCACTCTCGAACCCGGATTATTTCGATAACGGATGGTTATTTCTCTCTCAGCTTTCAAGGATGACATCGTGTTCATATATATGTCTAACTTCTTATGACTAGTGTGCAGAATCTCTATGTCTTCTTAACGCGTTGGATGTTATCATTTTGGGAGAACTAGTAATTTGGAAAAGTAGGTTTTGTGGGTATATCTCTAGTAAACCCTCACGAGACTATAACTCGTCCACTAGGGACACCTAGGGGTTTAAAGGCATGTTGCACATGCTAAGTGCAACTGTGACTTCAAAGACAATGAGTTGTTGTATTTTAGATAGTTTGCTCAAGGACTAGCAAAAGCCAAGTGTGGGGGAATTTGTTAAGTGCATATTTTGCATATATTTAGTATGAAATCCATGCTAGTAATTGCTTAGTTTCTTACAAAATTATTGTATATTACGTTTGTTTTGTTTTATTAATGTTTTCTAGGTGAATCATCCAAAAGAAGTGAATATGCACTTAATTGTGCAAAGAAAGAAGTTAGCTACAAATGGAAAAGAGCCAAAGACCATGTGGACCTTGTTTGAATCTAGGAGTCCTTGATATCATCTCGAAGAGGACGAAACGACGAAGCCAACCGACGAAAGAATGGAGTCATTTACGAAGAAGGGCGAAACAAGAAGTTAACCTTGTCGGTTCTCCAAAACTGATAGTTAAACTGGAGGTGCTAAAGGCAGTTGCTGGAACTACTAGGGGGCAGCTGAAATTCATTTATGAAGGCGCTTTCAGTTCTGCTCAGGGCAGCTACGAGTTAAGGGCAACTATCATCTTCTCCATCACGTTTACGTGACTATCATGGAAGAATACTGAGAAGATAGTTGAGCTGTACTATTGCAATTGGAATATGGAGGAGAAAGAATAGAAGTTGCTGGTGATTGAAGAAGTAATGACGATCAGGGAGAAGTCTGTGACTGAGCTCGTAGTAATGGAGTTAGTAATGAATGAGAGGAGTTGGCTGCCTTCGGTGATTGCAGCTGATGAAGATCTTGGTAGGCAGCGACCAGTGCTGAGGCTAGACAATGAGCTGTTGCTGCTTGGTAACGGGGAAGTGATGACGAGGGTGGAACTATAAAAGACTGGGCAGCGATGATGAAGTTTGTTGTGATCGTGGTGATGGCAAAGAATAATGAGAATAATTCGTCGGTGATATGTGGGGTTAGAGCTTGGCCTGAGTTCGTGGTATTTTGGATTCTGCTGTGTTAATGGTGTTGCTGCCGTAACCAATGAATGGCAAGTGAGTTTGAGATGCTCTGAACAGAGTTTGGCAGTGAAGAATGGTGTGATCGGGTTTGTATGGGAGCTGAGAAGAAGTCAGTGAGATACGAAGAAGAAGAGCAAGTAAAGAAATTCAGGGAGTTGAGATTTTCTCGACAAGGGAACTATCCGTGGAATGGCTGTGGTTGAAAGCAAAATCCAGGGAAAAATATTTCTCACGGCGACCTGTATATCCGCGGGTTCCTGAGAAGAAAGTTAAATTCCCGAAACTTTTATTTTTCACGGAGGTTGGTTTGTCCGAGAGAAAGAGTATGATGTCAGTTCTACGGGACTGACAAGCTAAGAAATAGGACATGCTTATGAAGACTTGGGCTGGACTATTCAGCATTAGACGCGAGCCCACTTGGATGTTCATGCGACCTTTTCACGGCCAGAGGCTTTGGCAGTGATGTATTTTGGAATTGTGATGAGTCTTTGGCTGGTGTCTTGGCAAGTTTGCGGCTTATATTTTGACCGGGATTTGGTACGGGCACTTCTACTACTTGGATACCTATATAAGAGACACTTCTTAACCTAATATCATCTCATCTCATATTATATTTTTGGTTTTTCATTCATATTTTAGGGTTTACCCCTTTAGGGGAAACCGGGTAATTGTGTAATCATGAGAAGCTAAACTTTTATTGGTTAAGGATGAATTCAATGTTCTAACGTGAAGCTTTAGTATTATACAAGTTTGTTCGGAGTTTTAATCATCTTTTCGTTTGTCTTTACCATATGTAATGGATATGAGTGATTATTGGATTGATTTGGAGTGCATGCTAGATTGATCTACTAATTGTTCTATTGCTAGTATTGAGTTAGGAGATAAGTAATCGTCAAATAATTCATACACAAGTAGAAATCGCGAGACCTTGCAGAGGGATTCTTTGGAGCAATTGCGAGTAAAGATAACACCAGCAAGTGGACCTTGAGCTAAGAGTTTAACTACTGGGGTCAACCTAATTCACAAAGCCTAAAGTGTTCGATTGGATTACACCTTGAGTGAGCTACTACTTGGTGGTTCGGTTGGATAGAATCTAATATTGGAGAGCTTTCGTATCCGTGGTAAAAGGAGTTTTGGGGATAGCACTGATCTAGCTGCTATTCTACGGTTGGTGATGAATGGTTCTAACGAAGATAGATGAGTATACTAATCCAGTTATCGCTTGGTAACGGCTAAGGATTCCTTGATCATCTCTTTCTTTTATTTGTTATTCTTTTTATTTCACTTTAAAACAATCCCCCTTTGTGTTTTATCTTATTTTGCTGAACTAAATAACCTATAAATTACACAGCTCTCTGTGGGAACGATCTCTTACTACCGCTATATTCTAATTAATTAGTGGGAAATATATTGAGTAATTTGTTGCACTTACGACACGCATCATGGCCAGGCCGAGAGACTGGGAGGCCATGGCCATGGCTAGGCAAGGCCGAGAGACAAGGAGGCCGTGGCGATGGCTAGGCCAGGCCAAGAGACAAGGAGGCCGTGGCTGAGAGACAAGTTGGCTGTGGCTGAGAACTAGCCAGGATAAGAGACAAGGTGAACGTGGCCTGTCTAGTTAGTTGGCTGGCTAGGAAGTTGGTGGTTGTGGCCACGAATTGGCTAGCTAGGAAGTTGGTGGTCGTGGCCACGCATTGGCTAGATAGGAAGTTAGTGGTTGTGGCTAAATTATGAGACACAACTATATTGGCTTGGCTATTGAGCACGACCAGATTATCCTGGATATGGAGCACGGCCATGTTGGCGCTGACACTCTTTTTGTGGCATATGGAACATATTCAAGGAATTCAGCCGTGGAAGTTCTGCGACTCGAAGTAATGTTCAATATGATTTCGTACTAAATAGTATGCTTCTAATAGTACTTTTATTCAATAATGGCGTAGTAACTCATTCTAAATATTTATAATTTGCACCATCAGTGTAGATTGATCAATGCATGACAATTCATATGGCCGTGCATAAAATAATGAGAGTTCAGCCGAGTGGAGCTCTAAAATCTTGCAGGCATATTGAAGGCCAGTGCGGCTATTAGATGGATACGCATTCTCAATTCTCTTGCGGAATATGATGCAGAAGTACGAATCTATAATTCTGATGTTGGGTCAGGAATTTATACATATTTTATTTCATGTTTCTGCAGCTGGGAAGAGGCAATATTACAATTTTATCCCTTGTCTAAAATCCACCATCAACATTAAGTCCCCTGCTTAGCGCGGAACAGTAACGTTTCGTGGTATGCACTAGATGGTGACATTGACAGTACAGAAGATCTCAAAGAAATTTGAAATTCATAAGACAAAGAGTGAGTACTTATCTTTTCTTTCGATATCATAAAGGAAATGTCCTCATAGACTGGTTAGGAAAATCTCATTGATAATAACTGCGACCAGGTTGGAGCAGGTATGACCGTTTGTTCGAGCGAAGACGTTGGCTGGCCATATACGCGAGTAAAGGTGGCCACGGCCACGAGCTTTGGCAGGAAAGAGGATTGGTAGCTACGGGCGCACATTTTGGCAAGAAGGAGGAGTGGTGGCCACGACCACGGACCTTGGCAAGAAGCAAGGCTTTGATCGGACATTATGGCCCAAAAGAACGATTTCTCCCTTTAATATAAACTCACGTACAATATGTGAGTTTATTTCTTCTTCTCTTTCACCTTCTTTTCTCTTTTTTTTTTAGGTGAATTAGCTCTTCCCTGATTCCATGCATGTGGAAGCTTTCCTATTGTTGCTTGCTTGATCATAAGTTCGACCTTGGTGTACAACTTAATGAAAATTTCAGATTTATGTCTTCTTGCCAAAACAGCCGCAAAATCTTCATATGATGTTGGAATGAGGTGGTTGACCTCTCATTCTTTATCTAAGAGGAAGATTTAACTTCTGCAAAAAAAAAATCTTGATTCGGAGTCCGTTTGGTAGGTGAAAAGGACCTGACACCGAGAATTCAGAACTTTCCAGGAAGAATTCTGTAGGTTTTCAGCTATCACGTAGTCGAGAGTTTTGGTTGCCATTTATAGCTCATATATCAGATTAATGTGCACTTTTAGCATGTTGTAGCAGACTTCCGTACGAATTTTTTGGTATATAGATCACCCCAAGATTCTTCACCAATTAGCGCAAGTTTTCGTTCTTCCATAGGACAGCGTAAAAACGTTTCTGACGGGGTTTCTGCAAAACGACCCGTAACCTTTCTATACCGCATGTCACGATCCAAAACACTTTTTAATGAATGTTCAGGGTTACTAACGGATATATTTTATAAATTCTATGGATTGTATGTGAATCTTCATGCTTGAACCTTTTTTTTTTTTGCTAATTATGAGGGTTTTATGATTTTTCAGCGGGGTACGACCAAAATAGAAAAAGACTTGAGAAGGGAGCCTTAGGGATTACCATGGATAATATTGCTGATGAGATGTCTCTCCCTATCCAAAATCATGAGAAGGACCCCTCTTTGGACCCCAATTTTGCACATACAATGGGTCACGAATAGCGCCGCAAAGTCGTATCCGAAAAAAGGAAGAAAACAAAATAGGGTTGATCCTAAATTAGGTCCACCTTGTTGACATTTCAGGTGGCCTACACTTTCACCTTTCTACTAGTGACCATTTAGCTAATCAGTGGAGTAAGCAAGTCCCTTTATAAATCCACAAGATCACAGGCACGCGCTCTGCATGTACAAAAATAAAGAAATTGGGGGGCGTTAATTTTGGGACGTCCACGTTCTTAACCTCAGAGGTATATCATAAGACACGTAACACTCTACCTTAATAATATGTATAGGGGTGTAAGCATGTGAGGCGGTAAGTTTTAGGCCGTCCCTAGTTCACATGTTGAAGGGTGATACGGCTCTTTTAGAAGTTACTTGGTTTTCTCCCTAAAAAAAGGAACCTAAAACCAACTTTGTTTACTTGTTTAGTTTCTCGTCCCTCACAGTTCCATTGTTGCACCTGCACCTCCATTCCAACAACTACTTCTCTATCATTCATACTCTGTCATCACCACTTTCATTTTTTTGTTGTCTCAAGTTACTATGTTCTGCACGATGCACGTTTGATCAACCGTCCACCATTAGATCTAGAACTGAAAAGTATTACAATTAGATCGAGGGGGTCAACATCAAAGATTTAAGTTTCCTCACATACTCATCTATGATACTTCACTGTTACAGAGAAGAAAAAACTTAAATATGGGTTTTACTCGTATGGCTATTTTGATCATTTCTAGTACTGCTAATTTGTTGTAGGATAGAGTACCAAGTTTCTTCGCAATTGATTTTGTTTCTCAAGATTTTGATCTATGAGAAGAAGCAATCGGTGCATCCTTGTAATCTCTGCATCCAATTACAACTCTATGAATGTTTGCTGAAATTTCATATCAGATACGGGTCAATGGGTTGGAGAAATAAAGATGGGATCCGAACATTTAATTGAATTCAAGTTACCCTTGTGCCCCTACAATAAAAAAAAAATAGAAAATTAGGGCAAAATGGGAATACTGATTTTCAGATACATAGATTACCATTCAATCCTCAAATGGTATTTTCACTTTTGTTTTAATGTTATATAGGCAAGGGAAAAATGGTCCAAAAGAATTGCAGCTTCACTTTGCTGCAGTAAGGGTAGTTGGCTCTATATAATAGAATAGATTTAGAACTATATATCCACCAAGTACGATTGGACCAAAGTGAATCAATAATGTTCGAACTACTATGAAAGTCCACTAGGTAGTACCATTTGTCCCCTAGTGTTCGAATCCGCCTAGGCTAGTCCAGTTTCAAGGTATCCACTAGTTTGTACCAAAGCCCCGTTAACTAGATGTTTAGGTGGAAATTGAATAAATATCCTTCCTTTTAAATGGCCTTCATAAATATCCTTAACAAACTTTATAATTATCCCTGATGGCATAATTGAATTTTTTTTTTTTAAAATAATTTTTATAATTCCCACTTTAACCTGTACTACTTCCCTTCTTGTTCTTCTTCGTTATTTCCAACAACTCTGTCATTCTCAATCGCCTCCACCGCCACTATCTTCATCGCTCACCGTCACCATAATCTTTGTCGTCGCCGACACAACCAGCATGACCACCTCCGTTGCATCCACCACGATTATAAGCAGATCTATTACGATTATTCTTTTGATTTCAAATGATTTCAAACCAGATACAAAGATTAATTTGATTTTGGATTTCGATTTGATAGTTTCGAGTGGATTACGAGTTAAAGATTCAGATCCGGTGAGTTTGATCTCGAGCTTTGTTCATTCTGAAACTGAAACTGGTAAGATTCAACTTTAATTTTAGGTTTTGAAATTTGAAATTTCTGAAAACTAATTTAGGTTGTTGTTGTTGCATGTGTGATGTTAATGGATGTTATAGTGGTGGCGGTAGGTGTTGTCGCAGTACGAAATTGTATGTTTATCATTTAACCATTTATTCAATACCAAATTGTGGTGTTGTTAATAACACTTCACAATCGGATCCAAGTTGACCCCATGAGATGTCTTGGGATTGCACTTAGGTTAGGCTACCAAATTTAAGGTGATCATTTTGTGGTTTGTTGTCCTTACTGTGAATTGTGTTAGAACTGAGCAAGTGTCTCTAAAGTGATTTGTTTGTTTATTCATATATGCATTTGTATTCATGACAGGTTGGTGCTGATGAATACAAAGTTGACATGCAGGAGAGGTAATGATACTGATGTTACAAAGTAAGTACATGAATATGTTTAATAGGAACAGTAATGGGTATAAAAGATTTGTGAAAAATGAATGATTTTTGTTTGGGTCAAGTTTTTCGTTACCAAGTCGAAATGATTCTGGTAGTATGCTTTTTTACTACGATGCATTGATGCAAATGTGCTGTTAATGCCTGCATAAGCACACTATCAAAATTTAATCCATTGGTTGGCAAACAACGAGACAACTATTATGCTGATTTGGTTGTTCTAAACACCGTTGCGGCTAGGAGGAAGCAGAGGATGATGTTGGTGGCTACTGCAATGAAGGTGGAGGTGCTGGCAGTGACTGAAATGTGCAGTATAGAAGTAGAAATGGAGTTGTTGGTGTTGTTTTCCATGAATCTGGAATTGCAAGTCTGGATTGTTGTTTATGAAGCTACAGGTGGTGATCAATTGTTGTTGTTTATATGTTTTTTTGGGATGGGATCAACTACGGTTGTTGATCCATTTATGGGATCAACTCTTGTTGTTGACCCAATTTTTTATGGGATCAACTGCTGTTGTTGACCCAATTTTTTATGGGATCAACTACTGTTGTTGGTCCTTTCAACTCCTATTGTTGACAATATTTCCTTGGATAAGTATAATCATGCTTGTAGTTTGAATCATGTAATTTTCTTCCAATGTTGAACTTGTGGTGCAATGGTAGCATGACTGACTCCATGTCAGATGATGTGTGTTCGACTCACGCCAAGTTCACTCCATTTACGTGGATCAACTTTCATTGTTGATCCAATTTAGTGGATCAACTACCATTGTTGATCCCCTAAATTGGATCAACTTCTACTGTTGATCCTTTTTTTATTTGGATCAACTACCGTTGTTGATCCCCTAAATTGGATCAACTTCTACTTTTGGTTATATTTTTATTTGGATCAACTACTGTTGTTGATACAAAACTATCTGAACCATTGGTGGCGGTGGCGGCGGACTAGTGGTGGTGGCGGCGACGGACTAGTGGTGGTGCAGGACTATTGGTGGTGTAATGGTGGTGGTGAAGGAGTGGTGGTGGAATATTAGTGGTGGTGGCGGTTGGTAGGTGGTGGTGGTTGTTGAACGGTGGTGGTGGAATGGTAGTTGAATGTTGTTGGTGGTGGTGCTAGTGGTGGTGGTGGTGAAGTGGTAGAGGAAGAAATTTATTTCATTTTGAAATAAAGAAAAATATTATATGGGTGAGGGTATTAAGGTAATCTAATTTTAAATGGATAAGGTTATTAAAAAGTATGGACATACTTATTGTTGTATAAGGATATATTTATTGGGTTTCAAAAGTAAGGACATATAAATAATGTACCCGATGTTTATCCTAACCAAAATGACGACACCCAAACACTAAAGTTTCGATAGGTTCGGCGAAATAGTTAGGAGTGCTAAAATATTGAAGGTGTTTGGGAACGATATTGCGGCGTCGTTGATTCCTACTAATCTAAGTAACATCATAATTATATGGCAGTGATTCCTACTAATCTAAGTAACATCATAATTATATGGCAGTGAAAGCAGGTTGGTGCCGGGGTTTCTACATCTCGAACTGTGTCTGCATCACAGGTGACAAAATGCACAACTTGTAATAAAATTCCTTTATTATTCAACTTTGTTTTCGTATTTGAATCCTCGTATATGAATCTATCTCTTTTCGTTTCTTTATTCCTTTATTTAATCCACTACTTGATTAATCTCACGTGAGCTGCTTACCTTGTTTAATTCGCGCATACATACAGATAAAAGTGCTATAGCTTTAAGCTTAATACTATGAGCTATTTCTTTTGATGTTAGGTTGCGTCACATGCTATTTGCCATGCTGGATGTTTAACAGGTTACTATATTTGGCATTTGATACAAACAGTAATTTTGTTTGGACTCATTCGGTTTGTTTCATATGAATCTTTGATTTGAGCACATTAATCAGTTTTGGCATTAGTCTTGATTCATGTTTCATAGGATTTAGATTTTGGTATTATTAAAATAATAATAGTAATAATTGATATTCTTTATAATAATAATAATTTGATTTGATATTATTTATATTAATAATAATAATAATAGTAATAATTTTTGTTTTAGAATTTGATTCAATTATACACAGAATCTAATAATTTGGTAATTTTGCAGGCTATAATTCTATGAAGTTAATTTATTTTTTTATTTTTGCGATCAGTACTCTAGAATCCCAATTATAAAGTAGAGGTCAATCTTCCGATTGGACGGGTTAGGTGCCTCACACCTTCCTAGCCCGTATCTTGATTCCCGGACCTATATATCTCTGTAAAATTGGACCAGTGCTAAATCGGGTCCCAACTCTCTAAGTTGGGTGGCGGCTTCGAATAATAATTATTTCCTTTTGTATTTTATCATTTTAGATATTTAGAGGTCTTAACGGATTTCGACGATATCTACACCCTCTGATGCAATGGTTGAAGAAAACATCCCAAGTAACGTCGCTATGCAGAATGCCCGTGGGACGGGGATTGTACAGACCGAGTATCCGAATGCTGGTGTTCCCTTTCAATCAAACTTGGTAAAATCATCCCTCGATATGTATGTGTTGGAGGCTTCACCGTCCCATCCTCTTAGGCTAAGCTGGAAGTTTCGTGGCTTCGTCGTCATCTTCAGGCAATTCAGGAGCACCAGAAGAAAGTAGGCGCCTCTTCCAGTTTGGAGGCAGTCACCAAAGCTAGACTTGAAGTTGAAAGACTTTCGTAGGAATTGAAAGTTGCTTATGCTTCTGAAACATATGATTTGTTTTCTGTGGGGTTTTTTTTTTTTTTTTTTTTTTTTGTAGGTAAAGAGATTCTTTCTTTTTTTGAATGATTTGCAAAGGTATTTTGAAAAGGGAATAATACATTGCTTGACTAATAAATGGAAATCCTAAGTATGAATGCAAAGTATTGCAAACATTTTGGAGGAATTACAAAGGTTGTAGAAAACAGGGAAATATTGTAAAGCGGTGGTAGAATGTTTAAGCGTCGAATGCTTCGATCCACTTGCCATGTATGACCACCCCTTCTGGTTTATCAGTGTTGATAAGTTTGTAATAACCACCTAATATGGCTTCAATGACCAAATATGACTCTTTTTCTTGACCGTGTCTCCGACTTGGAAAGAGTTGGGCTTTGTTACCTAAGGCTTATCGCATATATCAAGGATAGTTGGGTTACTAGTTTTCTTATTTTCGGCAGAGACGATTCCTACCCACTTAATAAAATATTAAAAAGGATCAGCTTCCCATTCACGTCGTCGAGTCACCTTGGGGTTGATATCCGGGTCAAGTCACCAAGTTTTGATGGGGCGTGGGGCAGATGGTTGTGAGGAAATTGGATGAGCATGACTTACTTGTGCACGGAATCTACGAACATATGACTCCATGTCCTCTCCTGGCAACTTTTTCACATCTAGATGCACTGTGCGGCGAAATTCGCCTAACAGGTTGTCCTCGGGATTCACCGGCTTGTTGGAAAGTCTTGGAGGTATTGACGTCAATAAAGAAGATTCACATGTCTTCATTTCGTTGCTACGGATCCATGGGATCCCCAGTATCATATCATAGTTTGGATCTTCTTTGACAATATGAAACTTAACATATGTCTGAATATCATTCATTTTTACCTTAAGAGTGATGTAACCGTACGCACTTTTTGAACTTCCTTCAGAATCTTTGATTATGAACGGTGAATAGGTAGTTTCACGTCTGGAGATTCCTGTCGTCCTCAGAGTCTTGATAGTGATGACGTTGACATCGGTCCCCGCATCGATTAGCACTCGGTCAAATTCAGCATCCTTGAGGTAAGCAGTAGTGAGAAGTCCCCATCCAGGCTTCTCATTGTGTTTAACAACTACATCTTCCAAAGCAGATTCATGATATATAGAAGCCTTTTCACCAAAGAGAAAACGCTTACTCGACACGACACGATTAAGGGCGGAGAAAATATCTTTGCGTTGATCTGCGGAAAAGTGGAGAGTCTCGCACATGCGCCCCATTAAAGTATGGACAGTTTGACGTACAGGTTCTCCAGAGAGGGTGAAATTTATTATATGAAGCAGGTCTCTATGAGTACCTTCGGTTCCTAGGTGCAATTCTACCGAGTTAATATTTTCCTGAACAATACGTTTCAGTCCGTTGTATTCACTGGTAGGATGATGGGAGAATCTGAAAAAGAGGGGGTCTAACAAAATATAACAAAATTTCAATGGTAGCAGTAGTCTTGAACGGTACCAAAGACCAATGTTCAAGGATCAATCAATTTCAATCAACAACCAAAGGTTGGATTTCCCAATTGATCGATTCAGCGCACAACCTGTGATATTTCAATTATATAACAAAATATAATGCAGAAAAGAAATAACACAGGCACCATAAGTTTTGTTAACGAGGAAACCGAAAATGCAGAAAACCCCCGGGACCTAGTCCAGATTTGAACACCACACTGTATTAAGCCGCTACAGACACTAGCCTACTACCAATAAACTTCAGACTGGAATGTAGTTGAACCCTAATCAATATCACACTGATTCAAGGTACAGTCGTGCTCCTTACGCCTCTGATCCCAGCAGGATACTACGCACTTGATTCCCTTAGCTGATTTCACTCACAACCAAGAGTTGCTACGACCCAAAGTCAAAGACTTGATAAACAAATCTGTCTCACACAGAAAAGTCTATTGGAATAGATAAATCTGTCTCCCACAGAAATACCTATGAGTTTTGTTCTGTCTTTTGATAAATCAAGGTGAACAGGAACCAATTGATATACCGGACTTATATTCCTGAAGAACAACTGTTTTGGGGTAAAGACTGATTCTGCTGTTTTTGGTAAATTTGGGTGTGTTGATGAGAAACGAATTCAAACCCTAAACAAATGCACTGCACGGGAGTGCTTTTAGATTCGAGAGATCAATATGTAAAACTCTGGCCTAAACCAATAAATGGCCGTTCCAGATTCAATTCGGTCACAAAGTGAAGGAGAAGGGTTGATCTTAGGGAGGGAAGCGAAGAAAGTGTTTGAGATCAAAATGTTGAATTATGAAGGTGTGGCTGTTTTATGACTAGTATCAGAATGTGGAACTGGATTGCAGAACGTAAGCTTATCAGTTCTTGGTATTTTCTGGATACTTGTGTTGATCACTTTCCCATTATTTTTTTGTTGAAATATGTTGAAATCATATTTATACAAGTCATTGAGCGCACCCATGATCTCGTAGGAAGTGGAGGCAGTTAAGTAGTGGATAAGTGGGGGTTTGTGTAAAAAGTGGTGATCACCATGTTTCCATTACGAGGGAAAACTGGTCACACTTTCACCGACTACTCCCATTGTTGTTAACCGTCCGTCCTTTCCTGACACTTTCTCGTAATGGGCGCGTTGCACGCTGCATGCTATAAACCGCCATACCAATACCCCAGTGAGCATCCCCCAGTTTGTGACATGTTTGATGTCTCGAATAAATGGGTGAAGTCGTGAGACTCGCCGCTAAAAGAAACACGTAGTGCTTTTAGGTCAAATAATAAATTATTTGTGAAATCAATATTTATAAAACATCGGTTATAATCGATGTATATAAAGCATCGCTTTTAAACAAGCAGATGAAAATAATCGATGTGCAGGAAACATCGTTGTTTTTTAGCTCATTCAAATTAGTCGCGAATTGAACGTATTAAAAAGTAGCATAACCGGACACCTTTAGGCGATCGTTTGAGAACCCTATGGGTAAACTACCGCTTGGTCGATCGTTCCTTGTGGAGGAGGGATGGCCGGTGATCACAGCGTTACCCTGTTGGACGTCTGAAAATAAATCTAAACCATCCGACTAGGCTAGCGAAGTTGGTTGGACGAGATGATTTGCGGCAGTTGCCTACTGCCGTTGATTTAAATTAGGGTTTAGAGGCCGTGTGGCCAACCCTATTTTTGCTGGTTGATTGAAAGCGTTGGGCGTTAGTTTGAGCAGGCCGATCGGTCAGGTGCAAAGGCAAGATGCCGGTGAGCATGCTGACGTCTCCTGGGCCACCTGAAATTGGATCTAAGACACTCAATGTGGATGGCGAAGATGGATGGTTTTGATCGATTTGCGATAGTAGTGTGTCGCCGTAACGCAAACTAGGGTTTTCAAAACAGCGCGTTCACTCTACTTTGGGCAAGCGATTCAATGCGTTCCTGGTTTGTCGTGGACAAGTCGATTGACCAAGGATGTAGTTGGGTCGCCGGTGATCACGGCCGTACCCTTTTGATCATTCGAGGGAAGATCTAGACCATCCAACTAGTCTAGCTAAGTTGGACGGATGTGATGAATTTGAGACCGTTATAGTCGGTCTTGGCTCGTTTGAGCTCTTTTTCAACAGTGCGATCACCCATGTTCTGGATAATGTGTGAGAGTGTTGCGGGTGAACTAAATGGATTCCGACCGGCTGGGATGTTAATGAGCCCGCCGGTGGTCAGCATGATGATCGCCTAATTCCGCTAGGAGTGGGCTAGGCTTGTTGAATTGCGTGGCCAAATCGTGTGGACGCGATCATTTTCTAAAACTGACATGGATAGTCTAGATTTTCCTTGAGGAATTTAAACATCGTCGATCGAGCTAACTTTTAATTAAAAGTGTGTCGACACGCCGATCTCTCTGTCAGAGAGTGGTGTAGCCTACGTGAGTGTTTTCATGCATGTCTCAATACTGACACTTCGGGAGATTCATGCTACTCCGCTGCTAGTGAACATTAATCGTCATGGCATGCCAATATTGAGAGTTCGGCTGGGAACATAGCATAGGAAAATACTACGCAGGTCAATGCATTAGTAAATAATGCTGGTGGAAAATAAAATTCATAGAATATTTTGGATAATTGCTATATGCACCATTCTGAGTGAATTATATATATATATATATATAAATATATTGAATTGCTCAATACATTCGTGAGCGAAGAGGTTTATGCACTCATTACTTTCAAATGGCCTTTGTTCCTTTACAGGATGACATCACATTAAATACGGGTTTTACGATTTTACCCTCGAACTAAAAAACCACCATTAACATTAAGTCCCTTACTTAGTATGTAACAGTGACATTGTTGCGGGGTAAGCACTAGATGGTGACAGTCAAGGAAATTTACGAGAGAAGTTTGGCGTACATTACCAGGATAGGGGATGGCTCGGCCCTTGAGCAAGATACGTTTTCTTTCAGCACACATCAGTTGTCTTCAGGTAGATAAGTACCCATTCGCTTGTTATCCCGCATTTGAAGCCTTTATACATGGTAAGTAGAGACTTCTTTTCTTCTTGGGACCTTGCTGATTTGTGGAATATAAAGAGAAGCGTTTGAGCCTTTCTCCCCACACCGATCATCACAGAATTGCTTTCTTTTTCATTCCAGTCATCATGGATTTGCATTCTTCTTTGTTCCAGGTATTGCGTCATGTTCTCACGTGATTTGATTTGATTTTTTTTTATATCACGTAGGTTGTTGATATGATCATAATGCCTCTTTGCAGTATATGATGGGAACGGCTGGTGATGATTATTCTTCAACTTCTCTAGAGAATAGCTTTGAAGTCGACAAACCCAGGGCTAACGCATTCGAGGAGGTAATGGCCAAAATAGATTCTTCGTTTCGCGAAGCTGGTCGTGCTATACAGGGTATATCTCTTGTGCACTTATGCTTCGTTCGAGAGCGTGTTCAAGCTTTTCTGGCTTCAGTTAGTATGGAGGAGAAGTGGAGACGTGATGAAGCGTCTCAGCGTGATGAAGCGTCTCATCCCCCATGTGCCAAGGATGAAAGATTCGCGGCTCGATTGAAGCGACGGAGGGTTGAGCATAAGCAATCTCCAGGTGGGAATAAGTATGATTACCCTATTCACAACGAGATCATAATTCTCGACTCTGATATGGACGAACCGGAGTATCATCAAAAGACTGTTGAGGCAGCTTCTGAAAAGGATGTCGGTGCAGCTTCCGATGAAGAGGTCGAAGTAGCTTCTATAGAGGATATCGAAGCGACTGCTGGAGGAAACGCTGAAGTGACTGCTGGGGAGAGCATGGGAGCGGCATCTGGAGAAGATGTTGAAGCATCTCCCAAGGAAGATGTTGAAGCATCTCCTAGAATGAACATTGAAGCAGCTGCTGAGAGAGGTGTTGAAGCGGCGTCCGAAAGGGAAGTCGAGGCGTCTTATGGAGAGGATATGGGGGCGCCTTGTGAAAAAGATGTTGAAGCATCTTCCAATGAAGACTCCAGTTAAGGCGCCATTGATCCCTGTGTTAACGCCGATAACTAGATTTCCCATTTTATCATTTCTTTCGTAGACGAATATCTTTTCGCAGCTTAGCTTGCAGATATTTTCGATATTTCATTGGTTTTTTGTTTATGTGACTGGAGCCAGGGCTTCATCAGATAATCTTTCATTCATATTGCTTTAATAACCTCATGTTTCCAATTGAGTGAATGAATGAAATCATGAGAAATCCAAATCTTCGGAAAAAATCTCATAACATCTTGGAATTTTAGTCGCCACATCCTTCGATAGAGTTACAGTAGAGCCTCATACTCGTTCCCCGCATGCCACGACTAGTGCCTTGATTACGTAAATGAGTTCTTCCCATCCTATCAAGGTGATGGGGCCGATGGGAAGGCGACACACATAAGTGATGATGTATTTTCCTTTCATGTGACTGGATACCGCTTCCATGATGATGTTTATTACGTGTAACCCTAATAACAATAGATTTAAGTAGGGGATGTAATGGTGAAAATTAAGGATTCAGCCACGAACCCGCAATTCCCATTTGGTATCACCCTTGTATATCACATGTATTGTGCTTCCGTGAACAAGAAATCCAAGAGTCGTATTTGTTAGGTGTGGAGGCTCTTCCTCCAATTAATAGCTCGTGTGACGTGATTGAACACGTCTGAAGAAGTGGTTGCAATTCTAGGAGTACCACGCGCTAGCTTGCTGCTTCCTGGTTCCGTAAAGGGATTTTTCAAAATCCGAAGAATTATTGGTGGCGAAACTTCTTTCCTGGATCTAAGCACACGATGATTGAGAGGTCGTTTCTTTGTTGAAGCAGGACGCACTTCAGGACGCTTGCCCAAAACCGTGTACTGGCAGCTTGACGATTTCCTTTAGTCGCCTTACCGTTCTTTTTCTTCATGTATTCCCTTCTTTGGTGTTTTTAAAAGATACGAGGTGCCTCTTTCGTGTTTTTTTTCCGGGGGGTTTTGAATCAATGGGTAATGATTTTATGAGGGTTTAGGTTTACTTTTGACTTTGCCTTGAGATGATTCAGGAGTAAGAATTTTAAAAGAAATGATGCTTTGATAAACTGATAAATATTGAAACCCTAATTATGAATGCAAACAGTGCAATCATTTTGGAGGAATTACAAATATTGCGTGAAAGGGAAATTGCTAAATGAAACACTAAAAGGAATCTTGAAGGAGAGGGCGGCGCGACATCTTAGTTATTGAAGGGTTTGAGCCAGCGGGCTTGTATTACTACGCCTTCTAGCTTGTCAGTATTGATGAGCTTGCAGTAACCTCCCAAAATAATTTCTGCCACTAGGTACGGCTCGTTTTTCCCTTTTGTGGAATCGGACGAAGCAGGCTGAGCCGCAACTCTTACCACCATATCTCCAACTTGGAATGGATTTTGGCATTGCGCCATACTTTCCCAGATTCCTTATCTCTAACCGTGATAGCTTCTAAACTCTTTATAAAATACTTGAAAGGACCAGTATCCCATTCACATCTCCTAGTAACGACTGGGTTGATAATCGGATCGACTCCCCAAGTTTTGATGGGAGGAGAAGTGACTGGTTGCAGAAAAGGTTGTTTGATAAGACTTACTTGTGTTCGGAATCTGCGGAGGAACATCGCCGGGCTCTCTCCAGGAAGGTGTGTCACGTTGTCGAGATGTCGATACGGCAATAGATAATCTTCAGGGTTGGATGGCTTGTTGGAAATCCTTTCAGGTATAGACACTGGCAAAGGACATACTCCTAGCTTCGCCTTGTTGTCGTGTATCCATGAGCGCCCCAGGACCATATCGTAATTCGGGTACTCTTTAACTATATGAAATTTTGCGTGTGTTAGAGTATCTCCCACCTTGATTTCAAGATTAATGTACCCGTAGGCATCTTTGGCTTCTCCTTCTGAATTTTTGATTATGGTTGGGTAGTGAACAACTTCCTGCTTTAAAATCTTTGTAGCTCTCAGAGTTTTGACAGTGACAATATTGAAATCAGATGCTGCATCAATCAGTGTGCTGTCAAACTCGACATATTTAAGTGAGCAGTGGTTAGGAGTCCCCAGTTGCATCTATTAGTCGTGCTTCCCAGGAAAGATCGGGGTTTGGGAGCGGCTTCCCTGACTGGAAACAGACGCTCGCCTGATACAACACGGTTGAGGGCTCCAAACACGTCTTGAAGCTGCGCCTTGGAGAAATACAGAATTTCACATAAATGCTCCATCATAGACTGCACAGTTTTGTGGACGGAGTCCCTAGAAATCATGCAGTTCCTGACAGGAAGAGAGCCCCTGTGAACTCATTCATTTCCTAATTGAAGTTCTCCAACATCCACCTTCTCTTTGAAAATGCGCTTCAATTTGTTGTAGTCACTGGTTGGGTGGTTGACAAACCTATGGTAACGACAATATTTGGGATTTGCCATCTCTTCTTCGGTTGGCGAACGTCGGAGAGGAGGTATCTTGATGGCGTCATCTTGAATCCATGCTTCCAGGAGTTCATGACTTCATCCATTGGAAATGGGAAATCCGTAGCAGCATCTCCAGTTTCTTGTTGTTGCACAGGCGTCTTAGCCGCAACTTTCTGGGATGGAGTTATCTGCGCTGGTGCTGCACGCTTGGGTTGTTGTTCCACTGCTGGAGATTTCCTTTTCCCTCCTTCACCTATTACGCTTACAGAAGGACCAGTGTTATATTGCTTGTTGATGAGGCGCCTATTTTCTCGAGTTTCGCGTGCATCTTCACCCCTGGCCGCTATGGTTCTTTCTAACAGCGCTGGTGCGGTCGTAGCCGACCACTTAGCAGCTTCATGGAGTTCAGAGAACGTATGGAAACGCAGGTTTTCCAGCAAAGCACGATAGATGGGAACCATACCGTTAATGCATGATTCCACCAACTGTTGTTCGGTCACATTTGGGTCGTGACAATCCAATGCTTGAATTCTGAATCTCTTGACATAATCATTTGGATGTTCATTATTTCGTTGAAACATTCTCCCTAAGTCTGAGAAAGTGATTTGCTCAGACACGAAGAAATATTTCTTGTAGAAAGCTGTGACCATCTCGCACCAGTTGGATATGTTGTTTGGTGCGATGTTATTGTACCAGGTATACGCTTTTCCGGTAAGCGATTTTGAAAATTCTTTCAGGCGGAGGACATGATTGTATTCGTGTTCTCCCAAGGATTCCAGAAAACTAGAGATGTGTTCACGAGCGTTTCCAGTGCCATCATAGAGGGAAAATTGAGGAGAGGAGTATCCTCTCGGGAGAAGAACTCTTTGCACATTAGGAGGATACGGAGGTTGGTGCTGGTGCATGTCCACCGAGTTTTCTTTGCCTCGATTTTAGAGGAGACGCTCCATATCCTCACGTGTGATGAAGTTGGACGGCTGATTCCTTTCCCGTGAGCGTTCAGGAGCAACACGACCTTTCTCATCTATGAAGGCACACCCTGTTGAAGCGGTTGCTCCAGGAGTGTTAAAATTACTCCTTATTGGCTCCATGGGTTGACGCGGCTCTTGTGGTAGTCGCTCCGTTAACGTCTTGAGGAAAGTGAGTACCTCTTTCTGAGTTGTAGCCATGTCCGTCTGAGCCTTAGCGAGAACTTCTTGTCTTTCCATTAAATCGACAATGGTGATAGGGGGTTTGCTTCCTCTGGCTCCTCCGGTCTCTCGTCCCGATTAAGAAATGGTAGCATCCCTGGTGACAATTAGGGGTGTCATGCTTTAAGAAATATTAGGAGTAGCAGCGGCTCTGGCTCTGGTAATAGGAGGCGTCACGCCAGAGGGGATGCTTCCGGCGTTACTGGTGTTGGTGCTAGAGGATGTAACACCATGCGATGTGTTGACTGTGCTGGCAGGCGGTACATTGGTGTTAACGGCAGGGATATTGGCACCAGGAGTGTTATCAACTCCCGCAGCATCAGGATTGGTAACTGACCCAGACCTAAGATCTACCATCTTGAATTTGAGAAAATTGAAATGAAATTAAAAATTGATCTTGCAACCGAGAGATTAATATCCCACTGTGGCCGCCAGTAGTTTTGGGGTAAAAACTGATTCTGCTGTTTTTGGTAAATTTGGGTGTGTTGATGAGAAATGAATTCAAACCCTAAACAAATGCACTGCACGGGAGTGCTTTTAGATTTGAGAGATCAATCTGTAAGACTCTGGCCTAAACCAATAAATGGTCGTCCAGATTCAATTCGGTCACAAAGTGAAGGAGAAGGGTTGATCTTAGGGAGAGAAGCGAAGAAAGTGTTTGAGAACAAAATGTTGAATTATGAAGGTGTGGCTGTTTTATGACTTGTATCAGAATGTGGAACTGGCTTGCAGAAGACTTCCATGGGCGGTCTTAATCTAATTAAAACCCTTTTTGGAGCCGCGCGACTAGCCTACTTTGGCTAGCAATTGTGAGTGTTGCCTGCAGGCTAGGAGAGTTCTGATTAGCTAAGATAAAAGTGGGCCCGTCAGTGAGTACCGTGGAACTTGTTTGGTCGTGCCAGGAGGTAGTCATGAATCGACCGTCCAAGTCGTGCGGTCGTGATCGCCCATCTAGGGCAAACCGACCGGCCAAGTGGCGTGGCCGCGCCCCTTTTGCTGCTTCCTTTGATTGTCGCAGTTTTCCTTATTTTTCGACTTTTGGTAGGATTCTACTCCTACTAGCTAGCTCCATGATGGGATGGTTACCTAGCTTGCCTAGGTTTAGCCTCGACCAATAGGGATCGAGATATCGTGCAGGCTCTGTTTTGGAGCAAAAAAAACTAATTTTTGTAAATTGATAGAATTAGGTTAAAAAATTGAATTTTATGAGTTGGCACAAAATAAATCAATTTTGGTGAATTTTGCATGTTGGTATAAACTAATTTTATCTTGGAGAGCAGCGCCGCTTTGGTCTCACTAGCACAACTTGTGTGCCTCTGATTGAGTACCTTCATGCATATATTAATTCTGACACTTAGGGAAATTCATGCTTCTCAGTTAAAAATGGACATTAATTGTCATATCATGTCATTATTAAGAGTTCAGCTGGGAACACGTCATATGATAGATACTCAGTAGGCCATGCATTAGTGAATAATGCAAATATGGGCTCAATAAAATTTATAGAATACTTAGGATTTTTGCAACCAACGTTATTCTAAAATTTCGTATGTAAATATACTGAATTTCTCAGTACATATGTAAGAAAAGAGGCGTAGGCGCTCATCATCTTTAATGACTTTATTTCTTTGTAGAATGAAGGCACATAAATTTAGGGTTTTACGGTTTTAGCCTTGACTAAAAACCACCATCAACATTAAGTCCCCTGCTTAGCACGTAACAGTGACATTGTTGTGGGGGTAAGCACCAGATGGTGACGTATAAAAATAAAACTCATGAGAAGAGTAGGCAGATGTTACCAAGAGAGAGAGGTTGGCTTGGTCTTTGAGCAGGACATGTTCAATAAAGCATCGAGGCAAGTAGCAATCGTCCTCTTAGCATGTGCCGATTGGTTCCAGGTAGATAAGCAAATAGTCGGCTGACATCTAGAACCGTATCCCAAGCATGTATACACGGCAGATAAAAAATCATTTTCTTTCCCGGATCTTGATATAAAAGGAAACACTTGGATCCTTCTTCTCGCGTCACAAAGTTGTTCTTTTCTTCTTTCTTTTGTTGATAAGTAAGTATATCATCTTCCTTCGTCGTCTTTTTTTTTTAGAACATCCGCAGTGTTAGTTGTTGATATAACTGTGATTCCATACTTTCTGTAGCGCATGATGAGAACCCCTAGCGATGATTGTTCTTCTAACTCCTTAGAAAAGAAGTTTAAAGACGATGAATCCAAGATGACTGTATTCGAAGAAGTATTGGCTAAAATAGATCATCCATTTCGTGAAGCTGGACAAGCCATACAAGGTATGTCCCTTGCACATATGAGCATTGTTCGAGAACACCTTCATGCCTTCTTGGATTCGGTTAGTATGGAAGAAAAGTGGAGACGTGATGAGGCATCTCAGCCAACGAGTGCCAGAGCTGAAAGATTTTCTGCCAGTCAAAAACGGCAACTGATTGAGCAGGAGAAACTTCTGGGTGGACACGGACTTCTAGATAAACATGAATATCCTGTTCATAATGGCGTTGTGATTCTAGACTCTGATGTGGACGAACCCTATCATGGGGAAGATTCTCAAGAGGACGTTGAAGTATCTTCTAAAGAGGATGTTGAAGTAGCTTCTAAGGAAAACTTCGATGAAGGTGGCGTTAATCCCGATAATTAGATATCCCACTTCGTGATTTCTTTTGTAGATGAGCATTTTTTCGTAGTTTGTAGATGCTTCTTTGATATTTTAGTAGTTTTGCTTCATACAGCTTGAGCCAGGGCCTCTTCGAATAATAGTTCTTTAATCACGTTGCTTTCATGATGATTTTTTTTATGTTTCCAGTTGAATGAATGAGTGAAACCTTTCACGATTAATGAGTCCAAATTTACAAAATATCTCGTAATATTTTGAAAATTCAAATGTAACACATCCTCAGTAGAATTGCTCTAGAATCCCCATATGTATTCTTCACATTCTCATAGAGAGTGTTGCAGAAGTACGCTAGGTAGGGCTACCAAATACGTACTTTCATTTCTTGACATGTTTACGACTCCTGAATATGAGTGTCCTGCGAACGTCCTGCTCCATCATAATATTCATTCTCTGAATTCCACGATTGGTACTTTGATTTTGCAATTTGAGCCTTCAAAATTCATTGAGATAGCACAGAAGTAGCGATAGCTGACAAGACTGGGAGGTCTGTAATTTCTTCCAATGAGAAGTGGGGTCTCCACAATGATAATTAATCACATGTAACTCTAGTGATAGCAACTCTAAAGTAGAGAAAACAACGACAATGGTTGAGAATTCAGCCTCAAACCTAGTATTCAACTTTCCATTTGATGTTCCCCTTGGGGAATTGGAGAATTCGATGCACACACATATATACTAACAGAAGTATGATCACCACAATCAAAAGGTGAAGAACTGTATCAACCTGGTGAAGCGTGTAAGAGGGCTCTTATTTTCAATGGTTGAGATGGGCAGCATGATAAGACCAGTCACGTGCGGGGAGTGACATCTGACTATGCGTGAGAATTTTGAATTTCATGCCCCTCGGTTCCATTGAAAAATTAATAAAGGAGTTGAAAGCTGCAAATGGTGGGTGCGTTTTCTGGGAAGGATGTGCTTAGCTGATTTCCCTAGAATGCTTTTGTTCTCTGTTTAGGACTCTTTTCATCGGTATTCCGAAAGATAAGGGATGATTTGATTTTCTGATTTTGAATGAGTAGGTAATTGTTTTTGCAAAGACTTTGAGTTATATTCAAGAGAAAGTAGTGCTTTGATTGATTAATAAACCAAAATCCTAATTATGAATGCAAGCTGGTGCGATCGATTTGGAGGAATTACAAATGTTGCATGAAATATGGAAATACTAAAGAAATGTTGTCATTCTAGGCATCAAGAGGTTTGAGCCACTTGGAGTGTATTACTACTCCTTCCGTATTGTCAGTACAAATGAGCTTACAGTAGCCTCCCAAAATGATTTCTGTAACCAGGAGAGGTTCTTTCTAATCTCCTGGGAGACTTGGCGGAGCAGGTTGAGCATTAGTAGTAATCTTTAACACCCTATCCCCGATCTGAAAAGGATTCAGGTTCTGTACTTCTACTTGGCATCTAAACTTCCTATCTTTAAGCGAGACTGCTTCTAGACACTTGATAAAATATTCGAAAGGACCGACATCCCATTTACACGCCTAGTGACAGCTGGGTTGATAATTGGATCAAGTCCCCAGGTCTTGACGGGATGAGGAGTGACTGATTGTAAAAAAGGTTGTTCAACAAGACTTACTTGTGTGCGGAACCTGCGGACGAATGCTTCTACACTCTCTCCAGGTAATTGTGTCATATTTGCGAGTTGTCAATACGGCAGGAAATAATCTTCAGGGTTGGACGGCTTATTGGAGATCCTCTCAGGTATAGACACTGGCAAATGACATACTCCTAGCTTCGCTTTGTTGTTATGTATCCATGAGCGCCCCAGAACCATATCATAATTTGGGTATTCCTTAACAATATGAAACTTGGCGTGTGTTAGGGCATCTCCTACCTTGACTTCAAGATTAATGTACCCGTAAGCATCTTTGGACTCTCCTTCTGATTTTTTGATCACAGTAGGGCAGTAAACAACTTCTTGCTTTAAAATTCCTGCGGCTTTCAGAGTCTTTATAGTAACAATGTTAACGTCAGAGGATGTATAAATCAGTGTGCTCTCGAACTCAACACCTTTGAGGTGAGCAGTAGTTAGGAGTCCCCAATTAAATACACCAGTCGCATCCTCCAAAAGAGGTTGAGGTTTAGGAGAAGCTTCTCCGACTGAAAACAATCGTTTTCCTGACACGCCACGACTGAGAGCTGTAAATATGTCTCAACATTGCGCCTTGGATAAATAGAGAATCTCACACACATGCTCCATCATAGACTGCACAGTTTCCTCTTTCCTCCTTCACTCACCACGCTTACAGAGGGTTGAACATTGTATTATTTATTAATGAGATGTCTACTCCCTCGAGTCTCACGCGCATCTTCATTCCTGGCAGGTCTGGTTCTTTCCAGCAAGGCAGGCATTGTTGTAGCCAAGCGCTTAGCAGTTTCATGGAGTTCAGAGAATGTCTGAAAGCGCAGGTTCTCCAGTAAAGCGTGATAGACGGGTACCATGCCATTAATGCATAACTCTATCAATTGTTGTTCAGTCACATTTGGATCATGACAATCTAATGCTGAATTCTGAAACATCCTTCCCAAGTCTGATAAAGTGATTTGCTCAGATACAAAGAAATATTTCTTGTAGAAAGCAGTAACCATCTCATACCAATTGGTTATGATGTTTGGTGCAATGTTGTTGTACCAGGTGTATGCTCTCCCAGTGAGTGATTTTGAGAATTCTTTCAGGCGAAGGACGTGGTTGTATTCATGCTCTCCTAGTGATTCCGAAAAACGAGAGATGCGTTCACTAGCGTTACCAGTACCGCCATAAAGGGAAAAATGAGGAGAGGAATATCCTCTTGGAATAGGAACTCTTTGTACATCAGGAGGGTAAGGAGGTTGATGCTGATGAATGGTAGCCGAGTTTTCCTTGCCTCAATTTTGGAGAAGTTGTTCCAGATCCTCACGCGTGATGAAGTTGGATTGTTGATTCCTTTTTAATTGACGTTCAGGAGCAACACGAGCTTCTTCATCTATAAAATCACGCCCTGTTGAAGTGCTTGCACCAGGAGTTATGAAAGCATTCCTTGCCTGCTCCATTTGGGACTGACGCGGCTCTGGTGGTTCCGCTGTGTTGGCGTCTTGAGGAAAGTGAGTACTTCCTTCTGAGTTGTAGCCATGTCTGTCTGATCCTTAGCAAGAACTTCCTGTCTCTACATTAAATTGATAATGGTAATAGGAGGGTTGTCTCCTCGGGTTCCTCCAGCCTCCTGACTTGACGGTGGAGTGATAATTGATCTGGTGGTGACTGGAGGTGTCACACTCGAAGAAACGTTGGGAAGAGTAGCAGCGGCTCTGGCTCTGGTGACAGGAGGTGTCACACCAATGGTGTTTGTGGTAGAAGATGTAACACCATGGGGTGTATTGATAACGCCGGTAGGCGGTACATTGATGTCAGCAGTAGGAATATTGGCGCCAGGAGTATTATCGGTGCCAGTAGCATCAGGATTGGTTACTGACCCAGACCTAAGATCCATCATTTTTAAATTGAGAAAGTTGAAATGAAAATTGAGAAACTGATTTTGCAACCGAGAGATTAATCTCCCACTGTGGTCACCAATTTGTACTAGGGTAAAAACTGATTCTACTGAAAATGGTAAATTGGGTGTGTCGATGAAAAGCGAATCTAAACCCTAAACAAATGTATTGCACAGAAGTACTTTAGATTCGAGAGATCAATCTATACAATTCTGGCCTAAACCAAGAAATGGCCATTCCAGTCTTGCTTCAGTCATAAAATGAAGGAGAAGGGTTAATCTTAGGGAGGGAAGCAGAGAAGGTGTTGAGATCAGAATGATGAACTCTGTAAAGTGTAGTTTTTTATGACTTGTATCAGAATGTAAAATCTGCTTGCAAAGTGTAAGCTGTCAATTCTGGGTGGTTTCTGAATACTTGTGTTGATAACCAATGTTGTTGGTTGAAATAGATTGAAAAATCTATTTATACAAGTCATAGTCGAACACACTGATCTTGTTAGAAGTGGGAGTTGTGAAGTAGTGGAGATCATGGGTATGATACTCAACTACCAAATTCTAGCCTAGTCCGAGACTTGACTTAGTAGACTTGAAATCAAGATATAGTTTTGATCAACTAATATTGACAACAAGCTTGAGATAGCAAAACTTGTGGGTTCAACCGAGCTTTGCTCTAACAGTCTCTCCCTTGGGGATTTTAACTTATGCTCATCATTATCCGGCGAAGAAACCGGATTTGTAGAACGCATAATCCTATGAAAATCTTCCGGATACATCTAATCCTACAACACACGTATACATAATCACATTCCAACACATTGGCATTACATAAATCATCATGAATTTGGTTCAATCAACAATCAACACACCAATACAATAACCATCCCATTCAATTTTAATTACCAATTCATCACAAAACAAAGTAATAATCATGGTTTTTTTAACTACATCTATGTTATACTGTTGTTATTGACTTATATACAACATAACAAATAACCTAATATCAAGAATTTCATGACAATCAAAATTAAAATTCACTACAAACCCTAGAGTAAAAATGACTTACCTTTTGTGATTTTGTGGATGGAATTCGAAATTGAAAAATGCAATACATCCACCGTTGAGATAGATCAAACCATTTTAATTTCAACCAACGAATCAAACTGAATCACCATTAAAATCAAAAGGAGATAAGAAAAGATTGAGAAGGTTACGAGAGAAAGAACAAAGTGAGTGATAAAGGAAAGGGCAAATCCTCAGTTTTCGTTTAAGTCAAGATCAACGCATTGATCCACACGGAAATTCAGCTTCCATTTGGAGTGTTCACACGGAAAATTAAGCTAAGTGATGTCCCTCACCCATGGTGAGGTGCATCTTCACAACCATTTTGCTTAGCTTAGCTTCAATTAAACTATAGCCAAGGGAAATGCAGAACCATTGTGCTTGGCCTTGGGACGAAGTTACTCGTGATCAAATTGATACAAATACCAGATATTCTTCTGAACTTTTCCCGCATCTTCTTTTGTCGATTCTCAGAGATCGCCAACATCACCTCTATTCCAGCGCATTATGAAATACGTTCACATAAACCCCAAACCCTAATACTTCCATCCTTTACACTCCAACCATGTTCTCCCCTCCAGTTAAGAAACACAATTTCGGTTCTCAAAAAGACCGAAGTCTAGGTCACGAACATCCAGCTTCACCTGCTACTCCGCTTCCAAATAACCAAAAGTCATCATCTCCTCTTGGAACTTCAATTCCAAACAGACCTAACACCGGAACTCCTGCACCATGGGCTTCTCGATTATCTGTTCTTGCAAGGTAAAAGTCAAATTTCAAATACAGACATATTTAGTGAAATTCTAGGTTTCCGTTTCTCACGATTTAAGTATTTCCATTTCAAATATTGACTGATTATTTCACATGTGTTATCGCTTTACAGTATCTGATTTAGGGTTACAGACTTCAGTTTTGTGTATCGTGATTTTGGGCATTGTTCTTGACTTACTCTATCAGTTTGTAGAAGTAAATTTTAAGTTGTTTGTTGGGACCAAATGACGTTTTGAGAATTTCAACCTGAGGTTTTTGATTGTGTAATATCTTTCATTAGTGGGTTATTTCATAAGAGTAGCTCTAGAGGGGCTGAACTGATGAGACCGAGTTACATGTGGTAATCCACTTTAGATGGTCAGGAACATAGTCGTCTCCTTGACTCTGTCTTCGTACTCCTTGGCTTACTAATAGCTATTGTTAAGTTCTTAAATTGTACAGAATGCTATAAAATGATACTTCACTGCTTAGATCTCCCTTGCTGAGTAAGTCTTTTGCTGAGTGAAAAGAGGAACTAGAGATTGTATCCAGCTCACTTGGTTGTTGTGTGGGAAAAAGTAATGTCATGTTTGGGCCACCATCAAGTTGGTTAAATTGACCATAATTGTTTATGTGGTTTATTTGCTGGGGAAAAACTGTCTAGAAATATCGCCCAAGCTAGAAACTGGTACATGCGACCAACAATTTGAATTTGAACAGTTATACTGGAATTAGTATGGCAATATGGCTATGGCCAATAGAATACATCATTAAAATCGATTAGAAGGAGTCTACCAGTAAGATAATCACTAATCAGAAAGATAATTGTCTTCTTTGATGCGCTATAGCCCAGGGAAAATAGGTCTTAGGGAAGCATCCACTGGAAATTGTCGTTTTAGTTTTAGAGTTTATTTTATTGAATCATGGCCATTTTCCTTCGCAATCTGCGTCTTTTGTTATCCTAATGTTCTGGACTTCTGGTACACTTCACAGCTTTTTGGACTCTAGTCCTTTTGCTTCTACATGTTTCCTTGAAATCTCAAGTTATTGTGGGAGCTCATGTTTGGTATCATCAGTTTTCATCCTAATTTGTTCGCTAGTGTTGAACATACCAGAAAACGAACCAAGCAACTATGTCACAACATGTTCGTTTCTGGGCCTTTGATTCCTATGACCTATTTGTTTGGCAGTTCAAATACTTACTGATTTTATTCCACATGTACCCTGTTGTGGAGGCTTTCTTTCTTTCCAAAAACTGTTCTCTTTCTAACACAAGGTTTATTTGAGCACATTTTCCTGTTAGTTTTTCCTCTAATATGTAAAAACTATTGACCTCCTGTATATACCCAGAATTCCGCAACTAAAGGAAAGTGAGAAAGGGACTGATGCAGATCCAAGAAAGCCGGTATATGTTGGAGAGTTCCCTGAAGAAGTTCGTGATGCACAGTCCAGTTATCCACAGAAGAGTGCTCAAGGTTAGCAGTTAGTATTTATTTGAAATGTGGTCTTAACTTTTGTCTGCATTTACTTGGCTAGAATTTCTTCAGGGAGATAACCACATTTTTCTTGTCAGGTGATACCGGGATCTCCGGTGGAATGGACAAGGGTACAGCCTTATCTTGGATTATCTGTGGAAAACGGCTGTGTGTTTGGAATTATCTATCTCCAGCACCCTCAAAAAAATGTATTGTACTCGATTTCCCTCCATCCGTTTCGGATGGAGATGATAAAAGCTCAATTGCCACTGATGGTAAAACATGGATGGTTTCTGTTGTTGATTGGGATAGCCGAAGTGGGACCAAAGACAAGGTGGTACAGCAGTGCAAGTCTGCAGGTATCGTAATGCTTAACAAGAAAACAGGAACTGTCATATACTGGCCAGACATTTATTCTAAAGGTGGCCCCTCACCAGTTGTTAGTCATGCTAGCAATGATGAGTGTGAGACAACTATAACACCTGGTGGTGGAAAAACTACTCCAAACAGGAGTCGACAATATAGAGGACTTGAAAGTGCTTCATTGTCAGCAACAGTTTCTTTTAATTCGCTGATTACTTCTGCTATTCCTGTTACCGGGTGTTTTCTGTGTTTTGCCCTAGCATGTTGTTCCAGTGGTGAAGTCTGGCAGTTCCAGTGCAGTCCCTCTGGCATCTCTCAGAAAAAAATTCCTCTGAGCTTTCATAACTCAGCTAACCAAAGTATTGATAATGGCCAACCTCTAGCTGGCAAGGGGTATCCAAGGTCAGTTATCTGGCGTTTTAGGCTTCTTAGCGCAATAGAGTCTAGTCGGCAGTTCTTTCTCTTGACAGATCATGAGATACATTGTTTCAATGTTAATTTTACTCCTGAGTTGAATGTCTCAATGCTTTGGTCCCATGAGATTATTGGCACGGATAGTGACTTAGGAGTTAAGAAGGATTTGGCAGGTCAGAAACAGATATGGCCTGTAGACATGCAGGTAGATGAGCATGGTAAAGAAATAATGATTCTTATTGCTACTTTCTGTAAGGATCGAATGAGCAGTTCTAGCTATACACAATACTCTATTCTTACAATGCAGTATAAACTTGGAATGGATTATTCTTCCGGAAAAATCGTGCCAGTACAGGAAAAGGTGTTAGAGAAAAAGTGTCCTATCCAAGTAATAATCCCAAAAGCAAGAGTAGAAGACGAAGATTTCTTGTTCTCCATGAGATTGCGTGCAGGGGGGAAGCCTTCTGGATCAGCAATCATACTTTCTGGTGATGGAACTGCAACAGTATCTAATTGCTGGAGAAACTCAACACGACTATATCAATTTGATTTACCTTGGGATGCAGGAAGAGTTTTGGATGCTTCTGTTTTCCCATCTACAGACGGTAGTGAAGATGGTGCTTGGGTCGTTTTAACAGAACAAGCAGGAGTATGGGCAATACCTGAGAAGGCAGTTATACTCGGTGGGGTGGAGCCTCCTGAGCGAAGTGTGTCGCGTAAAGGGAGCTCAAATGAAGGTCCTGCTGAAGAAGAAAGAAAAACCCTGATGTTTGGAAGCAATGTTGCTGCTAGGCAGACTAGCTCTGATGCAAGGGATGCTGTTGATGGACAGAAGATGGCTTTAAGTGGGATTGCTCGTCGAAGTGTTCAGGATGAAGAATCAGAAGCTTTACTTGGTCGCCTGTTTCATGATTTTCTCTTATCTGGTGATGTTGATAGCTCACTAGAAAAGCTTAGAAAATCCGGATCATTTGAAAAGGATGGCGAAACAAATGTTTTTGCTCGCACGAGCAAGTCCATTATTGACACTTTAGCTAAACATTGGACAACAACGCGCGGAGCTGAGATTGTGGCTATGGCCGTCATGTCATCCCAACTATTGGATAAGCAACAAAAGCATCAAAGGTTTCTTCAGTTTCTTGCTCTATCGAAGTGCCACGAGGAGCTTTCTTCTAAACAGAGTAAGGATCTGTTTCCTATTCCATCAGTTATTTAACGTCATTAACATTTTAAATCAGATCTTTCTCTGCACATAAATACAATTCATCCGACACTTGTTTTCTGTATTTCTGTCAACCCTAATTTTTTCCTGACTTTCCAACAATACTGCATCCAACAGTCCATTCTACTGTGGATACTCTTCTGCTTTAGTTTTTATACAGTGCATCGAGTTAGTGAATAAAGTAATATAGGGATTTTTAGTTCAATCTTCATTAAACCGGTCAGTTAGGTAGGAACATTAGCTATTTGGAATTATGTATGAGAAAATGGGTGAATGATTGATTAGTGTTAGTTAAAAAAGTTCCAATTAGTCTTCTGCTGTATGAAGCCCGCGTTATCTTTTGTTCCTAGCAGGATATACATTGCAAACTATCATGGAGCATGGTGAGAAACTTGCTGGGATGATACAGTTGAGAGAACTGCAAAACTTGCTTAACCAGAATTCTTCTGATGGGACTAGTTCTGCTTCAAAGCCACCTAATGAAATGGTAGGTTCACTTTGGGACCTGATTCAATTAGTTGGTGAGCGAGCCCGTCGGAATACTGTGCTTCTCATGGACAGAGATAATGCTGAAGTATTCTATAGCAAAGTTTCTGATCTGGAACAAGTATTTTACTGCTTATCGGATCAGCTGGAATACATAATCAGTGGAGATCAGCCAGTTCAGATTCGACGTGCTTGTGAACTCTCTAATGCTTGCACAACATTGATTCGCTCTGCGATGCATTATAGAAATGAGCACCATACTTGGTACCCATCTCTGGAAAGCTTAACGCCGTGGTATTGTCACCTTGTTGTCCGTAATGGGCTTTGGAGCGTTGCCGATTTCATGCTTCAACTGTTAAAGGAAGCAACCGATTTATCAGCAAAGTCGGATTTATATTCTCATCTCGAAGGGCTGGCCGATGTTTTACTTGAGACATATTCTGGTGCTATCACAGCAAAATTGGAACGTGGAGAAGAACACAAAGGTCTCTTAGATGAGTATTGGAATAGGAGGGATGTGCTTTTGGACTCACTTTATCAACTAATCAAGGGTTTTGCAGAAGCCAGATACCAGGTAAAATGGTGGATTAAGGTTGTAAACCTGTTCCTTTTATGTTGGTTGCTAAGAATTTGAGTATACATGCATTTTGCTGCTTAGCTCAAATGCTTCTGCTATTCCATGTGTGTTAGGATATCTAGTACACCATCGATTCTTGTGTGAGATAGCAGAAAGGTTGGACTGTTATCTGCGGAACCAAAGTGAATATTTGTTATGCTAGTTTGCTTCTGTATTTAATCAGTATATACCTGCAGGATTTCTCTGAAGGCGTGGAAGAGCCAATGGAGCTCATCCTTAGGGAGCTTTCATCACCTTTTCTGTCTATTGCCAGACGACATGAAAGTTATATTTCTTTGTGGAATATATGCTGTGACCTCCATGACACAGTGCTTTTGCGAAGTCTTATGGTGGGAACACTGTTTACATTCTAAAGATGATTTACTTTTTCTTTCCCATGTTTATTATGCATAATGTAGACTTGCTTCTGTTGATTGTTAAGTGAAGACCATGTGCAACAAGAATAATTGTTCATCTATTGAACATTTTTATTACTTTGTTTCCAGTTTTGATGCTTTTCTTTTATTTTTTACTACCTCTCTCTCCATAACCCCTTTGTTTAAAAAAAAAAAAAATTATATAGAAAATTCTGTTTTGCAGCATGAGAGCTTGGGTCCCAGAGGCGGGTTTAGTTACTACGTCTTTGAGCAATTGTATCAGAGTCGCCAGTTTGGGAAGCTACTGCGACTTGGAGAAGAGTTCCAGGAAGAGCTTGCTATATTCCTGAAGCAGCATAAGGATCTATTGTGGCTTCATGAGATGTTTCTAAACCAATTCTCTTCTGCATCAGTAACTCTTCATGCATTGGCGCTTTTCCAGGAGGATGATTCTGCTTCAGCATCTGAAAATGGTTTAGATGTTGACATTGTCAGATCCGAGCAAAGTTTGACTGATCGAAAGCGCTTATTACACTTGTCTAAAATATCTGCATTAGCAGGTGTAGCATTGATTACTTTGCCACCACTACTTATTTGAAATTCCATATAAAAACACCACTCTCTCTCCCAGACTTTATCATGCTAGATAGGTCGTAATAGTTGCATTTTTTTCTTCTATTGAACTACCAACAGGGAGGGATTCTGATTTTGAAATAAAGACCAGGCGAATCGAGGCTGATTTAAAGATTCTAATGTTGCAGGTATGTGTTACTACTTTATGCACCAAATGTTCTCTTGAACTGATAAACATAAAAATGTTTCTTTTCTTTGAAGTAAAAACAATTTGAAAACTGTGCCTCGGGCATAACATTTAGGCGTTAGACAGACTGTCTGTAATACGTGTCTTAATTATAAAACTATATATCTGCCTCTGGTGCTGATTCTTGGTCGTAGAAAACGTCTACTTAAGATTTTTCATGTGCCTCTAATGGCACTTGTCTCTTGTAGGAAGTAATCGTGAGACTGCTTTCTGATAACGAAGAGAAACAAGATTGTGATAGGCTTCTCCCACCTGGAGACCTGATCGAACTCTGCCTTGAGAGTCAAATTCCAGAACTATCATTGCTGGCATTTGACGTATTTGCATGGACCAGCTCCTCCTTTCGGAAATCCAGCAGAAGCCTTTTGGAAGAATGCTGGAAGAACGCTGCAGATCAGGACGACTGGGGAAAACTCTATCAAGCATCTATGAATGAAGGATGGAGTGATGAAATGACCTTAAGAGTGTTGAGAGAAACTGTTCTCTTCCAGGCTGCAACCAAGTGTTACGGACCTGAAGCTGAGACTTATGAAGGTGGGTTTGAAGAAGTGATGCCATTACAACGTGATAATGAGCCGTCTACCCTGAAGGATAATACAGGCCTGACCGTTGAAGGGATTTTGATGCAGCACAAGAGCTTTCCTGAAGCAGGTAAGCTGATGCTGACTGCTATTAATTTGGGTAAGCTTGGAGCTGAGATGGTAGTTGAAGAAGACGGTCCTACTCCTATGGAATGATGATGAACCTCTTTTTGAGTAAATTTTCATTCCCGTAAAGAATTTGTATCATTTTGACTCATCTAAATATAGGTAAAAGAAAAATGTTTGATTGATTTCAGAGTTAAGTTTTGTACACTTTTGGCCATTTACCATATTAATGTTTCTGTGTAAAGGTGAATGGTTGTATCGTTTTGAAATCATACCATCTCAGTGCTTTGCTTTTTACATACATGGATACAAACATAAACTAGGTTTCTTCAAACAAAAAATCTTAGCTTATCCGTAATGTTCCAAGAAAATGCTTAAAAAGTAGAGGTACCACCTTTACTCCTTGGTGAAATGGTGTTGACCCAGTTACATTAGTCATGTACAAGTGGCAAATGCTAACCGTGTGCATCGAGATCAGATTCGTAATTTAACATGTCCCCTAATATATTGAACAATGGTTCTCTACGGACCGAGAGAAGAAACCAAGCTAAAACCGCCTCTCACAGTTATTTTTTTCACAAAATTGGTTAAAAATACCAAAATCAACAATTTCTGGGTGAAACAGACTTGTACATTTTGATACTGTTTATATGGACATGAATTAAAAAAATATTGTTCAATTATCCATTTTGGATATTTCACTCAGGGATTTTTTTTTACGTTCTACCTAAAATAACCCTCAGCCTTTTAAAAAGGGTTTTTTAAACAAATTTTTATTATCTGACTATTATCTGACTAGAAGATCATTTACACGATCAAATAGGTATATAGTCTGTACATTTAGTTCTTAAAATCTTCCGTCATGTACAATAAACATGTTCGCACTAACTAATTAGGGGTACCATCAAAGACTAGGGAACTCTTCGGTAGAAAAAAGATGAATTTAACTCATAGGCAAACCGAGCCTTTACCGGATGCTGAATAGAAATTCCGGAACCCTACCTAAAGCGTCATTACCCATCAAGCTTCTGAATAGATCAGAAAGCGTGTCATAGACCATGAAAGCTGCAGGTGGGCGAGGTAATGAACCGAGAAGAATATCCGATGCAGAAAAGGAGGAACTACCATAGAACCGAGAGTTCTCAAGCACACGAGTAGTCACAATACTCCCTTTGAGAGAACACCCCACAAAAGCACCTGCAACAATAAAACCATGGTTGGTCAGACTAAAAGAAAGAAGAATTATTTAGCACTCTCAGGCATTTTCTTACAAGTGTTGCTCGGTAGTTGCATGTATAACACCTAAGTCTTAATATAAAAATCTCATGACAGTTAAGCAAGGTGAACTCACTTGTAGCTTGTGTTAGCCCCTAGAAGCATAGGGTGGATCACTTAGTGAAGATATCTGTTGTCACTCTCATTTTCTCTTCACGAACCCACTATATGTTAACTAACAAAGAGGCTCCAAAAGCTCAGAATTGTTTTCCCCTTAGATATGAGCTGGTTTAACCAATGTTGTAATCGGAGGTACAACTGCGAAAAGATAGGTTCATGCCTAAAATAAGGGTATGATTGCACCTGTCCCTAAACCTTAATAACATTCCATTCCCAGTTTGTCAACACAATATTAGTTCAGCTAGGCAATCAATCTTGACAAGCAAAGCCTTACCTTGCTATAACCAAGGATCATGTTAGAAGCCTTGTAGATTTCATCCTCCATTGACTGACACCATGGGAAGTTTACCCATGACCGCAAAGTACTGAGGTCTGTTACGTCATGAGTCGGAAACTGCGCTGCTCGACTTACTTGTTCCATTAAGTATGACTGCTCAGATTCGAGACGTATACAGCAAACATCGCAGACTCGTTGTGGATCCTCTGTACGAAATTTTACAGGCAACAGACTCCTTCCTTTAGAACATTCACCGCAAAATATCCCTCCACAAAACCTACAGTGATGCCTCGAACACATAAGAGCATGAAATCTCATACTACAAAACATACATGAGGGACTAGAACTGTCAGGTAGCCATTTCAGTGGCACAGCTTCAAGGATTTCCTGTATTTTTCCAAAATCTGCTTGGGTAAGTGTTTCAGCCATCTCCTTCCAAGCCTGCTCAAGAATATGTCCCGATAGCCATGAAATGGTGCATCATGAATATCGCTAGAAGCAAGAGCTTTATGATCCAAACTAAAGACTAATATTGGATCATTCATGTACTGCGTACAACATATGCACGGGTGATGGCACAAAATAATTGCAAATTATAGGTATGGTATTATAATAAATTCATACCCACTCCGTCTCGGCAAACATCAAAACCAGTTTCATCCTAGTTTAAACATGGGCGAAACCAAATTCCACCAAATATAAAACTGGATGAAACCAGTTTCATCTCAGTTTAAACATGAGTGAAACTAAACTCAGCCCGATCTAACACACAATGAAACCAGTTTCATCCTAGATTAGACATCGGTGAAGCTACATTCAAGCCAATGTAACATTAGATGAAACTATTATCATCCTCGTTTAAACATGGGTGAAACCAAATTCAACCCACTGTTGAATTAGATGAAACTGGTTTTATCCTGGCTCAAACATGGATGAAAACAAAATTCTACTCAATTAAGAAAGGATGGAATTGGTTTCATCCTATTTTAAACTTGTATGGAAACAAATTCCAATTCAACTCAATTTAAAAGGGATGAAAACAGTTTCATCCTAGTGTAAATGTGGATGAAACCAAATTCAGCTCAACCTAAAACAGGATGAAACCGATTTCATCCACGCTTAAATAGGACAAAACCTCTTATGCAAGAAAAACACATACTAAAATTTCAGCATCTCATAATCACTTTTTTAATCACAATCGAACAATATTTCTAAGCTAAATTTCATTCACATTTTAGCATTTCTATACAAAAAGATGCACAATTTATGAGTTCTGATATTAAAATCAAAAGTAAATTAGGGTTAGATACTTACTGGTGAACGTTTTTTAATACATTAACTAAAATGAAACAAATTTGAAATCAAATCTAATAAAATACACAATTAAGGTTAAGAAATTTACCAATTTGAGAATGTTCTCCGTTTCATCTTGTGAAATTGATTTAACCCAAAACCCTAACCTTTTCAGTTTAATAAATTTGAGAAATTTTTATTAAATTAGGCATTCACAGAAAACCACTTCTGATGGTGGTGTTACTGGTACCGATGATGGTGTTGTTGGATAAAGGTGATGAAATCGATAACGAAGTTGGTGTTTGTGATTGTGGAGGAATAGAGATGGTAGAGAAAGACGATGTTGTCGACAACGGTGTTGGTTTTCATGGTGGTGGAGATGGAGATCGCGAAGGAAGATGATGCTGATGGAGGTATTTTGTGATGGTGGAGATGGTGAAGGAAGAAACGATAATGGTTGTTGAAGAGATGGTAAAGAAGCCTTTTTTTTTTTTTTTTTGTAATGAAGTATAGAAGAAAGTGGAACCAGGGTATAGTGGTCAGTTTCAAGTTAAACTATTTCCCCGTCCATTTGACCCATACAAACTTTTACCCGTCCATATTAACCTGATTTCGGATGTTTTTGGTCAAATAACCCATTTTGTGTTTTTTATTTATTTATTTGTGGGTCCCAGTGAGCCCAGCCCCTCGGGAGACGTGCAGAGGGTGGTTTGTGAGAGTCGGTTTTTTTTTGGGTAGTTTTTCTCTCGTTTGTTTATACTTTCTATATATTTAATGCCTTTTTCGTGTAATTTCTCATTAAGCTCCATAGGATAATTGGAATGAGACTTTTTTTTCTTTTTTTTTGGCTGGCTGAAATGAGGTCTTCTGTTGCTTGTTTTTATTTGACAATACATTTTGGAATGTGGCTTGAGAAACCTGTCCTTTGATTTCAAAGACCAAGTCTCTGTAATCAGGTGACAGGTGATATCACCGAAAACCATTCACCCAACTTAAAGAACATCAAGCATAATAATTAGGTTAACAATTACTAAATATTGAAGCATTAGACTATCTTAGTCACATAATCTTCGTTCACCAGTATATACATATATTCTTTTTTTTGGGGATTTTAAGTTGAAGACTTTTAATACATATATTTCTATTTAAGATGATGAATTTTTCTCATGTAAAGAATCAGTGATGACGATTGACTGATATTTCATTTCATATTCTTTATAAAGTTGGAATTGAAGATTTTGTACCCACCATGACAAGAAATCTTGGTTTTTCTTCATGTGTTTTCTTTCGGCAGACCACCATGTCAATCATCATACATACATCATAAGTTACCATCAAATCTCCCAGACTACCATGTCAATCTTGATCGAAGTTAACAACTTCCTAGATTTATCAGCGGAAGCGATTATCTTTTTGTAATCAATACCAATTTTAGTGTGTTCCATTTTTCCTTGTAATAACTTTATAGAAATGACATGGAAACTATACATAACAGCTGAAACCAAAATCTTCCACGGCTCATCCATCGTCATGCGAAGTGTGAACTGCAAAGACTTAATATCCAAGTGTCAATCATCCAAGACATTACGAACTGAAACTTAGGAAATTTCCTGCAGGGTTGCAGCCATTTCATAAATGCGCCCACCTCCCGATTCTGTTTGATATGGTTTTTCTCATCGCACAAACTATAAATTGTCTTCTCTCTCTTGCTACCGGAGGGGTCTCTGCTTTCTCTAGCTGCTTTGTTCTGTATTTAGTTTCTCATACTCATCTTCAGAAGAAAAGTACTCTGTATTTAGTTTCGTACTCCTTACAGAACTACCCACCAGAAGAAGAAATTTGTTATCTGTATTTCTGTCCAGCTTTGCAGATACCGCTCGTGATCATGATGTTGCCAGTTGATCATGATATTGACTCAACCAAGATTGAACTTATTGAGCAGAACAATGCTAGCACACCAACTGAAGGAAGTAGTACTAGTACTCGGAACCACTGGCGACAGGTTTTACTGTTTTTTCGTGCTTATCTACGTCTGAAGTATTCCATTAGCCACAATGGAACTAACAACACATCCATCACAGACCCTGCTGATGATGACTTTCTAACTTACACAGCTCTCTCTAATGATGGCAATGATAATCATGCTGATCGGTTGGCAGATATTCATCTTGACATCTACAGCATTGATGAAGACTGCAATGCCACCAACATCACCACCAACATCACCACCATGAACAACAATACCAACAGTGATAATCAAGAAGTTTTGCCACTTCCAACCAGGATAAACAAGGATACTCTCATTAGCATCTTAAAGGAGAAGAACCTGGTTACTCTTCGCGATCATGGAGGAGTTGAAGGAATTGCAGCTTCTCTTGCAACCAATTTGGAGAATGGAATTTCACCTGAAGCTGAAGATCTTCAACTTCGGCAAGCTGAATATGGAACAAACACTTATTTACTGGAGTCAGCCGATCCTGCGAAAAGCTTCTTCCACTTTCTTTTTAGGGCCTGCAAAGATTTCACAATTATCTTGTTGTTATGTTGTGCAGTAATATCTCTTGGGTCTGGTCTCAAGGAAGAAGGCCAAAAAAATGGATGGTACGACGGGACAACTCTATTAATCACCGTCTTCATATTAGTATCTGTAACTTCATTCAGAAACTACTTCAGTTTTCGTAAGTCACAGAAGCTAGTTAACAAGAGTAAACTTGGGATGACCAATGTTCTAAGGCAGGGACTTCTGCAAGAAGTTTTTGTTTCTGAAGTGTTGGTTGGTGATTTGGTGTTCTTGAGGTCTGGAGATTGGGTTCCTGCTGACGGCTTATATTTGAATGGTGACAATTTGAAGGTGGACGATGGTATCTTGCATCACAAATCGACAATTAGTCATGTTCAGAACCCATTTTTATACTATGGTGCAAAGGTGATTCATGAGTCTGGTCAAATGCTTGTTACATCAGTAGGCATGAACACGAGAATGGGAGAAATGATGAGCAAAGTAATTCATGATACCAACAGAAAACGAAAACCACTACAACATCAAATTGATAAGATGAATAACTACCTTCAAAATATCGGTTTGTTTTTGGCAGTGCTAATTCTTCTGGTGTTGCTTTTGCGTTACTTTCAAGGGAAAAAAGATGATGAAACTGGTTACCCGGATCAAATTAGCAAAAAAGCTGCTGCTGAAGAGTTGATGAAAGCTGTGGAGAGATTCGTTACAAGGCCACGAGGAATATTTGCTAGCCTGGCAAACGTATTTGCAGTTTTGCTGGTGGGGTTGCATGAAGGGTTGCCATTAGTCGTCAGTCTGTCACTCTCGTACTGGAATAATAGAACATCAAAAGATCATCAGGTCATAATTTGTTAATCATCTGGAGGTACCACCTTGGGTTCGATGACAAGTTTCATAATCAATAAAGCTACATTGAGCCAGATGAAGGTCGACGTATTCTGCATTGGTGAGGAAATTACTGGCGGAAATAACGTCCCTGTCATATCTCCTGAGGTTGTTGAGATGATTCGCGACGGGGTTGGTGCAACAGTTACTGAGTCTGGTGCATTATCTGGTCCGATGGAGGATCCACTCCTAATTCCTTGGTCTGAGTTGAACTTGGGAGTTGATATGGAGCAATTGAAGCAAAGTCGAAGTGTACTAATTAGTTCATCCTTCGGTTCTGACAGCAAAAAAAGAGGGTCATTGATGAGGAAGAATGAAGGTGCCAGAGAAACACTTCATCTGCATTGGAGAGGATCTGCAGAGACTATTCTGGAAATGTGCTCTGAATACTACAATATTGATGGGATAAAAAATGTCCTGGATGATGGAAAAAGAGATGGGTTTCGTCAATTTATTAAGGATATGGATAACAAAGGTCTCTTGTCCATTGCTTTCGCTTACAGCACAATAACCGAAGGCGCCGAGGATGATGGTGTTAACGAAAAGGTTATGATTACAGAATTGCGTGAAAATAACTTGATCTTGTTGTTACTTTTGGGTGTGAAGTACCCATGTTGTCCAGAGGCGAGAAAGACGGCTGTGGATGCTTTACGAAATGCTGGCGTTAGCATCAAACTTGTATCTGCAGAGAGTTTGGCAGTGGTGAAACCCATAGCTATTGAATATGGAATTTTTGTCCCTGAGAAGGACTTAAATGCTATTGTGCTCGAAGGTGAAGAGTTCAGAAATTTTACCGCTGACGAGAGGAGGGAAAAAGCAGATAGGATAACCGTGATGGGCAGTGCAAGTCCTTCAGACAAGCTTCTCTTGGTACAGAGCTTACATCAAAAAGGTCAAGTGGTTGCATTTATGGGAACCAGAACGGTTGAACTTCCAGCTCTAAAAGAAGCAGATGTAGGTCTTTTCATGGGGACAAACTTGAATCATGAAAAGACCTATATTTCGAATATAGTAGTTCTATATTTCTCTAAATCAATTTGAAACATTCCTGAATAACATCAATAACACATATCACTGTTCCAGGCTATTTTCAAATGATAAACTTGAACCGAACAATAAATTGTTCTCCACCGAAATTTGATCAAGTATGAAAAAACTTGTGATTCGACCGAGCAGTGCTCCAACAATCTTCCCCTTTGTCAATTTTAGTGATAAAAATATTTAATACATATGGACAACAAAATAAAGTTTGAAAAACTCCTCGATCCATCATGCCTTGATTTCCTTGGTTTCTCCATCTCTCCTTGAACTCTTCGCTGTCCAAAGTCGCAATGATTATGAACGTGTTCAACTCAGCATCGTTGTTGTTGAAGAACCGATTCCATAGAGATAACAACTTTGAAAATAATTTTCCCAATTGTTGTTATACAGAAACATAGTATTATTATCTTTTCTCCAAAGTTCAACTGTATCTCAACTCTGAAGTAATACTACGGTGATATGTTTCTCCTCCTTAATCAATACTTAAGTCTTTTGTTTAATAGGTAAACCTATTTCTTAAATGATTCACCCCCCTTACATAATGATCCGTAAACCATATGTATGTAGTATGAAACTACTAAATAATTATCCCCCCTTTTGTCAATAAAATTAACAAAGATACGAAAACCGCAGGATCATAATGAATACAACCAAAAGATATCTCAAGTTTAAGGAAGATGGAGATACTACATAATAACATAGTTAATATGTAACTCCTCATATCAACTTATTTCGATGATATCACATAGTAATAAATACTTAGCGCTCATCCTAGGAGATTAAAAAGATACAAGCATCCCCTTTATAATTCCACATCCACACTCCCCACAAAGATATACTCCCTCCGTACCACATATATAGGCAGAATAGTCAAAATCTCTTAGATTAAGAAACTTTTTTGATTTTATAAATTTCTATGCTTTTTCTTTTTTACCCTTAATTATAATCCCAATATTAGAGACATATACTCAATTGTGATGATTCCCAAGCAAATAAATAGGGGTAGTGGAAGTAAAAAATCGTTTTGAAATTTGGACTCCGCCTATATAATGGTACAAGGAAAAATAAAAATTCCGCCTATATAATAGGTACGGAAGGAGTAGCAACTAAGCACAAGTTCATTTAAGAACTCTCCCCCATAAAATGTCATTCCCAAGAGAACAACATGAGTGACCTTACTTTTGTGAAAAAGAAGGATTTGGTGGACATTAACAAATCACAAGGACTTGTATTCATAGTATCGACATAAATTAATCTCAAGGCCAGTTACGAACAACGAGACAAATATTTCTCGATTTTACTCAACATAAGAGAATCTTACAGAGTGTGTCAAGCAGCAAAACACAAGAAGTGTGATCACAAAAAGATCAATACTGCGAGAAAAATCTCAAAGAGTTTGTTCTATTTCCATTTGTAAAAACATAATAGATTTAACTTCTGAGCATATATGAAATATTAGCTCGATTCACGAAAATGTAAAGGCACAATATTTCATAAGAATTTTGCAATAATTAAACCAATAATGATTACAACGTTTTGAGAGACCCGAGGTCTTTAGTTACTTTTCCAAGTTCCGAGTTGAGAAGTTTGAGATCCCTTTTGGCAGCAGACAATTGTTCGAACACAACTTTGATGTCACTCATAATGTTTCCAACCAAATCTCGAGACATCTAAAACAGTTTTGATCTTGAATGTTCTTGAGCAAAGTAACATGATATGTTGACAGGACTATCGTAGAACTCAACAATACATGAACAACTATCAACCTCCTTTTTCTTATTATCTTCCTTTATGTTGTTTGAAAACTTAGAAGCATCCATGGTTTGTGAACGTTCGTGAGTTATCCAAGCACCTTTGAATATAATACAAGGTACGAGAACCTTATAAATATCCTTGTTTCTAGGTTTAGAAACCTAGAGGAAGAGAGATTCGTTTAGAATCCACTTGTAAAGGCTTTGACTCAATATACAGACCGGTTTCGGAATTTTAACGCCTATGGGTCCGCGAGCATAAGAAATGCGTCCGGACACATTTAACCAGACAATTATGAACAACTTTGTTCTTACCTCAACAGATAAAAATCTTGAGCACAAGAGACAGTTGAGATGAAAATAAAGATGAAAAACTACTAGTGAAGTTTTTAAAAAAAAAAAAAAAACGATACATAATACAAAACAATCATGAGTCAAGAAGAATATCATTCTTGAACGTATTGTGCTCTTGCCCTTTCTTAAATGAAATATAAATTAACAATTTCAGGAGGAGACACGATTTACCATAATCAAATTATGTTATGGCAGGTATCAACAAAATGCCTATCATGAACAACAAGATTCTTTGGTAAATACCCATGATTTGTACCTGTTTTAAATAAATAATTTTCATCTTTAATAGAAGGGGATGTAGAATTCTTACCTGAACTCAGCTTTTTCTTAGCCTTCCTGTAGTTCTTGATTTTGCTAATCTGTTTTCGGAGCTCAGAAATTGTATGTTGAACCTTAGTGCGAAGGTTCAAAACAGTATTATTACGAGTTATTGAGCAGATTCCTTCAATATTTTCTTCTTCCCGTTAATTTTTTCAACACTTCTCAGGGAAGTACTTGGATGACGATTCATGTTAGACTTTATCCAACTGGGAGCATTGGATCTTGTCTTTGTCTCTACAAGGTTGACCTTTTGAAAATCATTACAATTGTGGAAAGGCTCCGTAGAACATTTATAGGCAAAAATCGATTTTTCACAATACTGATTCATTTGCCTAAAGGTTGAAGGTTGACAATCATTAGTGTCAAGATTATTAGTCTTAACATATGATTTGGGTTTGATCACTTCTTGAGATGCCCAAACAAGTACATCATGAAGTTTTTCATCCCCTATGCGAAAACGACATTCCTCTTGCAGGTGACCGTTTTTACCGCAATAGTAGCACTTAATTATAAAAAGTGTTATTATCTGGAACCTCGTGTGCTGTTTTCAGAGGTTGATATTTGCTCTTTCGACCTTCATCTGTTGAATTAGGTATTTCATATTTAGTGAAAACCTTTGGTTGAAAGGAAGTACTAGTTTTGACAAACTTTACCTCTTTGCTAATACTTGGAGCATCTATTCCCTTATAGCCCAAACCTCGTGTGTTACAAAGATTTTTACTTGCTCCTAGTACAGTGGATAATTTGTTTGAACTAGCGATAAACTTTTTCAAGTTTTATTCCAACAACAAGATGTTATCATAAGAAGCAGCTAAATCGGCCTCGATCTTTTTTTTTCGAGCGATAAAACACTTTCTCTATCTTTATAAAAAATCTGTTGAGAGTTAAACATTGCTTCCTTTCTTGCTAGTTTTTCTTCCAACACAATGAGATTATTACGAAGTCGCTCACATTCAAAGTTCTTTGAACGTACTTCTTCTTCACGATCTTTAAGAAGGGATTGTATTAGGTGATAATCACAATCATAACCTTTAAAGATTTTTCTCAATTTTTTGTTTTCTTGTCAGAGGGGATTCAGAAATCGGGTCAAAAAAAATGTCGGTCTTCTTAAGAGTTGGTCAAACAATTTAATGTATTGTGAGACTTCCTTATCAACATCTTCATCAATATCATAATCACTTTCGTGAGAAAGTTCATCCAATTGTTTTTCCAGGCGTGTTTCCCAGTTATCCACAGTTTTAGATGATGCAATAGATGTGACAGTTTTCTCATTTAAACCTACCCCATGAATCATGTCTGAACGATTCCGAACTGGTGTTATGTTTTTAGAGATTGCGTCTCTGTCCATATAGTCATACTGTTTCAAACACATACTTATTAGGTTTTAACATGTTTGCCTGCTCTGATACCAATTGAAAACACTGGGGGTACCAAAATACACCACCAAATTTTTCGTAGGCAATCTGTATGGACAAACTCAACACAACTCCGAGAGTAGAAACTCAATCAAGGAAAGTGTCTAGAGTTATATCTCTCTTTTTCTCTTGTTGTTAGAATGTTTACAGAACTGAATCCGTGAACCTAACTACAAAGAGAGTTCTTGGACGGTACCAAAGACCAATATCCAATGATCAATCAAGTCTTATCCAACTAAAAAGGTTGGACCTAGCTAATGTGATTGATCAACGCACAACCTGTGATATTTCAATTATAAAGATAAACAATATAATACGGAAAAAAAAAAACACAGACACCATAAATTTTGTTAACGAGGAAACCGCAAATGCAGAAAAACCCCAGGACCTAGTCCAGATTGAACACCAAACTGTATCAAGACACTACAGACACTAGCCTACTACCAATTAACTTCGGTCTGGAATGTAGTTGAGCCCGAATTCAGTCTCCCACTGATTCAGGTACAGTCGCGCTCCTCACGCCTCTTGAATCCCAGCAAAACTCTGCGCAATTGATTCCCTTAGACGGTCTCACACCAACTAAGAGTAGCTTCAACTCAATTGAAGACTTTAAACCAAATCTGCCTCCTACAGATTAAGCCTATAATTGATTTCCTGATTTACGATTTACACGGATGATCAGATCAAACGAAAGATCCAGGTGATGTAAATCGATAGCAACTTGACAAAAGTCTGGCTATCCTCAAAATCCGGACTTATGCAAACGAAGTGCATCCTAGATTATTATTCACCTCACAAGTATAAAACTTGCGGAATCAACAAAGTATGAGACAAAGAGACTTTGTTGATTACTATCTATCTTGATCGTTGGAGCAAGGCTCAACAAACAATCAAGATCAGGATACTCGAGTTATCAAGATAAAAGGTAACTGGACCTGGCTTCACGAATCGCAATGAAGTCTTTGTAGTCCCTAAACCCTAAAAGGGTTTAGGGAGAGGATGACCCTAGATACAACTAGGACACACCAAAAAGTAGTGTTAGGATTCAAAGATTCCAGTTGCCAAGAGTTCCCCTTATATAGACTTCAAAGCCTAGGTTGCTTTAGGTTTAAGCTAAGATAGCTTTGGAACCTGAAAAGCGGTGGTCTAACAACCATACCCAATATTTCGTTTAGGCAATCTGTATGGACTAACTCCAATATAATTCCAAGAGAATCAACTAGACAGTCAGACTTAATCAAGGAAAATATATCCAAGAGTTATATCTCTGTTTCTCAATGTAATCAGCAAATCAAACAGATAGAAATCCGCGAGCCTGATTATTATGAGAAACAACTTGAACGTTACCAAAGACCAATGTTCAAGTGTCAATCAACAACAAAAAATTGGATTTACCAATTGATTGAACTACGCACAACTTGTGATATTTCAATTATATAGAAAATATAATGAGGAAAAGAAATAACACAGACACCAGAAGTTTTGTTAACGAGGAAACCGCAAAAGCAGAAAAACCTCGGGATCTAGTCCAGATTTGAACACCACACTGTATTAAGCCGCTACAAACTCTAGCCTACTACAAGTTAACTTCAAACTTGAATGTAGTTGATCCCTAACCAATTTCACACTGATTAAGGTACATTCACATTCCTTACGCCTCTGAATCCCAGCGGGACTCTACGCACTTGATTCCTTTAGCTGATCTCAGCCACAACAAAGAGTTGCTACGACCCAAAGTCGAAGACTTGATAAACAAATCTGTCTCACACAGAAAAGTCTATTTTAATAGATAAATCTGTCTCCCATAGAAATACCTGTTAGAGCACTGCTCGGTCGAACTCGCATGCGTTGCTATCTCAAGCATGTTTGTCAATGTTAGTGATCAAAACTATAAGTCTTGATTTCTAGTCTACTTATAGATGTCTCGGACTAGGACATAGATTGTGTAGTTGAGCCTTAGACTTCACGGCATTCATCATTTGAAGACGAAGAACTACTAAGGAGAGCTTGTGGAACTTCATCAACAAAAGGTATGTGGAGACTGAAACTCATCTATCACTTGGAAAGTCTATTCTACTTTATCTCCTATATTGAGACATAAGTCGTGTTACGATATAGTTTTCTATTATACGTATTTGAGATTTCGAGCTGAGTTTAACTCTTACATATTTCTTGGAATATGTGTTGGCAAGCTTTCGCTTAGACCAAGTTTATCTTATATTCTTGACGCAAGTCAAAAATGATCATGTGAAAATTGCCGAGTAAAATCTTGCATGGTTTGTGTGATACAATCATTTGGTGTAGACTTGGAATGTTTTGTTATGATTATTTCAATAACTTGAAAATTGCTTTGATGATAATAGTGTGTGAAAACGTCTATTGTCATCCTCTAAGAAAGTTTCAATGATTGAAATAAGAGTTTAGAACACTTAACCATTATTGGATATGACATGTTGTGTACTCTTGCACATATGTAATCCATGTCCGGGGAACATAGTATGCGTACCCGTACGCGTACCTGTTGGCTTGAGAAATCCGGGAACCTAAGTATGTACACGCGTTCGCGTACTGGCGTAAGGTTCATGTCCGAATATTTCTGTCGGGATTGGAAATACGCGTACCCATTTGCGTACTGGCGAAACCCAATCTTGGTCCGGGTATTTCAAGTATACGTACCCGTTTGCATACATGAAGGTTAAAGTTCTAAAATCGGTTATGTACATGAACTTAAACATTTATATAATAAGGAATGCAATCTTTGCAAACCGTGGCTATAATGTTCAAGAATTGATTCGAGTGAATCAAACCGATTTTGCTTCAATTGTGTTCTTGTATACTTCTATGAGAATATAGTAATTGAATAACTATTTAACTAGTTTCATTTGAGTCATTTGAAGTAGTTATGGTTAAGATGAACAAGGTTGATATGAGAGTGTTCATATGGCTAACCTCGGTTAACTATTGTTGAGCCAACATGGTGTACACGTTTAGGTACGGTTACATAAACCTAAATGAGGGTACATTTCATTTGTGTGTAACAAGCTAAGTTCAATCTAACGGTTGAAAGATATTAGCTTGGTTGAATTAGTTTTTTCATCTAACGGTGAATATTGAAAACTATATAAATGAGAACTCTAGCAACTGGGAAACCTAATCCCCACACTTCTGTGTGCTACTAGTTGCATAGCTAGAGTCGATTCTCCTTTAACCTTAGGTTTCTCACGAGACCCTGTAGGTTAACGACTTAAATACTTCATTGGGATTGTGAAGACAGACCCAACTATTTTCTTTGTAGTTGCGTGATCTGATCTTGCTGTTTCTATCGTGATTGAGTGCAATCGTAAGATTGGCTTGAGATTTATATCTCCGATAGGAAAGATAAAAAAGTAATCACAAACACCTTCGTCTCATCGTTTGTGATTCCACAATATCTTGTTTCGTTAATCGATTAAGATTATTGTGAGGTGATTGATAATACTAGGCTGTTCTTCGGGAATATAAGACCAGTTTATCAATTGGTTCCTGTTTACCCTTATTTATTAAAAGATGGAACAAAACACATAGGTATTTCTGTGGGTGACAGATTTATCTATTCCAATAGACTTTTCTATGTGAGACAGATTTGTTTATCAAGTCTTCGACTTTGGGTCGTAGCAACTCTAGGTTGTGGGTGAAATCAGCTAAGGGAATCAAGTATGTAGTATCCTGTTGGGATCAGAGATGTAAGGAACGCAACTGTACCTTGAATCAGTGTGAGATTGATTAGGGTTCAACTACAGTCCAGTCCGAAGTTCATTGGTAGTAGGCTAGTGTCTGTAGCGGCTTAATACAGTGTGGTGTTCAAAGCTGGACTAGGTCCCGGGGTTTTTCTGCATTTGCGGTTTTCCTCGTTAACAAAATTCTGGTGTCTGTGTTATTTCTTTTCCGCATTATATTTTGTTATATAATTGAAATATCACAGGTTGTGCGTTGTATCGATCAATTAGGAAATTCAACCTTTGGTTGTTGATTGAAATTGATTGATCCTTGAACATTGGTCTTTGGTACCGTTCAAGTTACTTCTCTTATATTCCATCGGGCTCGCAAATTTCTATTTGCTGATTGCAGATTGAATTAAGAGTTAGAGATATAAACTCTTGTATATACTTTTCTCTAGATTGAGTCTGACTGTCTAGTTGATTCTCTATAAAGTATATTGGAGTAAGTCCTCTCAGATTGCCAAACGAATTGTTGGGTGTGGTTGTTAGACCACCGCATTTTCAATTGGTATCAGAGAAGGAAAACACATTAAAGACCTTATAAGTCTGTGTTTGTAGCGATCTGATATGGACAGAAGTGCTAACTCTATAAACGTACCACCAGTCTTCGATGGATCAAATTACTTATGGTGGAAAATTGCTATGCGTGCCTTTCTTCAAGCGAGTGATTTCCAATCATGGGTTTATGTAGTTAATGGCTATGATGCTCCCGTTGTTGCAGTAGGAGATGCGACCGTTCCAAAGGATATTGGTGCATATGACCCTGCTGAGATTCTTGCTTCAAAGCAAAATTCCGACGATTTGAATGCAATCATTCATGCCATTACCCCAGATCTTCAACACCTTGTGACTACGTGCACTCGGTCTAAAGATGCTTGGGATATCTTAGAAACCGTATTTGAAGGGAATACCAGTGAAATGGAAGCCATGCTTCAAAACCTAAATTCCGATTGGGAAAACCTTCGTATGGAAGATGAAGATTCATTTGATGAGTTTAATCACAAAGTGTCTGAAATTGTTAATGCATCTTTTGCATTGGGTAAGACTATTCCTGAAAAGGACATTGTGATGAAAATTCTCAGATCACTGTCATCTAGATACGACTCTAAGAAGCATGCCATCATTGAGGGAAATAACCTTGATGCTCTCTCCAGAAATACGCTGGTTGGGAAATTAAAGATCTTTGATCATGAGCATACATCCAAATCCGGAAAGGATGTTGCTCTCAAAGCACAAAAGAACACTAAATTACTTGACAAAAGTAAAAGTGTTTGCATCTCTTAAGATGATCTTTCTGAGGCTGATTCATCAGATGAAGATCTTGACAGTTTAGAGATCTTATATTGAAGAGAAGTAAACGGTTCTCTAGAGATAAACCTAATTCATCAGTTAAACCTCACAATCGTGTTCCTCCTAAAAACAGGGATGTTGACGAGACTGATGATGAGGATATGCCACAGTGCTTTAAGTGTAAAGGTTTTGGTCATTTTGCAAATGAGTGTCCGAACCGCAGAAAATACACTAGGAACAAAGGTCTTGCTGCAACTCTTGATGAAATGTCTGATCACTATGATTCTAATGAAGACGAAAAATCAAGTGTTGCACTTCTTTGTGAAAATATTGATTTTGATAATTGTAGAAATACATACATCAATCTTGATATTCTTTCAGAAGAGAACTCAACCAATCTTGAATAAAAAGTTGACCTTTCTGTTGGAAATTCTTTGTCAAAATTTTCAGGTTCCACTATGTGTCTAGAAGCTTGCACATCTCGGGTGTCTGAATCATATTCCGGGTTGACATGCTCTTATTGTTCACTCAAAGGTCATGAACTTTCAAAGTGTTTCAAGTACAAACACAAAATAAGGTATGTCAACAAACTTCAACGAAGAGCGAATCAATTAGCAAACAAGCTCAAACTTGTTCAAAAAACCTCTGAGGTATGTAAGATTTTATCTTCTTCGAAGAAGTTAGTTTCCAAGGATAAGACAAGACCACTAGAGAAGAAAGTATGGTCTAAACATTCTGAGAGACAGGGTTCTATGAATTCCTTTCAAAAAGGTTATGGTGGACAGATTGTTGTTCACTGCAGCACAACTTGATTGTGTTGTTAGGTGCATCTTGTCTCATGTGCCTGATCAAAAGAGACAAGATTGTGCACACCTCAGGCTTTAGGGAAAGAGATTTTTTCTTAAAAAAAATTGTTTTTTCTCTTAGCTTTGCTGTGTTTTGCAAGATTGGAATTCTACCATATCTAATTGATATTGGTAAGGACTTCCCTGGTCAATCAATAAAAGAGGGTTATTCTCGACAATTCTACCCTTCTTAGGGTTGTGAGTTGTGAGTTGTAGGTGCACGAACCTGTGTTTAAAGGTTTCGTAACCCTACATTCCTTTTTCATTCTCTGAAACTCTTTATATCTTAAGACTGCTTGTTGAGTTTAAATTGTGAATTCCTCTCACAAACTCGTACACATATGGATACTCCAAGCATCATGTCTTCTGATGGAAAAGATGTCAATATGATTGTTAAGCCATCAATCATGAAGAAAAAAGAAAGATATCCGTTACCTCCAACTTTGAAAAGAAAAAGAAGGAATGCGAGGAAGCCAAGAGCTATTCCTTCAAACTCTCAGAAGTTTTCTGGTGTTCTTGAAGAGTTTAAGGAAACAAGGAAGGAGATTCAACAAATAAAGGCTTTTGTTATGAGAACTCTTGAAATTTAGAAGGCCCTGTTTCGACATCATCAGCCTAGAAGGTTTTTTAGAATTAGTCGTACGTGAATCCTACTCTGTATATAGGTTCTGTAACCCTACATTCCATTTTTCCTTCCCTGAAAACTCTTTTTATCACAAGATTGCTTGTTGAGCTTTAATTGTGTATTTCTCTCATAATTCCTTTTTTGAAATGAGACTCCAAGCATCATATCTTCTGATGGAAAATATGTTAATATGATTGTTAACCCATCAATCATGAAGGAAAAAGATAAATCTCATTCCTCTTCAACTTTGAAGAGAAAAGGAAGAATATGAAGAAACCAAGGGCTATCCCCTCTAATCTTCAGAAGTTTTCTGGTGTTCTTGAAGAGTTGAAGGAAACAAGGAAGGAGATTCAACAAATAAAGGCTATTGTTCTAAGAACTCTTGAAATTCAGAAGGCCCTAGTTCGGCATCAGTCTAGAAGGTTTGTTGGAATTGACTCCTTTCTTCATGAACCTTATGTTCCAATGGCTGTTGATGACAAGGAGTTCGGGGACGATAAAGAATTTTTCATAGGTCTTAATGCCTATAAAACTTCTTATGAGAATTTATTCTTGTGTTTTAAGAAGGATAACTAGGGTTTGGAATGGCAAATATTGTGATTACACATAGCTATTGCCAACGATTTTCATCTTGCAATGTTTTAGATTTATTTATTTAAATTCTAAGTTATTTGAAAGATGATTTTTCAGTATTAATCTTTATTGGTTTTATATATTGCAAAAATTGTTATGGGATATGTGTGTTTACGTCCGTGAACTATGATTGTCCCATATATGCTCAAAAGTTAAGTCTATTGTGTCATTATGCAAATATTGATAAAAGATAGAATGAACTTTTGTATATTCCGCAGTATTGATCTTTCCCTGATCAACTTCTATGTGAAAGTATTGTATGGCTCCGTAAGTTTTCTTATGTTGAGCATTTCCGATTAAATTAATCATTGAGGTTCCTTTGTGGTTAATCTAATTGAGTTTTATGGATACAAATTCATGTTTCATGTAATTTGTTAATGTCCAAAGAAATCCTTCTTTTCTTGTAAAAGTAAGGTCGCTCTTGTTGTTCTTTCGGGAATGACATTTTACGGGGGAGAGTTCTTAATTTAACTTGTGCTTAATTGCCAAATCTTTGTGGGGAGTGCAGCTGTGGAATATTGTAGGAGTTATCTTGTATCTTTATAAACTCCTTGATGAATACACTAAGTTTCGACTATGTGAAATCATCGAAACAAAGTTGATATGTTCTCTTTTAGTCATGAAGTATCTCTTTGAGAATTTCATTATGATCCCGCTAGTTTTCGTACCTTTGCCAATTTATATTGACAAAAAGGGGGAGAATTATTTTGTAGTTCACACTACATATACATATGGTTTACGGATCATTATGTAAGGGGGAGTGCTTTTCATTGTGATATAAAGTATTGACTAAGGGGGAGTGATACATATCACCGTAGTATTATTGTCAAAGTTGTGATACAATTGAACTTTGATGTTGTGTAAGAAATTTATGCGAAAGTATGTTTATTATGCGAAGGAAATTTATGAAATGCCTTTTCTTCTTGTTCGTTTGTCGAAGAGAAGTTGTGTCCATCGGCCTTCGGTGCTTCCATTGGACTCATGGTGTTTTGTACTCCACTTATGAAATTTCTTATTTTAGGATTGCAACTAGAGTAGAGGAATTTATATAATGCATTTCCTACTCGTTCGTTTGTTGAAGAGAAGTTGTGTCCATTGGCCTTTTGGTGCTTTTATTGGACTCATGGTGTTGTGTATGCCACTAGTGCAGTTTTCTTATTCAAGGATTGAAACCAGAGTGGATACGTTTTACGTTTTTAATATGGGCGTTAATGGATTGGTGGTTATCACATCTAGTTGATAAATGTTCTAGTACATCTTGGATTGTACGCATTGGCGTTTGGATATATTGTTATGCAGGATTAATAGTATGTTTATGTAAGAGTATCTTTCTTGACTCGCGCTATAGGTAGATAGAATATAGTGTAGCTAGTAAATCTCTAGAAACTTCGCCATTGTTTCTTATTTTTCCCAAATCTATATTCTGATCCTATGTATTGCATTCTTTATATTTTCCCATGATTTGGGGGACGAGGTGGACTTGCTTGGAGTTTAACTCCCGTTGAAAAATTTCCAGGTGTTACTAGAGGTAGTGAAAGAGTTTGTCTGATTTCAATTTTGGGGATATTTGGAAGATATCTAGCGGAGGGCGGATATTTAACCTTCTTCGTTTTACATTTTTCAAACTATAGTTGTGAGGCAGTTAGGGATGCATACCGTTGGCAAATAGAAAAAAATATATATTTCCTTTACGTGAAAACCATTAGTAATTTTTGTATAACTTTTATAAGAAGTACTTTTCCCTTCTGCATACAACTGCATTATGGCATATGATCCCATAAATTCATGTGGTTATGTAAGTTTCACAGGAAATGGATGACATATTTTCTACGTAATCATCACTCGGGATTATGTGGGAAGTGGGGTCTTGACAGTTGGTATTAGAGCACTAGGTTAGGAAACCTTTAGGACTTGGGTGTGATCTCAGGGCATTTTACATTGAGTACAACAATGGTTTGGATGCGTTGACATATGTATATATTTATATATCTGCGAAGTATATATTCTTTAGTTCTTATAAATATATCGTCGAATCATTTGGAGAAGAACTTTCTAACTTATGATGGTGATGCAAATTATTAATTTTAAAACTAGGTGTTGATTTATAGATTTCATTGTTCCTAGCCTGTTGTCAAATTAATGTGATTAGATAAGTGATTCGATTTATTATGTCTGATATGTTGACATTTGTCTTTGTAATGATAGTTATTGCATGGAACTCTAGTAGTATATTGTGTAATTATTATGTGTGTTTCTACTCCGGTGATGAATACAAATTGATATGCTCATGAGTTTATATAGGTGTATACGCATGAGAAATTAACTCTACTTCTGTTTAAATAATATTTGCTTCGTGTAGTATTTATTATCAAGTAAGTTTTCTCGTCATGTAGCATACAAGTGATGTTCCTGGGCCTAAAAGTATCAGTATGGCACTAAGAATTGGGTTTTTGTGCATAACAGACTATCCAGGTTCTTCTTACTCCTTGATTTTGGGAATCGGGTAGTTAATTTGGCTGGAATATTTTGTTACTAGTAATCTGAATCTTTGTTACTGGTAATCTGAATCTATCGACATATATTGGACCTGTATGTAGAGTTCTTATTTTCATTGATAAAGGATATCAGTGGGTGTTAATGGTGGTTTTTAGTTCAAGGCTAAAATTGTAAGACCCTGTATTTAATGTGCTGTCATTCTGCAAAGAAACAGAGCCATTTAAAAGTGATGAATGCCTAGGACTCTTTTACTTACATATGTATTGAGCAATTCAGTATATTTATATATAAAATTTATCCAAAATGGTGCGTGCAGCAACAATCCCAAATACTCTGTAAATTTTATTAATCTCCCTCCTGCATTATTAACTAACTGTTAGAGCACTGCTCGGTCGAACTCGCAAGCGTTGCTATCTCAAGCTTGTTCGTCAAGTTTAGTTGACAAAACTATAAGTCTTTATTTCTAGTCTACTTATAGCTAAGTCTCGTATTAGGATAGTAAGTGTAGTTGATCCTTAGACTCCACGACGTTCATCGAATGAAGACGAAGAACTACTCAAGGGAACTTGTGGAACTTCATCAACAGTATGTGGAGACTTGAACTTATCTATCACTCAAAAGTTTATCTATTCTATCTCCTGTTTTGAGACAAAAGTCGTATTGCTATATAGACTTAAATTATACACATTTGCTATTTCGAGCCGAGTTTATCTCGCTTATCTATTTCTCGAAATATGTGTTGGTAAGCTTTCACTTTAGCCAAGTTCATCTTTACTCGTGACGAAAGTCATGTTGATTATTTAAATAACTTGAAAATCGCTTTGATGAAAATAGTTTGTGAATAACGACTATTTTAACATCCTAAAAGAAAGTTTCAATGCTTGAAATGAGAGTTTAGAACATGTAACCAAGTTTGGATATAAACATAGTGTGTTCTCAAATTTGTGTAAAAGTCCAAAACCGGGAACCTAAAGTATGCGTACCCGTACGCATACTGGCGGAAGGTTCACGTCCGTGAATTTATGATGGAGTTTGAAGTGAAAAACAAACTCAATCCGGTTACTTAAGTACGCGTACCCGTTTGCATACTTAAGTAGGTTACTTTCTAAAATCGGTTTGTTCATGAACTAAAACATTTATATAATAAGGAATGCAATCTTTGCAAACCGTGGCTATAATGTTCATGAATTGATTCGAGTGAATCAAAATCGATTTTGCTTCGATTGTGTCTTGTATACTTCTATGAGATCTAAGCAATTGAACAACTTTCTAACTAGTTCATTTGAGTCATTTGAACTAGTTATGGTAAAGATGAATAAGGTTGATATGAAAGTTCTCATATGGCTAACCATTGGTTAACTATTGTTGAACCGACTAAGTGTACACGTTTAGGTACGGTTACTCAAACCTAAATGAAGTTACATTTCATTTGTGTATAACAAGCTAAGTTCGATCTAACGGTTGAAAGATATTAGCTTGAATCTAATCAGGTTTCCATTTAACGGTGAATATTGAATGCTTTGTTACCAAGGTAACTTAGATTGCAAACCCTGATTTGAAATCTATATAAAGGAGAACTCTAGCAACTGGGAAACCTAATCCCCACACCTACTGTGTGATACTAGTTGTATAAGCTTGAGTCGATTCTCCTTTAACCTTAGGGTTTTCACGAAACCCTGTAGGTTAACGACTTAAAGACTTCATTGGGATTGTGAAGCCAAACCCAACTATTTTCTCTGTAGTTGCGTGATCTGATCTTGCTGTTTCTAGCATGTTTGAGTGCAATCGTAAGATTTGTTTGAGATTTATATCTCCGATAGGCAAGATAGAAAAGTAGTCATAAACACCTTCGTCTTATCGTTTGTGATTCCACAATATCTTGTTTCGTTAATCGATTAAGATTATTATGAGGTGATTGATAATTCTAGGTTGTTCTCCGGGAATATAAGTCTTGGTTATCAATTGGTTCCTGTTCACCTTGATTTATAGAAACACGGAACAAAACTCGTAGGTATCTGTGGGAGATAGATTTATCTATTCAATAGACTTTTCTGTGTGATACAGATTTGTTTATCAAGTCTTCGACTTTGGGTCGTAGCAACTCTTAGTTGTGGGTGAGATCAGCTAAGGGAATCAAGTGCGTAGTATCCTGCTGGGATCAGAGATGTAAGGAGCACGACTGTACCTTGAATCAGTGTTAGATTGATTAGGGTTCAACTACATTCCAGACCGAAGTTAGATTTGTAGTAGGCTAGTGTCTGTAGCGGCTTAATACAGTGTGGTGTTCAAATCTTGACTAGGTCCCGGAGTTTTTCTGCATTTGCGGTTTCCTCGTTAACAAAACTTCTGGTGTCTATGTTATTTCTTTTCCGCATTATATTTTGTTATATAATTGAAATATCACAGGTTGTGCGTTGAATCGATCAATTGGTAAATCCAACCTTTGGTTGTTGATTGAAATTGATTGATCCTTGAACATTGGTCTTTCGTACCGTTCAAGTTATCTCTCTTATATTCAATCAGGCTCGCAAATTATTATTTGTTTGACTGCGGATCGAATTGAGAGATTGAGATATAACTCCTTGATATACTTTTCTCAAGATTGAGTCTAATTATCTAGTTGATTCTCTTGTAAGTATATTGGAGGTCCATACAGATTGCTAAGCGAAATATTGGGTGTGGTTGGTAGACCCCCGCTTTTTCAATTGGTATCAGAGAAGGCAAACACGTTTAAGACCTCATAAGTCTGTGTTTGTAGCAATCTGATTATTATGGACGAGTCTATCTCTAATAAGGTACTAGTTCATAAATTACCAGATGATTCTGAAAGCTTGGATTCACCTGAGAGAACTGTCACATCTAAGTCAATATCTAAACATTCTCTTGATGTAAAAACTGTTGATTGGGAAACACTCCTAGAAGAATAGTTGGATAATCTTTCTGATGAAAATTATTCAGATATTGATAGAGATGTTGATGACGAAGTCTTAGAGTATGTTAAGTTTTTGGATTCGTTGAAAATGAAGAATATTACAACTTCTCATGTCACACCTCTTATGACTCCTCTCTGTCGAGAAAACAAGAAATTGAAAAGGATTTACGGAGGTCTTTATGGTCGGAATCGCTCTTGCGAATCGGTCCTCAAAGATACCGAGGAAAACCTGAGTAGAAAGTCACTTGAGTGTGATCGTGTTTATCAAAAATACTTCTTGTTAGAAGAGAAACTTGCTGAAATTGAAGGAAGAATTAACTCTCAGCAATCAAGTTTTGATGACAGAGAAAGTGCTTTTCTCGCTCGAGAAAAATGCCTTGAGGCTGATTTAGCTGCTGCTCTTGATAAAATCAAGATGTTGGAAGATGACTTGAAAAAGTTCAATACTATTTCATGCAAATTAACCACTTTGCTAGGAGCAAGTAAAAATCATCGTGATACACGAGGATTAGGCTATAAGGGAATAGATGATCCAAGTATTAGCAAAGAGGTAAAATTTGTCAAGGCTAGTGATTCTTCTCAACAAAAGGTTTCCACTGATGGAAAAAGTGAAATACCTTCACCGACAGTTAAGATTCAAAATAGAAAAGTATATCAACCTCCAAAGTCAGCACACACGGATCGAGGTAAGAACATTCCTTATGTTTGCCACTATTGCGGAAATAAAGGTCACCTGGAAAGGAGATGTCGTTTCCGTATAAGGAATGAGAAACTTCATGATGTTCTTGTTTGGGCATGAAAATAAGTTTTGAAGCCAAGATCATATGTTAAGACTAATCCCCTTAACGTTACAGGTTGTAACTTTCCAACCTTTAAGCAAAGGAATCAGTGCTGTGATAAACCTAGATTTGCCTATAAACGTCATACGAATCCTTTTCACAATCGTAATGGTTATCAAAAGGATAACTTCGTAAAGATGAAGACAAGATCCGATGCTTCCAATTGGAGAAAGACTAACTTGCAAAAGAATAGTCAATCCAATTCTCTTTCGAGAAATCTAGAAGAGAGTAATGGGAATAAGGTTCATATGGTTCCTAAACACACTTAGAAGTGGGTACCAAAGAAAACCTATGATACTTTGAGTGTGAAAAGGAATGATCTTCCAGAAAATTCCATGACTGCGGAGAAGGCAGTATCCATGATGTTGGAACTTAAAAAGTTCTTTGGAAAGATGGATTTGGATGTGAAAGGTTCTAAAAGCGATCTCTTTCATGATAATCCAAAAGTCACTTGTGGTGAGAAAGACATTGTTCACCTCAACACAACTTGATTGTGTTGTAAGTGCATCCTCACCAAGGAATGCCCTGCTATGTATGGTGAGGGAAGCACGAGAATTGGGGCACACAGATTATGTTCGGTAAGGCTGTAGAATTCGATTGGATTCTTTTAAAAAGGTATGTCTATAAACTTGAGCAATATTTGTGTTTTTATTTGCTTAGAGTACTTATAATGATCCATGTACCTTGCTTATCGTTCATTTCTACCTAACTTGATCTGTGTTTAAGGTTCTTAAATGTTTAGGTTTGAAAATAGTAGTTCGGGATGTTTGGACTTCATGGTACACATAACAAGTATGCATACCATCATTTAAAATCAAAATCAATGGATTTTAGTACGCATACCCATTTGCATACTGCTCCAGGTCACGAAAATTCGTTTGCAAACCCGTATGCATACTGGCATGTAGACGTCGATATTCGGTAAACTCATTTTGGCCGCAACTTCTTCGTCCGAACTCGGATTGACCTAATTCTTTTTGCATTCTCTTCCTATTTGAATTATCTTAAAAATGGTGATGATAATTCTTGGATTTGGATGAGTTAAGATTGATATTTGTCCCGACTCTTGTTTTTGAGTGTTTTGCTCCGTTTCGTCGCACTTGTTCCACTTCTATTGGACTTGGGCACTTGGATTCTTGGAGTACTTCTATTCTAAGCTCATTTGTAGCTTTTGAAAGATGATTTTGTAGTATTAATATTTATTGGTTTTATATATTGCAAATTGCTATGGGATATGTTGTTTACGTCCGTGAACCTTGACTGTCCCATAGTTGTTCAAAAGTTAACTCTATTATATGTCAGTATGCAAGTATTGGTAAAAAATTGAATGAACTTTTGCCAAACAAAAATTAAGCCTATTATGTCATTATGCAAATATTGATGGAAGATAGGATGAACTTTTGTTTACAAAGATTAAGTCTATTATATGTCATTGTGCAAATAGTGATGAAAAATAGAATAAATCTTTGTTTATTCCTCAGTATTGATCTTCCCTGATCCATATCTTTATGTAAATATTGTGCGGCTCCGTAAGTTCTCTTATGCTAGCATTTCCGATTAAATTAATCATGGTTCTCTTGTGGTTGATTTAATTGAGATTTTTGGATACAAATTCACATTCTTATGTGATTTGTTAATGTCCAAAGAAATCATTCTTTTCTTGTAAAAGTAAGGTCGCTCTTGTTGTTCTTTCGGGAATGACATTTTATGGGGGAGAGTTCTTAATTGAACTTGTGCTTAATTGCCAAATCTTTGTGGGGAGTGTGTCTGTGGAATATTATAGGGGTTATCTTGTATCTTTATAAACTCCTTGATGAATGCATTTAGTTTTGGCTATATGATTGCATCTAAAAAGGTTGATATGTGCTTTTCTTTTGGTCATGAAGTATCTCTATGGAAATTTCATTAGGATCCTACTAATTTTCGTACCTTTGCCAATTTTATTGACAAAAAGGGGGAGAATTAATATGTAGTTCACACTACAAATACATATGGTTTTCGGATCATTATGTAAGGGGGAGTGGTGTTCATGTGAGATGAAGTATTGACTAAGGGGGAGTGATACATATCACCATAGTATTGTTGTCGAAGTTGTGATACAATTGAACTTTGATGCTGTGTAATAATACAATGACACTGTATAACAATGATTGAAAGCTATTGTTTTCTCATTGTTATAGCTACGGATCTTCAACAACGATGATGCTGAATTGAATACCTTTGGAATCATTGGAGTACTTGGAAGTGACGAAGATTTCGAGTAATGTTGAAGAACCAAGGAGATCAAGCATTTGGATGAGAAGCTACAAAGTATATTTATTTTGTATTCCATATGTATTGATAGTTTTGTCACTAAAATTGACAAAGGGGGAGATTGTTAGAGCACTGCTCGGTCGAACTCGCAAGCGTTGCTATCTCAAGCTTGTTCGTCAAGTTTAGTTGCCAAAACTATAAGTCTTTATTTCTAGTCTACTTATAGCTAAGTCTCGTATTAGGAAAGTAAGTGAAGTTTAGCCTTAGACTCCACGGCGTTCATCGAATGAAGACGAAGAACTACTCAAGGGAAATTATGGAACTTCATCAACAAAAGGTATATGGAGACTTGAACTTATCTATCACTTAAAAGTTTATCTATTCTATATCCTATTTTGAGACAAAAGTCGTATTGTTATATAGACTTCAATTGTACACATTTGCTTTTTCGAGCCGAGTTTATCTCGCTTATCTATTTCTCGAAATATGTGTTGGTAAGCTTTCGCTTTAGCCAAGTTCATCTTTACTCGTGACGAAAGTCATGTTGATTATTTCAATAACTTGAAAATCACTTTGATGAAAATAGTTTGTGAATAACGACTATTTTAACATCCTCTAAGAAAGTTTCAATGATTAAAATGAGAGTTTAGAACATGTAACCATGTTTGGATATAAACATAGTGTGTTCTCAAATTTGTGTAAAACTCCAAAACCGGGAACCCAAAGTATGCGTACCCGTACACGTACTGGCGGTTGTTGGAAATCCGGGCAAGTATGCGTACCCATACGCATACTGGCGGAAGGTTCACGTCTGTGAATTTCTGATGGAGTTTGAATTGAAAAACAAACTCAATCCGGTTACTTAAGTACGCGTACCCGTTTGCATACTTAAGTAGGTTACTTTCTAAAATCGGTTTGTTCATGAACTAAAACATTTATATAATAAGGAATGCAATCTTTGCAAACCGTGTTTATAATGTTAATGAATTGATTCGAGTGAATCAAAATCGATTTTGCTTCGATTGTGTCTTGTATACTTCTATGAGATCTAAGCAATTGAACAACTCTCTAACTAGTTCATTTGAGTCATTTGAACTAGTTATGGTAAAGATGAATAAGGTTGATATGAAAGTGCTCATATGGCTAACCATTGGTTAACTATTGTTGAACCGACTAAGTGTACACGTTTAGGTACGGTTACTCAAACCTAAAAGAAGTTACATTTCATTTGTGTATAACAAGCTAAGTTCGATCTTACGGTTGATTTTTTTTAATTTGAATCTAATCATGTTTTCATCTAACGGTGAATATTGAATGCTTTGTTACCAAGGTAACTTAGATTGCAAACCCTGATTTGAAATCTATATAAAGGAGAACTCTAGCAACTGGGAAACCTAATCCCCACACCTCCTGTGTGATACTAGTTGTATAAGCTAGAGTCGATTCTCCTTTAACCTTAGGTTTTTCACGAAACCCTGTAGGTTAACGACTTAAAGACTTCATTGGGATTGTGAAGCAAGACCCAACTATTTTCTCTGTAGTTGCGTGATCTGATCTTGCTGTTTCTATCGTGTTTGAGTGCAATCGTAAGATTGGTTTGAGATTTATATCTCCGATAGGCAAGATAAAAAGTAATCACAAACACCTTTGTCTCATCGTTTGTGATTCCACAATATCTTGTTTCATTAATCGATTAAAATTATTGTGAGGTAATTGATAATACTAGGCTGTTCTTCAGGAATATAAGACCGGTTTATCAATTGGTTCCTGTTCACCTTGATTTATCAAAAGACAAAACAAAACTCATAGGTATTTATATGGTAGACAGATTTATCTATTCTAATAGACTTTTCTGTGTGAGACAGATTTGTTTATCAATTCTTCGACTTTGGGTCGTAGAAACTCTTGGTTGAGGGTTACATCAGCTAAGGGAATCAAGTGCGTAGTATCCTGCTAGGATCAGAGATGTAAAGAACGAAACTGTACCTTGAATCAGTGTGAGATTGATTAGGGTTTAACTACAGTCCAGTCTGAAGTTCATTGGTAGTAGGCTAGTGTTTGTAGCGGGTTAATACAGTGTGGTGTTCAAAGCTGGACTAGGTCCCGGGAGTTTGTTCCGTCTTTTGATACTACGAAGTGGACTTCAAACATCCCCACACCTTCTGTGTGATACTACGAAGTTTGTTCCGTCTTTTGATAAATCAAGGTGAACATGAACCAATTGATAATCTGGTCTTATATTCCCGAAGAACAGCCTAGAAATAATAATCGGCCTTCGGTGATTACTTTTTATATCTCACAATAACTTAACTGTATGGTAGTAGAACAAGTTATTGTGGAATCACAAAGAATGAGACGGAGGGCTTTGTGATTACATTTTATATCTTACCTATTGGAGATAAATCTCGAGCAAATCTTAGAGAAGATAGTACTCAATACGATAGAACAAAGTAAGATCAGAACACGCAACTACAGAGAAAATAGTTGGGTCTGGCTTCAGAATCCCAATGAAGACTTTAAGTTGTTAGCCTATAATGGTTTTAGGAAAAACCTAGGTTAAAGGAGAATCGACTCTAGTCATAACTAGTATCACACAGGAGGGGTGGGGATTAGGTTTCCAAGTTGATAGAGTTCTTCCTTATATAGTCTTCAAATCAGGGTTTGATAGCTTTGGAACAAAGCAATCAATATTCACCATTAGATAAAACCTGATTCAAGATTAATTCTAATATCTTTCCACAATTAGATGGTCTTAGCTTGTTACACACAAATGAAATATACCTTTATTTAGATATGGGTAACCATACCTAAACGTTTATATTGAGTTGGTTCAATAACAGTTAACCGAAGTTAGCCATATGAACACTTATTTCTTAACCATGTTCATCTTAACACTTCCAGATCAATTGATAATCAAATGAATCTAATTGTGTTACTCATAGAGTTATTCAATTGTTTATATTCTCATAGAAGTATACAAGACACAATTGAAGAAAAATCGGATTGATTCAAAAGAATCAGTTCATGAACATTTTACCCACGGTTTGCAAAGATTGCATTCCTTAATATATAAATGTATTTGTTCATGAGTATGAAATCATACTTAACCGATTTTAGAACTTGAACCACTTAAGTTTGCAAACGGGTACGCAAACTTAAGTTCCGTACATTGGTCACAAGCCGCCAGTTTGCAAACGGTTACGTAAACTTTAGCTCCGGACCGAACTCAGTTGAAACCATTTGTAAATGAGTACGCAAACTTGGTTCCCGTACTTGAACAGTTGAATAAGTTTGCAAACGGGTATGCAAACTTCCGGTCCTGAATTCCATCAAAACAGTTCGTACACTTAGTACACAAACCGTAATGTATCCATACATGGGTTTTAGCTCTTAACTCTCATTTCAATCATTGAAACATTCTTAGAAGACGACAATAGCTGTCTCACACAAACTATTAGCTTATAAGAAATTTTCAAGTGATCGAATAATCAATACGAAACATTCCGAGCCTATATCAAATGACTGTCTCACACAAATCATGTAAGATGTTACCAGGTGATTTTGACATGACCATCTTTTGAATTTCGTCAAGAATAATGATGAACGTAGTTAAAGCAAAAATCTTTCCAACACATATTTCGAAAAAGATATAAGCGAGTTAAACTCAGCTCGAAATATCAAATGTGTATAATGTAAAGTCTATATAGCTATACAACTTTGTCTCAATAGGAGATAGAAAAGAATAGACTTCTGAGTGATTGATGAGTTCAAGTCTCCACTGTGAAGACCCCACTTCCCACATAATCTCGACCGATAATTACGTAGAAAATATGTCATTCATTTCCTATGAAACTTACATAACCGCAAGAATTTATGAGATCATATGTCATAATGCAGTTGTATGCAGAAGGGAAAAGTACTTCTTATAAAAGGTATACAAAAATTACAAATGGTTTTCACGCAAAGTTTTTTTCTATTTGCCAACGATATGCATCCCTTACTGCCTCACAACTATAGTTTGAAAAATGTAAAACGAAGAAGGTTAAATATCCTCCCTCCGCTAGATATCTTCCAAATATCCCCAAAACTGAAATCAGACAAACTCTTTCACGACCTCTAGTAACACCTGAAAAATTGTCAACGGGAGTTAAACTCCAAGCAAGTCCACCTCGTCCCCCAAATTATGGGAAAATATAAAGAATGCAATACATATGATCAGAATATATATTTGGGAATATAAGAAACGATGGCGAAGTTTCTAGAGATTTACTAGCTACACTATATTCTATCTACCTATAGCGCGAGTTAAGAAAGATACTCTTACATAAACATACCATTAATCCTGCATAACAAGATATCCAAACGCCAATGCGTACAATCCAAGATGTACTAGAACATTTATCAACTAGATGTGATAACCACCAATCCATTAACGCCTATATTAAAAACGTAAAACGTATCCACTATGGTTTCAATCCTTGAATAAGAAAACTGCACTAGTGGCGTACACAACACCATGATTCCAATGAAAGCACCAAAAGGCCAATGGACACACCTTCTCTTCAACAAAAGAAATGAGTAGGAAATGCATTATATAAATTCCTCTACTCTAGTTGCAATCCTAAAATAAGAAATTTCATAAGTGGCGTACAAAACACCATGAGTCCAATGGAAGCACCGAAGGCCGATGGACACAACTTCTCTTCGACAAGCTTCCATGAACTTGAAAACTTATCCCAATATGAATGATTCTTCTTTGTTGGCAGTATTTTAGTAGTATCAACAGCAGCGCCAATAACAAAGTCATCAGCATCAAATAGGATCACCAGCAGGACGAGCAAAGAGAATTGAGGTAGGCACTGCTTTCTCTCTTCTTTTTTTTATTTTTTTTTGTGTGTGTGAAAACCTAGTTTTAGGTTTTCGGCCGCAGGTGTAATACCCGCTGCAATTAATTTATTTATTTTGTTCGAGTGGGCGCAAGTCTCCACTCGATTTGGTCGCGGATGTAATGTCTTGAGGCTAATTATTTTCCCGTGATTTTTTTTTTTGTTGGCATGTGAACTCCATGTTTCTTCATGTAAACCCGACTATTAGTGGCTATATCGAATTTTGATAATAACTGGCATGTGTAGCTCTTCTCTTTTAAACTATGAAGTAGTGACTCTTTTCCTGTCTTGTGCATTATAGTTACTCAAGAGTGAATAGTAATGCAAGAAATTCTTGTTTGGATAAGATGTCACCTGGAGATGTTTCTCCTTCTAAGCCGGGAAGTACTAATGATTCCAAAGATATGCCGAACACAGATGATGAATTCTTCACAGTGCATTATTCGATTGTGAGGACTCATCCTGCTCATGTAATAACCCTCCTTACTGATTCAGAGAATGAAGGGGTTGTTCAATCGATTTATCCAGAGCGCGTAATAAAGTTCTGTCTCCATAAGAATGAGTATCCAGCTTCTCCTATTGTCTTCAAGATTTGCCATAATCCGATGCTCTCTTATGATGGATGGATGCTATACATGATGAGTAATGACCGCGTCAGGGATAATCTGATCAAGGCACAAATCGTGGATGCTATCAAGGCGTCTGCGACGCTTCATATTAGGAAATATGCCGCAGGTTTGATTACTTTTATTTCTCGATGGTGCATGTCCACCCATACGACCATATGTAGAAAGCGTAGCCTTTTTGCTGAACCTTCCAGTGGTTGGAAACCTTAACTTTAGCTTGTCTAATGAAGAAGAGATAATGTACGCCACTCTAGTGAAGAAGGCAGGATAATATAATCAAAACGAAAATGATAAAAAAAATGCCTCTATACTTAGTGGGCGTCTGAATGGTTTCTCATGAAACCGAAACCGTGTCAGGTACTGAATGTCACACTTAGCGTTGCTGCATTTTTATCCTTGTGGCTGTCTAGAGATGTTTTTGATGATGGCTCTCGTACAAAGACAATAAGGCCAAAACTTGTTACTTTCTCAATAAGGCTGGCGCAAGGTGTGGCGTTACCTATAGGTAGCTTGTTTCTTGGCTCCTTGCATTCCCATTTGGATTCTCTGGCAGCAGATATGTATGCTTCCAATGGACACATGAAGATAGAATCACATATTCATATTGCATTTCTCCAAGCATGTTTGTGGGAGCACTTTGAGGGCTATGCTCCTAATCCTTCAACTTCATTTTCTAACATATATGGAGGTGCCAGAATACTTCGTTGGTTGAAAAAGCGCCCAAAACCTGGTCTGAGGCTCATTGATTTCTTCAATAATGTGCATGCAGTTAACTTTCGTCCCTGGGCACCGATTCACGCATCTATAGCTCAGCCGAATACTTTTGCTTCTGAATGTTGGAGAAGCCATATTCCTGCGAAGCTGCACACATGGATATGTTCCATCTTTCTTCATGGAATCTTTTACTATTACTCCTTAGAACATCGACAGAGCCGCTCGTCAGATGGGTTTTGACCAGAGAATTCCATTTTGTCGTCCGTCAACACCCTCAGATGACCTCTTGGAATCTATTTTGAATACGAGTGTTCATGTGACGAAGAAAAGTCTTCCATTCTTGCTTCCAGGAAGCAAACCAGTGGTGACTTATAAGTACAAAGAATTCTGGCAAAAAGAGCTTCTTGACCTTCATAAGTTTGTACAGGAAGTCGTGACGGTTCCACGCGGCAAGCCTACTTCTGAGATTTTAAAGAAATACAAGTTGTTAAAGCCACTTCCTGCAAATAAGTGGAAATCTTCTGGACAAGGTAGAAACAGTCCCCAGGAAAAGGAGCGGAGGTCAAAAAGGTGTGCAGGTGGTATCCGAACAGCTTCAACATCCCTAGTGGTCTTTAATTCTTCGAATATGCAGGTACGTATGATTTTCCTTCTGACCGGACGAATTATTTAAACATTTCGGTTTATCTTCACTGAACATCTCTCTTTTAATTCAGGGTCTTGATGACATGAACGCCTTTGCCAAACTTGCACGTAGCCAAAATATGGTACTTATAGAGGAGAAATCCGGTGATACTGAGTCTTTTGAAGGTGAAGATGAAGGAGAAGAAAGTTCAGGATCCGGTGGTGATGAGAAAAGCACTTCTAAGTGTAGTAGCGAATCTAGCTCTTCTAGTGAGCCAACAGATGAGTCGGTGAGTCTCCCACACATTTTTATTCTTGGATTACTTATTCTTTGATATGAAATAAATATTCAATTGGCGGTATTACAGAAAGAAACTTCACCTGGAGATAACCCTAAGATGGAGATTAATCACAATGAGGATGTTGTTGCGCCTTCCAATGTAGAAACCGTATCTAGATATAACCCTGAGATGGAGATTAATCACAATGAGGATGTTGATGTGCCTTCCAATGTACAAACCATATTTGTGGCTGCGGGTGCAATCGTTTCCAAAGAATCTTCTGAAGTTGAAGGAGCGCTAGTCGTACATTCTGCTGCAGGTGCCATCTTCAACCCTCCATTTGTTGCTCCCTTTGCGGATCATGTGTTGATTGGAGTATTCAGCGTGCCGGCTAAGTATGCGGAGTTATATACCCAAATATGGGAAAAGCATGGACACATCGCAACGACCAAGAAAATTAACAGTCGTGTTTCATTGGTTAAACGCGTGGAGGAAGCCCTATCTTCAATCTGTGATATGTGCAGTGTGACTGGACACACCGTTTCTGAAGAAGTAGTCTCAAACTGGGAGTACCATCGGGACATGTGCGTGAACTTAAAGTTTAACGTCTCCTGGTTCTGTAAAGGGCTTTCCAAAATCCAACAGCTGTAAACTGAAATGAATGAAGTTCCCTCCCTGGATCTCATTAACCAACAAGAGGAAGAGATCGAGAAGTTATCCCAGGAATTGAAGTTGAAGCAGGCTGCTCTCCGAAACATGAAGGATGCTTTCTCTATGAAGAACGAGCCGTTGTTGGACGATTTCCCTTGAATGCTTTTATTTTCCTGAACTTTCTCCTCTTAGGTTTTTTTTTTGAAAGGCAAGAGACACCTCTTTTATGGTTTGATTTTCTGGTTTTGAACTAGTAGGTAATTGCTTTGTGAGGATTTTAGAATTGATTTATTTATTTATTTTTAAATGATTTCATGAGTAATTTTCTGAAAGGAATGATACTTGGATCAACTAATAAGTTAGAATCATAATCATGAATGCGAATAGCGCCACTATTTTGGAGAAATTGTAAATATTGCATGAAAAAGGGAAATACTAGAGTGATATGATATTTTAGAATAATTGGGTTATTGGCTTCTATTCTTAATATGGGACTGACGTCTGTGTCAAGTCCCCAGCAAATTTCAAAACAGTTGGTTGTGTAAATGATTGTTAATGAAACTTACTTGTTCACATGGCTTTTCAGCAAACAAAATTGGATCTTCATGGATAATTGCTCCAAATCCAACTTCATTGTGTGACGCATCCCTAGTAGTGAGAAGTCCCCAGCCATTTTTTTTATTGTTCTTGCAATGTCCGGAATCAGACGGAGTAGTTATTCCTTCAATAAACAAGAAGCGTCTCTTGGTGACGGCGATGACTGGGCCGTGAAAACATCCTTATGTCGACCCGCGGAAAAGTGGAGGATCTTCAATTGGTGGATGCCGTACGGAAGGCAGTTGAACCACGCCGTCTCGTACTCAAACATCCAGTAACTTCAGAACCATTCTTATAGGGAGTGGGAAGCGCGGGTACTTCGATTCTGGCTTCTCTTGCGTTAGCGGCTGTTGTCGTGGAAACTCTTGTAGGCTTTGACACAAAGCTCGTTTCGAGGGTGGAGTCGAGACTTGAGCGAGTGTTGACACAGGCGCGGATCTTTTAGTTTGGCAATTTTGTTTGAGTGCAGCTTCTCTTGAGGGCCCTGCATCAGTGACAGCAATGTGAAGTGGTTGGACTGAATACTGTTCATTGGCGCGGTTCTCGTCTTCATAGGCGCCTTGGTAGATTTCCCCTTCTTCAGGTGCTTCTCTTTTTAGTAAGGTTAGAGCGGTCGTGGTTGCGGACTGTTGAACAACTCTCTGAACTTCTGCGAGGGTCTGGAGATACAGGTTTTCTAACAAAGCTTCATAGGCCGACTCCTTACCTTTATCTTGCATATATTGTGACGCACCTGGCAGGTCTTGTAAGGACCCTCAAGCTCGTCAACGCAATTAAACCAGTCAAGAGACGTTTAAGACGATAATGATTCGATTAGTTTGACACGAACGTTAGTTTATAGAAATTAATATAACAACGATCTAGATACGAAACGAGTATCACTAGATGGATCTCGAAAAGTTATGCGAAATAGACTACTCAGACGTGTCATTGGGATACCGGACGATGAAGATTTCACTGGATTAGTGCAAGGGTAAAATCGTCTTTTTCCTTTAGACGACCTGGCTGCCCATATCATTTGGGTGGGTGCCTTTATCATTTTGTCTTTGGCCTTATCACCCAAACGTGTCGAAGAGAAATTCTCTTCTCTTCTTCTCTTTCTTTCTTCTTTCCTCTTCTCCTCTGTTCTACTTCTCTCCGTCGATCTCTATCTCAGAGGTTTGATTTCTTTAGCGTGAGAGTTTCATAGAAACTATGTTATCCCTTTGATTCGAGGAAGGAGGTGATGCTGTTGTTATCGATTGAGTTTTGGAAGAAGCAGAAAAGGGTAAGATTATTTAGGGTCTGAATTGATTGATTTCTTTTCTTGAAATTGCTTTGTGTTGATAGATTAAAGATGGGTCTTCTGTAAATTTTGAGTTAGAGATTTGTTTGAGGGTAATTTTGATTTCATAGAAAATTAGGTTTGAGTTTTTAGTTAAGAATCATCTAATTGGTACTGGGAGGAAGATGAATTGGCGATTTAAAGTTAGGGTTTTTGATTGGTGTTCTGAAATTGGGAGAACAAGAAGGTAATCAAGAGAACTGTTGTTGGTGAAGTTCAGGTGGTAGGTGAAGCTGTTAGTTAGTGGTTTTGAATTATAAATTTACTGACTTGAGAAGTGGAGATGTCATGGTTAGCTAACTAGAGATGGTTTGTCTGTGTGTTGGTGACTGCAAGTGCTGGGGGTTTGATTTGCTGGTGAACTGTAGTAGCTGGTGGAGTTGTGATTGGAACTGGAACTGTTGATGAGTTGTTCAGGTGAATGAAACAAAGAATCAGAAGATGAAAGAATTGCAGTTCAAGGAATTATGAGTTTTAGTGTGGATTATAGGTAGAGATGAAGTTATGGGTTGTAGTCTGAGGATTGAATTTGGGATACAGATGAAGATGGAATTGAGCTTATGTTGCTGTTGTGGTTTGAGCTACGGAACTTGGGAGATGATGATGAAATTGATTGGATGGATACACAAGAAGTGTAGAAACTGGTGAAGTTTATCCAGATTGGTGGCCTTGGGATGTTGGAGGAAAAATGGGCTTGAATGATGATAAGTGAACTGTTAGTGCTGGTATACTCAGGTACAGGGGGTTGCTGGAGTTGTAACTGTGATTAATGGACTGAGTATGATCTCAACTGAAGTTGCAGGTGGTATGTATGAGGTTGTGGTAGTGTTATTGAACTACAGAAGACTTACAAGAATGTTTTGTGAACATATGAAATGAGAAGAGAATGAAACTGAACTTGATGGAGCTATACAGTACAAGGAGGAGATTTGAAATGCTTTGATGTTGGTATTGCAGATATGAGGATTGTAACTCTGAAGTTAGTGTGATTGAATATTTGGTAGATGAGTTGCAACTAAGAGTTAGATGTGCAGATTAGTTAAAGTTGTTAGAACTGTTATGATGAAGATGTTGTACAGAAAAATAGATGAATGAAGTCTGTATTTGTGTATTGGCTTTGGTCAGTTGAATACAATAGAAGTATAGCTTAGGCATTTGGCCTATTAGTCATCCCAGTTAGTTATCTGACTGACTCTGTTCTTAGATGACTCAGGTTGTCTGACTGAGTTGAATCGTGTGGACTCGCAGAGTTCCCTGTCTTGACCTGAGTTGACTTAATTGACCGATTTAGACTTTGGCCCTTGATCATTTGACCGTTGACCTGACCTTGGACCAGTTGACTTACCTTGACCTTGGACTTGACCTTAATTGACGTTGACCTGTGGTTGACCTGTGACCGTCAGTCTGACTGTTAAAAACTGTCAGTTGACCAGTAGGACTAGGCCTTGTGTTAATGGGCCGAGATTAGTGGACTTGAGTTTAAATCTAGTTTTCCTATTTTGATGAATTGGACCACTTGGGGTCTGAATTAGCATTTGGTTCCTTCTACAAAGTTGTAGATATTCTTAGGACATACTTAATAGACTAAAGAACCAATCTAATTGAATTAGTAAACCTTTAGATGTGCTAAAGATAGATAATGAAAGGTGTAGAACCATAGGTAGATAGTTCATTTAACTTATAACTAGAGAATTGTATGAGATTGTGTCATGAGCCTTGTATGAGCCTTTCGTCTAATCTTTAGAGTGCTTGTGTGATTAACAATTAGTCTTTATTAACAACGATCGATTCAAAGATGAACCAGTGGAGTATGGATCTCAAGGTAAGCGAGGCTTGTCATCAAAAGAGGTGGGAATCGATAACGAATTCTCTTGTACTCATTTAGTTTTACAAATCTATATTTTTGTGAAATTCATGCATATCTTTGTTAGTATATGATACGTGTATGCATGTATATATGTGTGTAATACAAATTAGTTTTCTTTTATATTTTGGGATGGGATTGGATCTTTAGAAACAACTAATATCTGTGTTTTGGGAGTATTTACTTATTTTCAAAGAGTGATTCTTTCCATTGACTGGAAAGTGGTTACATTCTTTATTTATTGTTAGCATGAAAGGGAGAAAGTTTCCTTTTGATTGGTGTGAGATGTGTGCCCCAAAAGTTATATATATATTTATGCGCTAAAGAAGTGAAAATTGCTTCCACTAATTGTTAGAGCATAGCTCGGTTGAACCCACCAAGCGTTGGTATGTCAAGTTTGGTTGTCATATTTTAGTGAATCAAAACTCATTTAAAGAGTCGCTTGATTATTGACTAGAGTCAACTTCGTATAGGTTAGCTAGAAAATTACTAGGATATGAGACTTACAAGTATTACGTGAAAACTTGAAGAATGTGAAGAAGTAAAGAGCTACAACAACGACATCATCCTTCCACTTGAGGTTAGTAATATTTGACTTGAACTGTTTCATTCCTAACGTATCTTTCAAGACGTGCATATTGAAAACATAACTGCGAAGTTGTGAATGATTATACTCTAGTTAGACATAGTATTAAGGAATTACAATACGAAGTATAACGTCTATCTTTTGAACTTCGTATATAAGACATCGATATAATCGTATGAATGCTATTGTGATTATGTATGGGTATGGGTGAAGATTTCGTCCTAGGAAACAATGTTTTACATTCGTTTAAAGGAAGTACATTCATAAACTTGTTCTGTGAATCTAAATGGAAATCGCTAGGATTATTGGTATTGTTATTCATTGCAAATCTTTGGATTACCAATATGTGTGTTTAGTATAACTGCTCATAACTTGTTTATGTATCTTGGTAAAACTATTCACAATGCCTGACTTTTGTATTGGTATGACTTTTATTAGTGAAACCGATCTTAAGTAATCACCTGAAAATTATGATCGATATGTTGTAATTGGTATGACCAACTCTAGACATTGGGGAACCGATCCTAGTAAGAGGTGCAACCGGTCACAAGAGGGAATCGATCCTTGTAAGAGGTGCAACAAGTTTTTAGTAATTGGGGAACCGATCCTATGACTTGTGCAACCGAATACAAGTTTATACCATAAATATGTGGTAACCGATCCTAGTACCTAGTCAACCAACTTTTGGTAACTAGCGTGGATAATCTTAGTACCCACATGGAGGTAGAACTGAAACTTGTTTTGGTAGAACCGTGAAACCCATGAGTGGTGATTTGATAGGATAATCAATCACATAGTTCTTGGAAGTCAGATGAACCAATTCTAAACTTGTTTGGAAATGTGGCAAATCGGTTCCAAGATTGTAAATATGAAAAAGGATTTATAAAGTAAAGATGTCGACATACTTTGAACATGTGCAATAACTCTTACCTTTTATTGTTCAAACATATTCCTTAATAGCTAAAGGAGAATCCCGGATCGAAATAAATTGAGAATCTTTTAATTAAGGTTTTAAGTTTTATATGCTTTTAATTTCCACCAATTAAATGCATATCTTTAGAAAATAAAAATTAGTAGTGTGCATTTACTAATTGGAGATTTTTTACTGAGATTTCGGTCAATATTTGGACAGTGCATTTCCAGGAATTATGGAAACCAATTTTGTGTTTATTGCATATCTTTGAGAATATTCGGTTTTGGAAATTCCTTGGTGTCCAAACTTCCTTGGTCTTTAAATATTGAAGTTTGCATTTCAAGCAAAATAATCCTAAGAGCCAGTAAAACTACCTAGTTGTGTTGTTACTGGTGGAGCCGTCTATTCGGAGAGGAAAGTACCCTAATTAGGAGAAATCTCTTACGACCGCTCGTTTTATAGACTTCTTTGGGATTGGGAAGCTCTACGAGTATTGTTGGTGGGAAACTAGATAATTGCAGTTTATTATTAGTTTTCGATTGATTTGATTGACTACGGTTGTTGAACTTTGATTGCACCTAGTTTGTTTATGCTTAAGAATCTTCTCTTCTGATATAAGATTCACTCAAAATAGATCGAAGTGTCGACGGGGATCTTTAGACTGTTTGTAGATCTAAAGACGTTTTGTGATAATCCATTGTTAACAGACTCTGTTCTGTGTGTGATTGATCACAAGAGATTCAAGTTGCTTGTGTGCAGGTGTTTATTGAAGATCTAAGAAGGTTTGAAGACAAAGAAGATTTCTTATTTGAGTTCATAATCTTTGGTGTGCACAAAACTTGATCGGCTGGGGATCCAACTATAATCGGTTTATCTTTGTGATAACCTTGATTGATTAGTTGAGTAGATCGGCATCAATATAATTCTTTGTGATTAAGAGTACTGATTGCATAAGTCTAGACAATTACTTTGATAGTTGTTGAGAGACAGATCTAAGAACCTTGCAAAGGAGTTTATTAGGATAAACGGAAGAGCCTTTTGTCAAACTCATATCACGTTGTTTGAAAAGAGTTGTTACCGAACAGATTTGTTGTTCCTTTACTGTTTGGAATATGAACCAAAGGAATTGTTCCAAGTGCGTGACTTATTACAAGTTGGAGGCGCAGGGATATTGAGGGAACTAGGTGAACTATAGGTTTAGTTGTTTGGTCTCAACTATACGAAGTTGGTTTAGATTTTGTATAGCGGCTTAATTCTGAGAGTATTCAATTCTGGACTAGGTCCCGGGGGTTTTCTGCATTTGCGATTTCCTCGTTAACAAAATCTTTCCGTGTCTTTTACTTTTCTATTTACGCAATTATAATTATTTTATTATAATTAGAAGTAAAATACACAAACGTTAATTCCTATTTACTTGATAGCAATCCTATTGTGTTTGGTTAAGTCCGAACCTATTATCAAGTAAATATACTTCATTGTTGTATTGTCCCGATCTTGTACCCATAGTCAATCACGCAAGTTATCTTGTTGTCGTATTGTCTCGATCTCGTATCCATAGACGATCACAGGATGTGTAAACCGATTGGTTGTATTGTCTCGACTCAGTCCATAGACAATCACTTTCGGAGAAATGACTTATAGGTGGAAAAGTTTTAGATTGAGGTATATTTGGGTACCCTCGTTTTTTCACTAATAAACTAATAGGTGTGTACTCGTGTCACTGAATATTATTTTCCCTATTTCTGTACGGGAAACGCATGTCTCATACATGGATGTTTGTTATTATTTTAAATTATTGCCAAAAGCTATTGTATTATGTTTTGGTGTTTAAAGAGAATGATGTTGAGAATCTTATATAAGATAGTTGGATTTACGCAGGGACAGTTATGGGCTCTCCACTGTGTAAGAACGTCGATCGGATACAATGTTGTTACCATTAGATCTCTTTAGACTTGATATATAGAGTGCGCGTAGAATGAGGTACTGGTAAGGTACATATCGTTTATGACTTCGAGGACGGAAACCTCAGGGGGGCTTTAATGATCATTGAAGAATCCGCAACAGTCATGCCTTGCTACTCCGAAGGATTACGTCGCTTAACTATTATTACTGTTGTGAATGTGTGCCGCAAGATTGGTTGGTAGATCTTTATATTTCAGTATAACTTATTATTTTATTTATGCTTTATATGTTTTCCTGTTTTATCGGTTTTCAACAAAACCTGCATTGTCTTCAATTCATTCTAGTGATTACTTGAAAGTTAGTTATTATTTCTACTGGGCACCCCTTCTAGGGATGATGTGCTCACTCTATTCCCACTTTCAGTTTCAGAGACAGATCAAGATGTGTACGTGGCGATGAAAGCTTCGAGGAGTTGGTTTCGTTAGTTTGTTAGCTTCCGCTATGTTTATTCTGTGTTTATATTCTATTTGTAAACCAACTCACTACTGAATATGTATCATCTGAGAGGAGTTCTTGTATTCATTTCAGAGAGGGTTTGGATTTGGGTTAATCTTTAATTAGAACTTTTAAGTTATTGCTGTAAATAGATGTTTTAGATCCTTAATGCCCCATTTTATAGTTAATCCTTTGGATTAGTCAGCTGTTAGCTTAGGGGGCGCTACAGGTCTCTTCCCTTAGCCTTGTGAAACTGTCTCAGCTCTTCGTCGTTGGATGAATTTAATTGGTCATTTCTCTTCTGATCTCGTCCGATACGGCCGCGTGCTCTGCCGGCATCGTCATTGGCGGAGGCACAAACTTCAGACAAGGATTCAACATTTTTTGTATCATCTCTGAAATTGGTGGTGATCTCCAAGCGAATGTTTGCTGACTCTTTCCACAACCGGTTCACATGCTCTTTAGGAGACAAAACGTCTCATTTTGCAGCTTGATGATATCATCTTGATTTGCGACAACATCCTCTAGCATTTTTTTCATACCTTCCATGGTGATTGGATTTCGAGCATTCGTGGCTTTGGAAGAGTTTGGATGACCGAGGTACATCATAAAATGGAAAGTTGGGTTTGGTGATTGAAATGAATTCTGGTTAATGATTGAATCTAGACCTAAGATCCACCGTCTTGAATTTGAGAAAACTGGAATGAAGATTGAGAAATTGATTTCGCAACCAAGAGATTAATCTCCCACTGTGGTCGCCAGTTGTTTTGGGTAAAAACCGATTCTGCTGGAAATGGTAAATTTGGGTGTGCCGCCGAGAAACGAATCTAAACCCTAAACAAATGTACTGCACAGGAGTACTTTAGATTTGAGAGATCAATCTGTACAATTCTGGCCTAAACCAAGAAATGGCCCTTCCAGTCTTGCTTCGGTCACAAAATGAATGAGAAGGGTTGATCTTGGGGAGGGAAGCGAAGAAGGTGTTGAGATAAGAATGGTTAACTCTGAAGGTGTGGTTGTTTATGACTTGTATCAGAATGTGGAACTTGCTTGCGGAATGTAAGCTATAAGTTCTTGGTGTTTTCTGGATACTTGTGTTGATAACACTTGTCCCTTTTTTGTCGAAATAGGTTGAAAACCTATTTATACAAGTCATGATTGAGCGCACCTGATCTCATAGGAAGTGGAGACAGTTAAGTAGTGAAGGAGTGGGATTGTGTAAAAGTGGTGACCATCACGTCTCTATCATGAGGGAAGACTGGTCATCCTTACACTCACTACTCTTTTACCGCTATCAACCGTCCGCCTTTCCTGACACTTTCTCGTAATGGGCGTGCTGCATGCCGTATGCTGTAAACCGCCATACCAATACCCTGGTGAGCATCCCCCAGTTTATGACATGTTTGATGTCTCGAGTATTTTTGTCGAAAAGCATATGCAGCAGGAAAGGCAGCATATAATGCTTTTAGGTCAAATAATTAAATTATTTGTGAAATCGATGTTGATAGAACATCGTTTATAATCGATGCATATAAAGCATCGCTTTTAAGCAAGCATCTCAAAATAATCAATGCACATGAAGCATCGTTGTGTAAATCTCGTACAAGTTAGTCGCAGAGCTTAATGCCTTAAAAAGAGCATGATCAGCCGTTTTCAAGGAGTTGCTAGGAGCTATGTGATGTCGTTTTATAGTTGTAGTGGTAAAAAGGTTCGTTGCTCGAACTTGTGAAGGATTTTCGAAAATTAAATAGAATTGTTTTGACAATAATAAGAAAATACCGAGACTTTGGATTCCACCATTGACCAATTAATTGATAAACTCTAATCAATATTCATGCAATATTCTTCTTTAAAGTGATTCTAATATTTGCCTCTAATAGATTTTTGAAGTAATAATTGTAAGCACGAAGCATGAAACATCAAAAGTATTAAAACCAAGCATGTCCCATCAAAACACTTCACAACTACTCAATAAAAACCAATTTTGCTTTTAAGTTCTATGCAAATAATCATGTAAAATAATTGCAATAAATAATTAAAATAGAATTATACCACTTTTCATGGAACAATGGCTTCCTCCGTCGCCTCGGCTAAGGGGTTTAGCTCCTCATATTAATCACTTGCTCAAAATACATATTTGGTGTTCAAAAGTTGATTAAAAGAGTGAAAAGTGTTAAGCAGCGGATTCTGTAGTTGCTGAAGGTCTAAAACAGAAGTCCGAGTCGTTGCTGAAGAGCTTCTGTGACTGAAGGATGATGCGACCGTACCTCATTGTCACTGAAAATAAGTCTGCCACTGCGACTGATTCTGAGGGTCTAATGTTCTTCGTCTTCTTCTTCTTCTCAGCAGCAGCAGGAAAGTTCTGAACTCGACTCTGTTGATTTTTTTCTTGCTTCTCTATAGCTCTAAACTTCTCCAAACTCCCCCAAATTGTTCGTACCCCTAAATATGACTTGAATCAACCTATATATAGCCTCCAAACCACAAAATTACTCGAGTTAATCCAAATATTTTCTTTTTTTCTTCACCGCACGTTATGGGATTTTAATCTTCTTTTTACGCGTTAACTTGGTTTCCAAACTCTCTCAAACTCTCTCAGGACTGAATAAGGACTCCATACACTCCTATCTTGCCGTAAACTCTTCACAAATTCTTTTGTAAACCGAAAATAACTCAAATTGTGAATTCTCCCTGTTTTTCTCCAACACGGATTTCTATCCCTGTTTAATCGATTCTACAGCCCATACCATACTTGTTTATCCTTAACAGAGTTAACCCAACGAAAATCAGCCCTTGAATCGTCTTAAAAATCATCCAAAATCCAAACAGAAAATTTCTGTTTTTTTGTAAAAAATTTCCCGCCAAAATCTGTTTTGAAAATTTGAGAAGAAATGTGACCTCCCCCTATCCAGTGCCGGTCTGTGCTTAGCAGCTGCTTGGAAATGGGTTACCCCTTATCCAAAATGAGAGTCCGAATAGCAAGTGTCCTCCCAGGAGCCTTTAACAACTTTTCGAGCCAATTTTCCCAAAAATGTTTATTCCCCAAAAATACCTACAAAGGGATAAAATACCAACATTAGTACAAAAATGGGTACTAAAAATATACACAATAGAGATGAAAATAGACACATAAATGCGTCTATCACTATGCACGCATGCCAAAGGTAGGCCGGTCGATTCCTATGGGAGAGTGGGGGCTGGTAGCCATTCTAACATCCTATCGGTCGGCCCAAGTTAGTTATAGGCCGGTTAAATTGGCTAGCCAAGTTGAGTGGCTGAGGTGATTTGCGGCAGTTAATGGCTGCCATTGAATCTATTAAAATTCCTGCAGGCAGCGTGACTAGCCACCTTTGTGCAACCGTTTGGTAGCAATATAGGCAAGTCGCGGCTTGGCCGATCGTTCCTCATGGAAGGGATGGCCGGTGATCATGGCGACATCTTATTGGTCATCTAAAATTAGATCTAGGCCGGTCAATTCGGCTAGCAAAGTTTGACGGCCGAGATGATTTGCGGCAGTTGCATACTGCCGTTGATTCAATTTACGGTTTTTTAATCCGTGTGGCCAACCTACTTTGGGCTAATCAATTTGAGGCGCTAGTTGCTGGCTTGAGCAAGTCGATTGGCCAGGGATGCAGGCAGGCTGCCGGCATGCATGCTGGCACCTCATTGGTCGCCCGAAACAAAATCTAAGCCATCCAACTAGGCTGGCTAAGTTGGACGGCCGTGATGAATTTGAGACTGTCACGGCCGGTCTTAGCTCGTTAAACCCTCTTCTCAATGGCGCGACTAGCCTTCTTCTGGCTAGCGATCGGGGATGCCACCTGCGGGCTAGATGAGTTCCGATTTGGGCCCACTGGTGGACGTTGTGAAGCTCGTTTGGCCACGCCAGGAGGTGGCTAAGTGTAATTAATCAACCGACGAAATTGTGCGGATATGATCGTTTTGAGACTGGCGTGGGAAGCCTACATTCGATTCCTTAAGGAATTAGGTGCGTCGACCAACCAACTTCCAACTTTAATTAAAAGTGTGTGCGGCGCTTTTGGAGCGATTTGATTGGTTGCTGGGGAAGGGTGCCGGCAAGAAGTATGTTGGGAGTGGCTGGTCGACCATGGTTAGCACCTGTTGGGGCAAACCGGCCGGCCAAGTGGCGTGGCCGCGCCTCCTCTTGCTGTTGCTTTTATTTGCCGTAGTTTCTCTTTGTTTCCTGTTTTCTATTTTGGTAGGATTTTTCTCCTACTAGTCCATGACGGATCGATTTCCCAGCTTGCCTAGGTTTGGTCTCGACCAATAGGGTTCGAGATATTGCGCAGGCCGCAAAAAACCTAATTAATAAAATTAGGTTAGAAAGATTGAATTTAGTGGGCTGATACAAAATCAATCAATTTCTAGTGAATTTTGTGCGTTCATACAAAATCATTAATTATGTTCAGAGAGCAGCATAACTTTGCGTGCTTCTGATTGAGTACTTCTGTGCACATCTTAATCCTGACACATCAGGAAATTCATGCTACTCAGTTGCGAGTGAACATTAATTGTCATGTCATGTCAACATCAAGAGTTCGGCTGGGAACATGGCGTAGAATAAATACTCAGTAAGCCATGCGTTAGTAAAAAAATGGGGGTCTAACAACCACACCCAATATTTCGCTTAGCAATCTGTATGAACTAACTCCAATATACTTACAAGAGAATCAACTAGACAGTTAGACCCAATCTTAAGAAAAGTATATCAAGGAGTTATATCTCAATCTCTGAATTCAATCCGCAGTCAAACAAATAATAATTTGCGAGCCTGATTGAATATAAGAGAGATAACTTGAATAGTACCAAAGACCAATGTTCAAGGATCAATCAATTTCAATCAACAACCAAAGGTTGGATTTACCAATTTATCGATTCAACGCACAACCTGTGATATTTCAATTATATAACAAAATATAATGCGGAAAAGAAATAACAACAAAACTAGAAGTTTTGTTAACAAGGAAACCGCAAAGGCAGAAAAATTCCGGGACCTAGTCCAGATTTGAAGACCACGATATATTAAGCCGCTACAGACACTAGCCTACTACAAAGCTAACTTCGGTCTGGAATGTAGTTGAACCCTAATCAATCTCACACTGATTCAAGGTACAATCGTGCTCCTTACGTCTCTGATCCCAGCAGGATACTATGCACTTGATTCCCTTAGCTGATCTCACCCACAACTAAGAGTTGCTACGACCAAAAGTCGAAGACTTGATAAACAAATCTGTATCACAAAGAAAAGTCTATTGAATAGATAAATCTGTCTCCCACAGATATGCCTACGAGTTTTGTTCCGTCATTTGATAAATCAAGGTGAAAAAAAAACAATTGATAACCTGGACTTATTTTCCCGAAGAACATCCTAGAATTATCAATCACCTCACAATAATCTTAATCGATTAACGAAACAAGATATTGTGGAATCACAAACGATGAGACGAAGGTGTTTGTGACTACTTTTCGATCTTGCCTATCGGAGATATAAATCTGAGGCCAATCTTACGATGCACTCAAACACGATAGAAACAGCAAGATCAGATCACGCAACTATAGAGAAAATAGTTGGGTCTGGCTTAACAATCCCAATGAAGTCTTTAAATCGTAAACCTACAGGGTTTCGTGAAAAACCTAAGGTTAAAGGAGAATCGACTCAAGCTTATACAACTAGTATCACACAGGAGGTGTGGGGATTAGGTTTCCCAGTTGCTAGAGTTCTCCTTTATATAGATTTCAAATTAGGGTTTGCAATCTAAGTTACCTTGGTAAGAAAGCATTCAATATTCACCGTTAGATGGAAACCTGATTAGATTCAAGCTAATATCTTTCAACCGTTAGATCTAACTTAGCTTGTTATACACAAATGAAATGTAACTTCATTTAGGTTTCAGTAACCGTACCTAAACGTGTACACTTAGTCGGTTCAACAATAGTTAACCAATGGTTAGCCATATGAGCACTTTCATATCAACCTTATTCATCTTTACCATAACTAGTTCAAATGACTCAAATGAACTAGTTAGAGAGTTGTTCAATTGCTTAGATCTCATAGAAGTATACAAGACACAATCGAAGCAAAATCGATTTTGATTCACTCGAATCAATTCATTAACATTATAAACACGGTTTGCAAAGATTGCATTCCTTATTATATAAATGTTTTAGTTCATGAACAAACCGATTTTAGAAAGTAACCTACTTAAGTATGTAAACGGGTACGCGTACTTAAGTAACCGGATTGAGTTTGTTTTTCACTTCAAACTCCATCAGAAATTCACGGACGTGAACCTTCCGCCAGTATGCGTACGGATACGCATACTTGCCCGGATTTCCAACAACCGCCAGTAGGCGTACGGGTACGCATACTTTGGGTTCCCGGTTTTGGACTTTTACACAAATTTGAGAACACACTATGTTTATATCCAAACATGGTTACATGTTCTAAAATCTCATTTTAATCATTGAAACATTCTTAGAGGATTTTAAAATAGTCGTTATTCACAAACTATTTTCATCAAAGCGATTTCCAAGTTATTGGAATAATCAACATGACTTTCGTCACGAGTAAAGATGAACTTTGCTAAAGAGAAAGCTTACCAACACATATTTCGAGAAATAGATAAGCGAGATAAACTCGGCTCGAAATAGCAAATGTGTATAATTGAAGTCTATATAGCAATACGACTGTTGTCTCAAAATATGAGATAGAATAGATAAACTTTTGAGTGATAGATAAGTTCAAGTGTCCACATAGCTTTTGTTGACGAAGTTCCACAAGTTCCCTTGAGTAGTTCCTCGTCTTCATTCGATGAACGTCGTGGAGTCTAAGGCTCAACTACACTTACTATCCTATTACGAGACTTAGCTATAAGTAGACTAGAAATAAAGACTTATAGTTTTGGCAACTAAACTTGACGAACAAGCTTGAGATAGCAACGCTTGCGAGTTCGACCGAGCAGTGCTCTAACAATCTCCCCCTTTGTCAATTTTAGTGACAAAACTATCAATACATATGGAATACAAAATAAATATACTTTGTAGCTTCTCATCCAAATGCTTGATCTCCTTGGTTCTTCAACATTACTCGAAATCTTCGTCACTTCCAAGTACTCCAATGATTCCAAAGGTATTCAATTCAGCATCATCGTTGTTGAAGATCCGTAGCTATAACAATGAGAAAACAATAGCTTTCAATCATTGTTATACAATGTCATTGTATTATTACACAGCATCAAAGTTCAGTTGTATCACAACTTCGACAATAATACTATGGTGATATGTATCACTCCCCCTTAGTCAATACTTCATCTCACATGAAAACCACTTCCCCTTACATAATGATTCGAAAACCATATGTATTTGTAGTGTGAACTACACATTAATTCTCCCCCTTTTTGTCAATAAAATTGGCAAAGGTACGAAAATTAGTGGGATCCTAATGAAATTTCCATAGAGATACTTCATGACCAAAATAAAAGCACATATCAACCTTTTTAGATGCAATCATATAGCCGAAACTAAATGCATTCATCAAGGAGTTTATAAAGATACAAGATAACCCCTATAATATTCCACAGACGCACTCCCCACAAAGATTTGGCAATTAAGCACAAGTTCAAAAAGAACTCTCCCCCATAAAATGTCATTCCCGAAAGAACAACAAGAGCGACCTTACTTTCACAAGAAAAGAAGGAATTTCTTTGGACATTAACAAATCACATAAGAATGTGAATTTGTATCCAAAAATCTCAATTAAATTAACCACAAGAGAACCATGATTAATTTAATCGGAAATGCTCGCATAAGAGAACTTACGGAGCCGCACAATATTTACATAAAGATATGGATCAGGGAAGATCAATACTGTGGAATAAACAAAGATTCATTCTATTTTTCATCACTATTTGCTCAACGACATATAATAGACTTAATCTTTGTAAACAAAAGTTCATCCTATCTTCCATCAATATTTATATAATGACATAATAGGCTTAACTTTTGTTTGGCAAAAGTTCATTCAATTTTTTATCAATACTTGCATACTGACATATAATAGAGTTAACTTTTGAATAACTATGGGACAGTCAAGGTTCATGGACATAAACAACAAATCCCATAGCAATTTGCCATATATAAAACCAATAAAGATTAATACTGAAAAATAATCTTTCAAAAGCTACAAATGAGCTTAGAATAGAAGTACTCCAAGAATCCAAGTGCCCAAGTCCAAGAGAAGTGGAACAAGTGCGACGAAACGGAGCAAAACACTCAAAAACAAGAGTCGGGACAAAGACCAATCTTAACTCATCCATATCCAGGAATTCTCATCACCATTTTGAAGATAATTCAAATAGGAAGAGAATGCAAAAAGAATTAGTTCAATCCGAGTTCGGACGAAGAAGTTGCGGCCAACATGAGTTTACCGAATATCGACGTCTACATGCCAGTATGCATACGGGTTTGCAAACGAATTTTCATGACCTGGAGCAGTATGCAAACGGGTATGCGTACTAAAATCCCTGGATTTTGATTTGAAATGATGGTATGCATACTTGGTATGTGTACCATGAAGTCCAAACATCCCGAACTACTATTTTCAAACCTAAACATTTAAGAACCTTAAACACAGATCAAGTTAGGTAGAAATGAATGATAAGCAAAGTACATGGATCATTATAAGTACTCTAAGCAAATAAAAACACAAATATTGATCAAGTTTATAAACATACCTTTTTAAAAAAATCCAATCGAATTCTATAGCCTTACCGAACATAATCTGTGTACCCCAATTCTCGTGCTTCCCTTACTGTACATAGCAGGGCATTCCTTGGTGAGGATGCACTTACAACACAATCAAGTTGTGTTGAGGTGAACAATGTCTTGCTCACCACAAGTGACTTTTGGATTATCATGAAAGAGATCGCTTTTAGAACCTTTCACATCCAAATCCATTTTTCCAAATAAGTTTTTTAGTTCCAATATCATGGATACTGCCTTCTCCACAGTCATGGAATTTTCTGGGAGATCATCCCTTTTCACACTCAAAGTATCATAGGCTTTCTTTGATACCCACTTCTGAGTGTGTTTAGGAACCATATGAACCTTATTCCCATTACTCTCTTCTAGATTTCTCGAAAGAGAATTGGATTGACTATTCTTTAGCAAGTTAGTCTTTCTCCAATTGGGAGCATCGGATCTTGTCTTCGTCTTTATGAAGTTATCCTTTTGATAACAATTACGATTGTGAAAAGGATTCGTATGACGTTTATAGGAAAATATAGTTTTATCACAGCACTGATTCCTTTGCTTAAAGGTTGGACAGTTACAACCTGTAACGTTAAGTGGATTAGTCTTAACATATGATCTTGGTTTCAAAACTTATTGTGATGCCCAAACAAGAACATCATGAAGTTTCTCATTCCTTATACGGAAACGACATCTCCTTTCCAGGTGACCTTTATTTCCGCAATAGTGGCAAACATAAGGAATGTTCTTACCTCGATCCATGTGTGCTGACTTTGGAGGTTGATATACTTTGCTATTTTGAATCTTAACTGTCGGTGAAGGTATTTCACTTTTGCCATCAGTGAAAACCTTTTGTTGAGAAGAATCACTAGCCTTGACAAATTTTACCTTTTTGCTAATACTTGGATCATCTATTCCCTTATAGCCCAATCCTCGTGTATCACGATGATTTTTACTTGCTCCTAGCATAGTGGTTAATTTGCATGAAATAGTATTGAACTTTTTCAAGTCGTCTTCCAACATCTTGATTTTATCAAGAGCAACAGCTAAATCAGCCTCAAGGCATTTTTCTCGAGCGAGAAAAGCGCTTTCTCTATCATCAAAACTTGCTTGCTGAGAGTTAATTCTTCCTTCAATTTCTGCAAGTTTCTCTTCTAACAAGAAGTATTTTTGATAAACACGATCACACTCAAGTGACTTTCTACTCAGGTTTTCCTCAGTATCTTTGAGGACCGATTCGCAAGAGCGATTCCGACCATAAAGACCTCCGTAAATCCTTTTCAATTTCTTGTTTTCTCGACAGAGAGGAGTCATAAGAGGTGTGACATGAAAAGTTGTAATATTCTTCATTTTCAACGAATCCAAAAACTTAACATACTCTGAGACTTCCTCATCAACATCTCTATCAATATCTGAATCATTTTCATCAGAAAGATCATCCAACTGTTCTTCTAGGAGTGTTTCCCAATCAACAGTTTTTACATCAAGAGAATGTTTAGATATTAACTTAGATGTGACAGTTCTCTCAGGTGAATCCAAGCTTTCGGAATCATCTGGTAATTTATGAACTAGTACCTTATTAGAGATATACTCGTCCATAATAATAAGATTGCTACAAACATAGACTTATGAGGTCTTAAACGTGTTTGCCTGCTCTGATACCAATTGAAAAAGCGGGGGTCTAACAACCACACCCAATATTTCGCTTAGCAATCTGTATGGACTAACTCCAATATACTTAAAAGAGAATCAACTAGACAATTAGACTTAATCTTAAGAAAAGTATATCAAGGAGTTATATCTCAATCTCTGACTTCAATCCGCAGTCAAACAAATAATAATTTGCGAGCCTGATTGAATATAAGAGAGATAACTTAAACGGTACCAAAGACCAATATTCAAGGATCAATTAATTTCAATCAACAACCAAAGGTTGGGTTTACCAATTGATCGATTCAACGCACAACCTGTGATATTTCAATTATATAACAAAATATAATGCGGAAAAGAAAAAACATAGACACCAAAAGTTTTGTTAACGAGGGAACCGTAAATGCATAAAAACTCCGAGACCTAGTCCAGATTTGAACACCACACTGTATTAAGCCACTACAAACACTAGCCTACTACAAAGCTAACTTCGGTCTGGAATGTAGTTGAACCCTAATCAATCTCACACTGATTCAAGGTACAGTCGTGCTCCTTACGTCTCTGATCCCAGTAGGATACTACGCACTTGATTCCCTTAGATGATCTCACCCACAACTAAGAGTTGCTACGACCCAAAGTCGAAGACTTGATAAACAAATCTGTATCATACAGAAAAGTCTATTAAATAGATAAATCTATCTCCGACATATATACCTACGAGTTTTGTTCCGTCTTTCTATAAATCAAGGTGAACAGGAACCAATTGATAACCAAGACTTATATTCCCGGAGAACAACCTAGAATTATCAATCACCTCATAATAATCTTAATCGATTAACAAAACAAGATATTGTGGAATCACAAACGATTAGACGAAGGTGTTTGTGACTACTTTTTTATCTTGCCTATCGGAGATATAAATCTCAAGCAAATCTTACGATTGCACTCAAATACGATAGAAACAGCAAGATCAGATCACACAACTACAGAGAAAATAGTTGGGTTTGGCTTCATAATCCCAATGAAGTCTTTAAGTCGTTAACCTACAGGGTTTCGTGAAAACCCTAAGGTTAAAGGAGAATCGACTCAAGCTTATACAACTAGTATCACACAGTAGGTGTGGGGATTAGGTTTCCCAGTTGCTAGAGTTCTCCTTTATATAGATTTCAAATCAGTGTTTGCAATCTAAGTTACCTTGGTAACAAAGCATTCAATATTCACCGTTAGATGGAAACCTGATTAGATTCAAGCTAATATCTTTCAACCGTTAGATCGAACTTAGCTTGTTATACACAAATAAAATGTAACTTCATTTAGGTTTGAGTAACCGTACCTAAACGTGTACACTTAGTCGGTTCAACAATAGTTAACCAATAGTTAGCCATATGAGCACTTTCATATCAACCTTATTCATCTTTACCATAACTAGTTCAAATAACTCAAATGAACTAGTTAGAGAGTTGTTCAATTGCTTAGATCTCATAGAAGTATACAAGACACAATCGAAGCAAAATCGATTTTGATTCACTCGAATCAATTCATGAACATTATAGACACGGTTTGCAAAGATTGCATTCCTTATTATATAAATGTTTTAGTTCATGAACAAACCGATTTTAGAAAGTAACCTACTTAAGTATGCAAACGGGTACGCGAACTTAAGTAACCGGATTGAGTTTTTTTTTTCACTTCAAATTCCATCAGAAATTCACGGACATGAAACCGCCAGTACGCGTACGGGTACGCATACTTTGGGTTCCCGGTTTTGTACTTTTACACAGATTTGAGAACACACTATGTTTATATCCAAACATGGTTACATGTTCCAAACTCTCATTTTAATCATTGAAACTTTCTTAGAGGATGTTAAAATAGTCGTTATTCACAAACTATTTTCATTAAAGCGATTTTGAAGTTATTGAAATAATCAACATGACTTTCGTCACGAGTAAAGATGAACTTTGCTAAAACGAAAGCTTACCAACACATATTTCGAGAAATAGATAAGCGAGATAAACTCGGATCGAAATAGCAAATGTGTATAATTGAAGTCTATATAGCAATACGACTTTTGTCTCAAAATAGGAGATAAAATAGATAAACTTTTGAGTGATAGATAAGTTCAAGTTTCCACATACTGTTGATAAAGTTCCACAAGTTCCCTTGAGTAGTTCTTCGTCTTCATTCGATGAACGTCGTGGAGTCTAAGGCTCAACTACACTTACTATCCTAATACGAGACTTAGTTATAAGTAGACTAGAAATAAAGACTTATAGTTTTGGCAACTAAACTTGACGAACAAGCTTGAGATAGCAACGCTTGCGAGTTCAACCGAGCAGTGCTCTAACAATTAGTAAATAATGCAGGCGGGAGATTAATAAAATTTACAGAGTATTTGGGATTGTTGCTGCACGCACCATTCTGGATAAATTTTATATATAAATATACTGAATTGCTCAATACATATGTAAGTAAAAGAGGCCTAGGCACTCATCACTTTTAAATGGCTCTGTTTCTTTGCAGAATGACAGCACATTAAATACAGGGTCTTACAATTTTATCCTTGAATTAAAAACCACCATTAACACCCACTGATATCCTTTATCAAGGAAAATAAGAACTCTACATATAGGTCCAATATATGTCGATAGATTCAGATTACCAGTAACAAAGATTCAGATTACTAGTAACAAAATATTGCAGCCAAATTAACTACCCGATTCCCAAAATCAAGGAGTAAGAAGAACCTAGATAGTCTGTTATGCACAAAAACCCAATTCTTAGTGTCATACTAATACTTTTAGGCCCAGGAACATCACTTGTATGTTACATGACGAGAAAACTGACTTGATAATAAATACTACACGAAGCAAATATTATTCAAACAGAAGTAGAGTTAATTTCTCATGCGTATACACCTATATAAACTCATGAGCATATCAATTTGTATTCATCACCTGAGTAGAAACACACATAATAATTACACAATATACTACTAGAGTTCCATGCAATAAATATCATTACAAAGACAAATGTCAACATATCAGACATAATAAATCGAATCACTTATCTAATCACATTAATTTGACAACAGGCTAGGAACAACGAAATCTATAAATCAACACCTAGTTTTAAATTTAATAATTTGCATCACCATCATAAGTTAGAAAGTTCTTCTCCAAATGATTCGACGATATATTTATAAGAACTAAAGAATATATACTTCGCAGATATATAAATATATACATATGTCAACGCATCCAAACCATTGTTGTACTCAATGTAAAATGCCCTGAGATCACTCCCAAGTCCTAAAGGTTTCCTAACCTAGTGCTCTAATACCAACTGTCAAGACCCCACTTCCCACATAATCCCGAGTGATGATTACGTAGAAAATATGTCATCCATTTCCTGTGAAACTTACATAACCACATGAATTTATGGGATCATATGCCATAATGCAGTTGTATGCAGAAGGGAAAAGTACTTCTTATAAAAGTTATACAAAAATTACTAATGGTTTTCACGTAAAGGAAATATATTTTTTTTTCTATTTGCCAACGGTATGCATCCCTAACTGCCTCACAACTATAGTTTGAAAAATGTAAAACGAAGAAGGTTAAATATCCGCCCTCCGCTAGATATCTTCCAACTATCCCCAAAATTGAAATCAGACAAACTCTTTCACTACCTCTAGTAACACCTGGAAATTTTTCAACGGGAGTTAAACTCTAAGCAAGTCCACCTCGTCCCCCAAATCATGGGAAAATATAAAGAATGCAATACATAGGATCAGAATATAGATTTGGGAAAAATAAGAAACAATGGCGAAGTTTCTAGAGATTTACTAGCTACACTATATTCTATCTACCTATAGCGCGAGTCAAGAAAGATACTCTTACATAAACATACTATTAATCCTGCATAACAATATATCCAAACGCCAATGCGTACAATCCAAGATGTACTAGAACATTTATCAACTAGATGTGATAACCACCAATCCATTAACGCCCATATTAAAAACGTAAAACGTATTCACTCTGGTTTCAATCCTTGAATAAGAAAACTGCACTAGTGGCGTACACAACCCCATAAGTCCAATGAAAGCACCAAAAAGCCAATGGACACACCTTCTCTTCAACAAAAGAACGAGTAAGAAATGCATTATATAAATTCCTCTACTCTAGTTGCAATCCTAAAATAAGAAATTTCATAAGTGGCGTACAAAACACCATGAGTCCAATGGAAGCACCGAAGGCTGATGGACACAACTTCTCTTCGACAAACGAACAAAAAGAAAACGCATTTCATAAATTTCTTTCGCATAATAAACATAAGACCAAATTCTAGACATGATTCAGTTACACTTTTGCAGCACCATGTACAGTAGATATAAGTATCTTTCAAACTCAACAAGATTTAATAAATCATTCGACCACAAATTAAAAGGAAGAAGTCCAAACCAATCAAAGAGACAAGTCCAACTCACTTTGTACTTTTATAGCTTCTGTTCCATTAATTGCTAATTTTCGTATCGTTAAGTATCTACACAGTTGTGCAACTAATAACACCAACACACACATCTAAAATTAACTAGGTTTATACTTGTCCATCACTTTTGAATGTGCCACTAACGGAGACACCAATACACTTAATAAAAATTCACTGGGTATCTCATATCAAGTACTTCCCAAGGTATCACTAACCACCATAAAAAAGACATCATTGCTCATCATCAGGCCATAATAGCCTAAACTACTTCTACGTACAAGCCCTACAAACAATATCACAATCAAATTAGAACGATTTTTTACGCAACAACAATAATCTAATTAATATTAAGATCAGATCATACCAAAGAGCTAGACTATTTCACAAACACCATAAATTAATATTGAGATCTATTCTAATAATTATCACCTATTGTATGGGTTATATATGTGACTCTCTAGATGTCTATCAAAAATTCTCCCAAGTACTTAACCCTTTACATATACCCAAATCTAGAAGAACAAAGATAAACTTGCCTTATATTCGAGGATGCGACCAAATTCAATCGCTCTAGGTAGAGCTTCCTTCACATACGGAGCCCTAAGATCCAATCAAATAAAGACGCGGTTATTATCAAACAAGCGGTCAACACAAACACAATTTAATTCCATCCAAGAAAAGGAGAAAGATAACTATGACAAACGTACTCACCAAGCTTATCAAACGACTTGATTTCATCTTTTTACTCCAAGGTTGCCTACAATGGAATTCTCGTACGTTTTCCCTCTTTTGGTTTTTTTTTCTTAGTTCTGATTTCTAACTTCCTTATAAATAAGATTAGGGACGACTAAATCCAAAACCCTATTTTCTTTCTTTATTTTTTTAGACAGAAACTACACAACTACTGGACCCCTAGCTACCATAATTAACATGGGCCTTTGCCTATCACATATTATATATTAGTGTCCAATCCATAAAACTTGCTAATTCTAAATTAAATAAAAAAGTGGGATATTACATTCACATACCTTTTGTTGATGAAGTTCCACAAGCTCCCCTTAGTAGTTCTTCGTCTTCAATCGATGAACGTCGTGAAGTCTAAAGCTCAACTACACATTCTATCCTAATCCGAGACATAGCTATAAGTAGACTAGAAATCAAGACTTATAGTTTTGACAACTAAACTTGACAAACAAGCTTAAGATAGCCACGCTTGCGAGTTCGACCGAGCAGTGCTCTAACAATCTCCCCCTTTGTCAATTTTAGTGACAAAACTATCAATACATATGGAATACAAAATAAATATACTTTGTAGCTTCTCATCCAAATGCTTGATTTCCTTGGTTCTTCAACATTCCTTGAATTCTTCATCACTCCAAGTACTCCAGTGATTCTGAACGTGTTCAACTCAGCATCATAGTTGTTGAAGATCCGTAGCCATAACAATAATTTCTCAAGATTGTTTTCTTATTGTTATGCAGTGTCATAGTATTATTACACAGCATCAAAGTTCAATTGTATCACAACTTTGAAAATAATACTACGGTGATATGTATCACTCCCCCTTAGTCAATACTTCATATCACAATGAAAACCACTCCCCCTTACATAATGATCCGTAAACCATATGTATATGTAGTGTGAACTACAAAATAATTCTCCCCCTTTTTGTCAATATAAATTGGCAAAGGTACGAAACTAGCGGGATCATAATGAAATTCTCAAAGAGATACTTCATGACTAAAAGAGAACATATCAACTTTGTTTCGATGATTTCACATAGTCGAAACTTAGTGTATTCATCAAGGAGTTTATAAAGATACAAGATAACTCCTACAATATTCCACAGCCACACTCCCCACAAAGATTTGGCAATTAAGCACAAGTTAAATTAAGAACTCTCCCCCATAAAATGTCATTCCCGAAAAAACAACAAGAGCGACCTTACTTTTACAAGAAAAGAAGGATTTCTTTGCACATTAACAAATTACATGAAACATGAATTTGTATCCAGAAAACTCAATTAGATTAACCACAAAGGAACCTCAATGATTAATTTAATCGGAAATGCTCAGCATAAGAAAACTTACGAAGCCATACAATACTTTCACATAGAAGTGGATCAGGGAAAGATCAATACTGCGGAATATACAAAAGTTCATTCTATCTTTTATCAATATTTGCATAATGACACAATAGACTTAACTTTTGAGCATATATGGGACAATCATAGTTCACGGACGTAAACACACATATCCCATAACAATTTTTGCAATATATAAAACCAATAAAGATTAATACTGAAAAATCATCTTTCAAATAACTTAGAATTTAAATAAATAAATCTAAAACATTGCAAGATGAAAATCGTTGGCAATAGCTATGTGTAATCACAATATTTGCCATTCCAAACCCTAGTTATCCTTTTTAAAACACAAGAATGAATTCTCATAAGAAGTTTTATAGACATTAAGACCTATGAAAAATTCTTTATCGTACCCGAACTCCTTGTCATCAACAGCCATTGGAACATAAGGTTCATGAAGAAAGGAGTCAATTCCAACAAACCTTCTTGACTGATGCCGAACCAGGGCCTTCTGAATTTCAAGAGTTCTTAGAACAATAGCCTTTATTTGCTGAATCTCCTTCCTTGTTTCCTTCAACTCTTCAAGAACACCAGAAAACTTCTGAAGATTAGAGGGGATAACCCTTGGTTTCTTCATATTCTTCCTTTTCTCTTCAAAGTTGAAGAGGAATGAGATTTATCTTTTTTCCTTCATTGTTTATTGGTTTACAATCATATTAACATATTTTCCATCAGAAGATATGATGCTTGGAGTCTCCATTCAAATAAGGAATTATGAGAGAAATACACAATTAAAGCTCAACAAGCAATCTTGTGATAAAAATAGTTTTCAAGGAAGGAAAAACGGAATGTAGGGTTACAGAACCTATATACAGAGTAGGATTCACGTACGACCAATTCATAACCTTAAAGAAGGTACAAATGTCGATATTAACCTTCTTTTAATGACCAAAAAAAAAAACCTTTTCAATACCAATTTATGATATGAAAAGATCAATAGAATTCTGAAAAACAAAACGAAAGGAAATAAAAACAAAGCCTGATTTGTTCTCAACTCTTGTCTCTTTAACCAGGCACATGAGACAAGATGTACCTTCAACACAATTAAGCTGTGTTGGGGTGAACAATAATCTGTCCACCACACAATTCTTGTACGGAATTCTTAATACCCCTTTTCACAAAATGTTTAGACCTTGTTCTTTTCTTTAGAGGTCTAACGTTTTTCTTTAGAAATTAACTTCCTCGGAGAAGAGTTGAGTTTACATACCTCAGATGAATTCGAATTATGAAGAAGTTTGAGCTTGTTTGCTAATCGATTTGCTCTCCGTTGAAGTTTGTTGACATATCTTATTTTATGCTTGTACTTGTAACACTTAGAGAGTTCATGACCCTTAAAAGTACAATAAGAACATGTCAATGTGGAGGACGGTTCAGGCACCATAGCTGAGCATGCTGCTAAACAAATTGAGGTACATGAAACATGTGAAATAGAATTTTCAGTAGACAGGGAAAAATCCATTTTATCCTCCATAGTGGTTGACGAAGTTTTTCCAGGAAGAATATCAAGATTGATGTACGTATTGCTACAATTATCAAAATCAGTATTTTCACCAAGGAGTACAACACTTGACTTTTCATCATTGTTTGAATCATAGTGATCAGAATTTCATCAAGAGTTGCAGCAAGACCTTTGTTCCCAGTGTATTTTCTACGATTTGGACACTCATTAGCAAAATGACCAAACCCTTTACACTTGAAGCATTGTGGCATATCCTCATCATCAGTATCGATAGTGTCCCTGTTTTTCGGAGGGGCACGGTCATGAGGTTTGACTGATGACCCGGGTTTATCTCTAATGAACCGTTTACTTATCTTAAAAAGAAGATCTCTAAACTGTCTTGTGATCAGTGAAACTGAGTTTTCAAGATCTTTATCTGATGAATCAGTCTCAATAGGATCAACAACAGAGTTGCCAACACTTTTACTTTTGTCAAGCAATTTAGTGTTCTTTTGTGCTTTGAAAGCAATATCCTTCCCATATTTGGATGTATGCTCATGATCAAGGATCTTTAACTTCCCAACAAGAGTATTTCTGGAAAGAGTATCAAGGTTATTTCCTTAAACGATGGCATGTTTCTTAGAATCGTATCTAGCTGGCAACGATCTGAGAATTTTTATCAAATGTCCTTTTATGGAATAGTCTTACCCAATGCAAAAGATGCATTAACAATTTCAGACACTTTGTGATTAAACTCATCAAATGAATCTTCATCATCCATACGAAGGTTTTCCCAATCAGAATTTAGGTTTTGAAACCTAGCTTCTTTCTCAGAGAAATTTCCTTCGAATACAGTTTCTAAGATATCCCAAGCATCGTTAGACTTAGTGCACGTAGTCACATGGTGCTGAAGATCTGGGTTAATGGCATGGATGATAGCATTTAATCCGTCATAATTTTTATTTGCAGCGAGAATCTCGGCAGGATCATATGCACCAATATCGTTTGGAACAGTTACATCGCCTTCTGTAACAACCGGAGGATCATAGCCATTAAATACACAAACCCATGATTGAAATCACGTGCTTGGAGAAAGGAACGCATAAAAAAATTCTACTATAAGTAATTCGAGCCATCGAAGACTGGTGGTATGTTTATAGAGATAGTGTTTCTGTCCATAGAGTCAGATTGCTACAAACACAGACTTATGAGGTCTTAAACGTGTTTGCCTTCTCTGATACCAATTGAAAAAGCGGGGGTCTAACAACCACACCCAATATTTCGTTTAGGCAATCTGTATGGACTAACTCCAATATAATTCCAAGAGAATGTTGATGGGAGAAAACGATTTACTGGTTTTCTAGGAAGTGAAGAAACGACCGTGCGGAGGAGACTCCTCGAACCGAGCAAATTGCTTTAACCTTTTGCAAACAGATGCACTGCAAAGGGAGTGCTTTAAATTCGAGAGATCAATCTGTAAGACTCCGTCCTAAACCAAGACAATGGTCGTTCCAGAGTCAATTCAGTCACAAGAAAGATGGGTCGATCTGTAGGAGGGAAGCTGAGAAGTGTGTGAGATCAATGATGATCAAGGATTATGAATGTATTGTGTATTCTACGTGAGGGAAATAAGTTTTGATGATTGAATTTGCTCTGTTGAGAGTAACTGTTCAGACGCTGAGTTCTTGTTCTCTTCTGTTTCAATCATGGGTTCAGAGACTTATTTATATTGCAAGAAGTAGTAGACACATTGATCCCAGTAAGGGTGACGGTTGCTGGAGTCAAAGAGTGGGAAAGTGGAAATCGTGTTAAAACCAGTTACTCATCGTGCGGAGACTTGGTTGATTGTCCACCCACTACTTCGTTAATTCCTTTAACCGCTTGCACGACTTAGTCACATTCTCATTGTGGGTGAACACATATGTCGTAGGCCGCCAGACCAAAACCCTAGTTAATATCCCCCATGTGACACGATTGATATCTCGTGATTATGGAGTCTGCAAGGAAGACGTGTATTTAATTAGTCAGTTGTTGACTTGATGAGACGATGAGTCTTTATGTTGCTGAATCGAGCATGATTTACGAATGCTCTAGGATTCATGAATTGAACATGTCTGTTGAGACAGATGTATAATTGTTGAATGAATGTTGATGGTTAAAGTGAGCAAATATTGCTCATTTGATGAATTGTTGAATATTGATAGTTGAATCAATATTCATAGTTTGAGCAAATATTGCTCGTTTGATGAATTATTGGTAGCGGGACCAAATAAAATATTAACTTAAGATACTGGCAACTGGACTGAGTATAATCAATAAAAATGTTGATTGCGAGATCAACGCAAAATTATTAGTGTTTGAACCTGCTCAAAATTATGCTTTGCAGAGCCTTGGATTCGAAACCTTAATTTTGATCAATTGCTGATCAATTGATGACTTATTGAAAATCAACCACGGAGCGAGAGAGGGGCCGGCTACATGGGATGATTGACCGGCCATGTAGCGCCCAGATGCTCGAGTGATCCAGCACCAAAGTCTCCTGAAGACTAGTTGGTGAAAGGATGATTAAATGCTGGTTTAATCATTTATTGAAATAGTGCTCGTCTGAGCATTAGGTAATAAAACCTAATTATGGAGAAGTGAGGGACCGACCAAGAAGTCATGGAACTGGTCCTGGTTGGTTATGGGACCGACTAACGATCGTTTGATGAAAGTCCAAGTTGTTTGGAAGAGTTTGAACCTAATATGAACAAATTAGGTCAAATTATGAAAATATGTGGGACCGGCTTCTTGCAAGCCAAATGGATAACCTTGGTTGGTCAAGGTTACATGCCCATGTCACCATAGTGTTTGTGTCTCAGTCCTGAGAATTTTGATATTTTCTGGTGCGCGTCTGAGAAAATATGAAGAAATCAGGGTTTTTGCCCAAACTGAGGAACTTCATAAAATGAAGGAAATAATAATAATAAAATAAAATAAGGGATTACAAGGTGTGGGACCGGCCACGGCTAGGGCATGGCCGGATAGTACGCCCGTCCCAAGACACCTTTCCTAATTTTATATTATTTCCATGATGTGAAGGAAATATCATGAAACTGAGGAGTTTTCTCAAACGAAGGAGTTTTCATGAGATGAAGGAAATAATAATAATAATAAAATAAGGGATTACAAGGTGTGGGACTGGCCACGGCTAGGGCATGGCCGGCCGGCTAGTAGGCCGGTCCCGTGACACATTTCCTAATTTTATATTATTTCCATGATGTGAAGGAAATATCATGAAACTGAGGAGTTTCATAAGATGAAGGAAATAATAATAATAAAATAAGGGATTACAAAGTGTGGGACCGACCACGGCTAGGGCATGGACGGCCGGCTAGTAGGCCCGGTCCCGTGACACCTTTCCTAATTTTATATTATTTCCCTCATGTGAAGGAAATATGATGAAATTGAGGAGCTTTGCTCAAACGAAGGAGTTTGCTCAAATGAAGGAGTTTTCATGAGATCAAGAAAAATAATAAAATAAGATAAAATAAAGGAAGAGGCGTGGGACCGGTCACGGCGGCATGTCCGGCCGGCCGGTTGGCTCGGTCCCCTAGGCGCCTTAATTAATATTTTATTATTATTATTTTCTTCCCTATTTTGCATAGGTTTCCTCATTCCTTCGTATTTTTGAATGCTCGTTCGTGCATTCAGGTGCTCGTTAGTGCATTATTGCTGAGTACACTTGCACCATTTTCTAAGGGCTTACTCGATGGTGGCTCAGATGCCCAACATTGAATATTTATTACTAACCCATGAAATTCTGCTGAGAAGAGCCATGAATTGAAGTAATGAAATATTATGAAAAACGTAGAATATTTTCTATGAATTCGATTAGCGAATCTTACGACTAGAAATAATTAATTGATCGCTCTATAGTAGCAGGCAAGCTGTCTAGGAGCGTTATAATTATTCGAGAATCGAGGTATGAGCCAGTTGAAGCGTAATACTCGATTTGAATGCTTATTCTGTAAAGTCAGGGAACATTGCGGCATCCTGAAGACGTTATTTCTATATAATAGTGATTGATACATCTAGGAGCCGTCCAATCATTTCGATTCTATACAGAAGTGATTACTGAAATTGCTCCGTTAATGAAATATGTCGTGGTCTCAGTTCAGAGATTGCATATGTATGCTCTATACACTCAGTCATAGGTTCTTATGGATGTTCTGAGAGGTAATACACTCAGTCAGAGATCATCGTGGCATGAGTTTTTCATGCTTTAATGAGAGACATGAGCCTCAATACTCATCTGATTGCCGGATCGGGAATATGTAAGATTATGGTTTTACGATTTTAGCCTTTGTCGAAAATCCACCATCAACAGAGAATAAACTAGACAGTCAGACTTAATCAAGGAAAATATATCCAATAGTTATTGTTAGAGCACTGCTCGGTCGAACTCGCAAGCGTTGCTATCAAAAGCTTGTTGTCAAGTTTAGTTGCCAAAACTATAAGTCTTGATTTCTAGTCTACTTATAGCTAAGTCTCGGTCTAGGATAGTAAGTGTAGTTGAGATCTAGACTCCACGACATTTATCATGCAAAGACAAAGAACTACTCAAGGAACTGGTGGATCTTCATCGACAAAAAGGTATGTGGAGACTTGAACTAATCTATCACTCAAAAGTCTATCTATTCTATCTCCTATCTTGAGACAAAAGTCGTATTGCTATATAGACTTCGATTATACATATTTGCTATTTCGAGCTGAGTTTATCTCGCTTATCTATTTCTCGAAATATGTGTTGGTAAGCTTTCGCTTTGGCCAAGTTCATCTTTACTCGTGACGAAAGTCATGTTGATTGTTTCAATCTCTTAAAAATCGCTTTAATGAAAAATAGTGTATGAATAACCACTATATAACATCCTCTAAGAATGTTTCAATGATTGAAATGAGAGTATAGAATATATAACCTTGAATGGATATAAACATTGTATGTGAACTCATACTTGTGTAAGTCCAAAATCCTTGAACCAAAGTATGAGTACTTTACTGGTTTAGGATGTCCGAAGCTAAGTCCACGTACCCGTACGCGTACTGCCGGAAGTTCACATCCCATGAATTTCTGCTAGAGTTTGTGAACAAAAAACAAGCTAAATTCGGGTACTTAAGTATGCGTACCGGTATGCGCACTTAAGTGGGTTATTTTCTAAAAACGGTTTATTTGTGAACTAAGACATTTATAAATTAAGGAATGCAATCTTTGCAAACCATGGCTATAATGTTCATGAATCGATTCGAGTGAATCAAAATCGTTTTTGCTTCGATTGTGTCTTATATACTTCTATGATATCTAAGCAATTGAACAACTCTCTAACTAGTTATTTTCAGTCATTTGAACTAGTTATGGTGAAGATGAATAAGGTTGATATGAAAGTGCTCATATGGCTAACCATTGGTTAACTATTGTTGAACCAACTAGGTGTACACGTTTAGGTACGGTTACTCAAACCTAAATGAAGTTACATTTCATTTGTGTATAACAAGCTAAGTTCGATCTAACGGTTGAAAGATATTAGCTTGCATCTAATCAGGTTTTCATCTAACGGTGAATATTGAATGCTTTGTTACCAAGGTAACTTAGATTGCAAACCCTGATTTTGAGACTATATAAAGGAGAACTCTAGCAACTGGGAAACCTAATCCCCACACCTCCTGTGTGATACTAGTTGTATAAGCTAGAGTCGATTCTCCTTTAACCTTAGGTTTCTATCGAGACCCTGTAGGTTAACGACTTAAAGACTTCATTGGGATTGTGAAGCTAGACCCAACTATTTTCTCTGTAGTTGCGTGATCTGATCTTGTTGTTTCTATCGTATTTGAGTACAATCGTAAGATTGGCTTGAGATTAATTTCTCCGATAGGAAAGATAGAAAAGTAGTCACAAACACCTTTGTCTCATCGTTTGTGATTCCATAATATCTTGTTTCGCTAGTCAATTAAGATTATTGTGAGGTAATTGATATTTCTAGGATGTTCTACGGGAATATAAGTCCGGTATATCAATTAGTTCTTGTTCACCTTGATTTATCAAAAGACGGAACAAAACTCGTAGGTATTTCTGTGGGAGACAGATTTATCTATTCATGTATACTTTTATGTGTGATACAGATTTGTTTATTAAAGTCTTCGACTTTGGGTCGTAGCAACTCTTAGTAGTGGGTGAGATCAACTAAGGGAATCAAGTGCGTAGTATCCTGCTGGGATCAGAGACGTAAGGAGCGCAACTGTACCTTGGATCAGTGTGAGATTGATTGGGGTTCAACTACAGTCCAGACCGAAGTTAGTTTGTTGTAGGCTAGTGTATGTAGCGGCTTAATACAGTGTGTGTTCAATCTGGACTAGGTCCCGGGGTTTTTCTGCATTTGCGGTTTCCTCGTTAAAAAAACTTCTGGTGTCTGTGTTATTTCTTTTCTGCATTATATTTTGTTATATAATTTCAATATCACAGGTTGTGCGTTGTATCGATCGATTGGTAAATCCAACCTTTGGTTGTTGATTGAAATTGATTGATCCTTGAACATTGGTCTTTGGTACCGTTCAAGTTATTTCTCTTGCACTCAATCAGACTCGCAGATTTCTATTTGTTTGAGTTAGGATTGAATCGAGAAATTGAGATATAACTCTTCGATATACTTTTTATTAAGATTGAGTCTGACTGTCTAGTTGATTCTCTTAAAAGTATATTGGAGTTAGTCCATACAGATTTCTAAGCGAAATATTGGATGAGGTTGTTAGACCCCCGCTTTTTCAATTGGTATCAGAGCAGGCAAACACATTTAAAGACCTTATAAGTATGTGTTTGTAGCGATATGACTCTATGGACAGAAATTTTATCTCCATAAACGTACCACCAGTCTTCGATGGCTCAAACTACTTGTGGTGGAAAATTGTTATGCGTTCTTTTCTTCAAGCTCGTGATTTTCAAACATGGCTACGTGTTGTTAATGGCTATAATCCTCAGGTTGATACAGAAGGCGATTTGTCTATACCCAAGGATATTGGTAGATATAGTCCAGAAGAAATCCTTGCTGCAAATTAAAATTCTGCCGGTTTAAATGCTATCATACATGCCATTACCCCATATCTTCAGCATCATGTGACTACGTGCAAAAAGTCTAAAGAAGCCATGGATATCTTAGAAACCGTATTTGAAGGGAATACCTGTGAAAAGGAAGCTAGGCTTCAAAACCTAAATTCTGATTGGGAAAACCTTCGTATGGCAGATGAAGAATCATTTGATGAGTTTAATCACAAAGTGTCTGAAATTGTTAATGCATCCTTTGCATTGGGTAAGACTATTCCTAAAAAGGACATTGTGATGAAGATTCTCAGATCTCTGCCATCCAGATACGATTCTAAGAAGCATGCCATTGTTAAAGGAAATAACCTTGATACACTTTCCAGGAATACCCTGGTTGGAAAGCTTAAAATTTTCGATCTTGAACTTTGTCAAAGAGAAAAACGTCACTTGTTAAGCAACTATGTTGCTACACCTGATAAAAGGTCTCGACGTCCTAAATTGATTGATACAAGGGATGAGAATTGCTTTAATTCAACTCTGTCACTGTTTATAAAACAGCTTAAGAAAACTCTTAGACAGAAGAAAAGAAAGTCTCAAAAGAAAGCCTAGTCAGTCAGAAAAGGGGACAGAAAAGTTCAGAAAATCTATGATAATAAAACTTGTTCTAAGTGATATAGAAGTATCCATGTCATTTCCAAAAGTTATGATGAGGAGTTAAGTGAGTTAACTAAAGCATGGATGGCTATTCTTGACTATTGTCCTGAGGATGATATCTGTGAAAGTTCTCTTAATCTCTTTGCTGATAATCACACTTGTCCTCCGAATAGTCCTGATTATTCCACGATGAACAATCTTACCTCTCCAGAAGTATTTCAACTGGAAAAGGAAACCTTGATTAAAAAGATTGAGGATCTGGAATGTTAACTGTTTGATTTAAGACAGGTGGTTTCTATCACTCGTAGTTGTGATCCTAATAAGAAACATCGAACTTCTTCGATTAATTCTTTTAAGCATTGTCAGCAAGTTTCTCCTGATTCTATGTCAGTATAAAATCAACCTAAAGAGGATGATATGGAAATCTACAAGGACTTACCAAACTGTTTGGTTTCCTTGTTTAAAAATCAGGGTCATCTTGAAATTGTAAGCACTAAAGGTCAAGAATATTTTTCCTCTGTTAAACCTTATTTTCAGAAGATGAACAGGAAATATCCTTTGAAATCCTCTTTATTTTCAAAAGAGATTTGCAAAGCCATTCATAGTTTGCGAAAATCAACAAACAAAGCTTTTGAAACTGTGCTAAAAGGAGGAAAGAATGATATGTATAACTCTTCTTTTTTGAAGACAAAACAGAAACAAGGAAGAACAAATACTTCATTCCCTCGTAAGAAATCACCCAGTCCTGTTGAGGATTGGAGGGATTACATTCTGTAATTCTGTTTAAGATGATTCTTGTTTGTCTCTCTTGGGCAAGAATCATAATCTTCAAGAGGGTTGTGATGAATTTTCTCTATTGTTTCTCTAGTTTAATTATGTTTCTTGTTGTTGCTCTTCAGTTTTAGTCAAGAACCGTTTGAGTACGTGAACGGTTTTTCCTGTAAAGACTTTTCTCTTGGGGATAACCAAATTCTGTTAGGGTTTTGGTCAAAGGTTTTTTTGGAAATTTTATCTCCTATCTTCATTCCTTCTTAAGATGAATATTTCTCCTTGATGTGAGCATTTCATATTTTTTTTCCTCTTCCATCATGTCCTCATCAAGTCTTTCAAGCAAAGAAAGTGATGTATGGACTGTTCTCTTTCCCTCTAAGAAGGTTCGTTTTGATTCTTCTGATAATGAGATGTGCTCTAACAAGCGTGATTCCTCTCCTGATAGATATCCCTCAGTCTCTCATTTTGATAAGCTCTCTTTAACCATGAATCTCGTCTATGAACAAGTACGTTCTCTGAAGAGTGAACTTGAATCCTCTTCCAAAAGACTTGAAGAAAAGATGGATAATCTTGAATCCAGGATTGATCTGATAGAAGACGAGCTTAATAAATATAGGGAATATGAGAAGAGTATTCAAAGTAAGTGAAATGCTTCATATGAGTTGTGTCTTTTTGATTTTGTCTAGGAAACTTCTTATGAGAATTTATTCTTGTGTTTTTAAGAAGGATAACTAGGGTTTGAATATCCAGTATTGTGAGTACACATAGTTATGTCCAACGATTTTCATCTTCAATATTTTTTAGATTTATTTATTTAAATTCTAAAGTTTGTTTGGAAGATGATTTTGCAGTATTAATCTTTATGGTTTTATATATTGCAACTTGTTATGGGATATATGTGTTTACGTCCTTGAACTATGATTGTCCCATACGTGGTCAACAGTTAAGTCCTTCATATGTCGATATGCAAGTATTGATAAAAGATTGAATGAACTTTTGACAAACAAAAAGTGAGCCTATTATGTCATTATGCAAATATTGATGGAAGATAGGATGATATTTTGTTTACAAAGATTAAGTCTATTATGTGATGAATTTTTGTTTATTCCGCAGTATTGATCTTCCTTGATCCATATTTTTTATGTATATACTGTGCGGCTCCGTAAGTTTTCTTATGTGAGAATTTTCGATTAAATTAATCATGGGTTCTCTTGTGGTTAATTTAATTGAGATTTTTGGATACAAATTCATAATCTTATGTAATTTGTTAATGACCAAAGAAATCTTTCTTTTCTTATAAAAGTAAGGTCGCTCTTTGTTGTTCTTTCGGGAATGACATTTTATGGGGGAGAGTTCTTTTTGAACTTGTGCTTAATTGCCAAATCTTTGTGGGGAGTGCGGCTGTGGAATATTATAGGGGTTATCTTGTATCTTTATAAACTCCTTTATGAATGCATTTAGTTTCGACTATATGATTGCATCTAAAAAAGTTGATATGTACTTTCTTTTGGTCATGAAGTGTCTCTATGGAAATTTCATTAGGATCCCACTAGTTTTTGTACCTTTGCAAATTTTATTGAAAAAAAAGGGGAGAATTAATGTGTAGTTCACACTACAAATACATATGGTTTTTGGATCATTATGTAAGGAGGAGTGGTTTTCATGTGAGATGAAGTATTGACTAAGGGGGAGTGATACATATCACTATAGTATTGTTGTCAAAGTTGTGATACAATTGAACTTTGATGTTGTGTAATAATACTATGACACTGTGTAACAATGATTGAGAGCTTTTGTTTTCTCATTGTTATGGCTACGGATCTTCAACAACAGTGACGCTGATTTGAATATCTTTGGAATCATTGGAGTACTTGGAAGTGACGAAGATTTCGAGTACTGTTGAAGAACCAAGGAGATCATGCATGTGGATGAGAAGCTGCAAAGTTAATTTATTTTGTATTCCATATGTATGGATAGTTTTGTCACTAAAATTGACAAAGGGGGAGATTGTTAGAGCACTGCTCGGTCGAACTCGCAAGCGTTGCTATCTCAAGCTTGTTGTCAAGTTTAGTTGCCAAAACTATAAGTCTTGATTTCTAGTCTACATATAGCTAAGTCTCGGACTAGGATAGTAAGTGTAGTTGAGCCCTAGACTCCACGGTGTTCATCATGCAAAGACGAAGAACTACTCAAGGAACTGGTGGATCTTCATCGACAAAAAGGTATGTGGAGACTTGAACTAATCTATCACTCAAAAGTCTATCTATTCTATCTCCTATCTTGAGACAAAATTCGTATTGCTATATAGACTTCGATTATACACATTTGCTATTTCGAGCTGAGTTTATCTCGTTTATCTATTTCTCGAAATATGTGTTGGTAAGCTTTCGCTTTGGCCAAGTTCATCTTTACTCGTGATGAAAGTCATGTTGATTGTTTCAATCTCTTGAAAATCGCTTTGATGAAAAATAGTGTGTGAATAACCATTATATAACATCCTCTAAGAATGTTTCAATGATTGAAATGAGAGTTTAGAATATATAACCTTGAATGGATATAAACATTGTATGTGATCTCATACTTGTGTAAGTCCAAAATCCTTGAACCAAAGTATGCGTACTTTACTGGTTTAGGATGTTCGGAGCTAAGTCCGCGTACCCGTACGCGTATTGCGGCAAGTTCACATCCCGTGAATTTTTGCTAGAGTTTGTGACTAAAAACAAGCTCAATCCGGGTACTTAAGTATGCATACCGGTATGCATACTTAAGTGGGTTATTTTCTAAAAACGGTTTATTCGTGAACTAAGACATTTATAAATTAAGGAATGCAATCTTTCCAAACCGTGGCTATAATGTTCATGAATCGATTAAAGTGAATCAAAATCGTTTTTTCTTCGATTGTGTGTTATATACTTCTATGAGATCTAAGCAATTGAACAAATCTCTAACTAGTTCTTTTGAGTCATTTGAACTAGTTATGGTGAAGATGAATAAGGTTAATATGAAAGTGCTCATATGGCTAACCATTGGTTAACTATTGTTGAACCAACTAGGTGAACACGTTTAGGTATGGTTACTCAAACCTAAATGAAGTTACATTTCATTTGTGTATAACAAGCTAAGTTCGATCTAACGGTTGAAAGATATTATCTTGGATTTAATCAGTTTTTCATCAAACGGTGAATATTGAATGCTTTGTTAACAAGGTAACTTAGATTGCAAACCCTGATTTGGAGACTATATAAAGGAGAACCGTGGCAACTAGGAAACCTAATCCCCACACCTCCCGTGTGATACTAGTTGTATAAGCTAGAGTCGATTCTCCTATAACCTTAGGTTTCTATCGAGACCCTGTAGGTTAACGACTTAAAGACTTCATTTGGATTGTGAAGCCAGACCCAACTATTTTCTCTGTAGTTGTGTGATCTGATCTTGTTGTTTCTATCGTATTTGAGTAAAATCGTAAGATTGGCTTGAGATTAATTTCTCCGATAGGCAAGATAGAAAAGTAGTCACAAACACCTTCGTATCATCGTTTGTGATTCTACAATATCTTGTTTCGCTAGTCGATTAAGATTATTGTGAAGTTATTGATATTTCTAGGATGTTCTTCGGGAATATAAGTCCGGTATATCAATTGGTTCTTGTTCACCTTTATTTATAAAAAGACTGAACAAAACTCGTAGGTATTTCTTTGGGAGACAGATTTATCTTTTCCTGTAGACTTTTCTGTGTGATACAGATTTGTTTATTAAAGTCTTCGACTTTGGGTCGTAGCAACTCTTAGTTGTGGGTGAGATCAGCTAAGGAAATCAAGTGCGTAGTATCCTGCTGGGATCAGAGACGTAAGGAGCGCAACTGTACCTTGGATCAGTGTGAGATTGATTGGGGTTCAACTACAGTCCATACCGAGGTTAGTTTGTAGTAGGCTAGTGTCTTTAGCGGCTTAATACAGTGTGTGTTCAATCTGGACTAGGTCCCGGGGTTTTTATGCATTTTTGGTTTCCTCGTTAACAAAACTTTTGGTGTCTGTGTTATTTCTTTTATGCATTATATTTTGTTATATAATTGAAATATCATAGGTTGTGTGTTGTATCGATCGATTGGTAAATCCAACCTTTTGTTGTTGATTGAAATTGATTGATCCTTGAACATTGGTCTTTGGTACCGTTCAAGTTATTTCTCTTGTACTCAATCAAAATCACATATTTCTATTTGTTTGAGTTAGGATTGAATCGAGAAATTGAGGTATAACTCTTCGATATACTTTTTATTAAGATTGAGCCTGACTGTCTAGTTGATTCTCTTAAAAGTATATTGGAGTTAGTCCATACAGATTGCAAAGCGAAATATTGGGTGAGGTTGTTAGACCCCCGCTTTTTCAGTTATATCTCTGTTTCTCAATGTAATCAGCAAATCAAACAGATAGAAATCCGTGAGCCTGATTATTGTGTGAAACAACTTGAACGGTACCAAAGACCAATGTTCAAGTGTCAATCAATTTCAATCAACAACCGAAGGTTGGATTTTCCAATTGATTGAACTACGCACAACCTGTGATATTCTAATTATATAGAAAATATAATTCGGAAAAGATATAACAAAGACATCATAATTTTTGTTAACGAAGAAACCGCAAATGCAGAAAAACCCCGGGACCTAGTTTAGATTTGAGAACCACACTGTATTAAGCCGCTACAGACTCTAGCCTACTACAAGTTAACTTCAGACTGGAATGTAGTTGATCCCTAACCAATCTCACACTGATTAAGGTACAGTCGCGTTCCTTACGCCTCTTAATCCCAGCAGGACTCTACGCACTTGATTCCCTTAGATGATCTCACCCACAACTAAGAGGTTCTACGACCCAAAGTCTAAGACTTGATAAACAAATCTGTCTCACACAGAAAAGTCTATTTTAATAGATAAATCTGTCTCCCACAGAAATACCTACGAAGTTTGTTCCTTCTTTTGATAAATCAAGGTGAACATGAACCAATTGATAATCCGGTCTTATATTGCCGAAGAACAGCCTAAAAATATCAATCACCTCACAATAACTTTACTATATGGTATTAGAACAAGTTATTGTGGAATCAAAAAGAATGAAACGAAGAGCTTTATGATTACTTTTTATATCTTACCTATCAGAGATAAATCTTGAGCAAATCTTAGAGAAGATAGTACTCAATACGATAGAACAAAGTAAGATTAGAACACACAACTACAGAGAAAATAGTTGGGTATGGCTTCAGAATCCCAATGAAGTCTTTAAGTCGTTAACCTATAATGGTTTTAGGAAATACCTAGGTTAAAGGAGAATCGACTCTAGTCACAACTAGTATCACACAGGAGGTGTGGGGATTAGGTTTCCCAGTTGCTAGAGTTCTCCCTTATATAGTCTTCAAATCAGGGTTTGATATCTTTGGAACAAAGCAATCAATATTCACCGTTAGATGAAACCTGATTCAAGATTCAAGCTAATATCTTTCCACTGTTAGATGGTCTCAGCTTGTTACACACAAATGAAATATACCTTTATTTAGATATGGGTAACCGTACCTAAACGTGTATATTGAGTTGGCTCAATAACAGTTAACCTAAGTTAGCCATATGAAAACTTTTGTATTAACAATGTTCATCTTAACACTTCTAGATCAATTGATAATCAAATGATTCTAATTGTGTTACTCATAGAATTGTTCAATTGTTTATATTCTCATAGAAGTATACAAGAAATAATTGAAGCAAAATCGAATTGATTCAAAAGAATCAGTTCATGAAAATTTTACCCACGGTTTGCAAAGATTGCATTCCTTAATATATAAATGTATTTGTTCATGAGTATGAAATCATACTTAACTGATTTTAGAACTTGAACCACTTAAGTTTGCAAACGGGTACGCAAACTTAAGTTCCGTACATTGGTCACAAGCCGCCAGTTTGCAAACGGGTACGAAAACTTTATCTCCGGACCGAACTCAGTTGAAACTGTTTGCGAACGGGTATGTAAACTTGGTTTCCGGACTTCAACAGTTTAAATCAGTATTCGAACGAGTATGCAAACTTAAGTACCCTGACTTTAACAGTTGAATAAGTTTGCGAACGGGTATGCAAACTTCCGGTCCTGAATTCCGTCAAAAAAGTTCGTGCACTTAGTACACAAACCGTAATGTATCCATACATGGGTTTTAGCTCTTAACTCCCATTTCAATCATTGAAACATTCTTAGAAGACGACAATAGCTTTCTCACACAAACTATTAGCTTATAAGATATTTTCAAATGATCAAATGATCAATATGAAACATTCCGAGCCTACATCAAATGATTGTCTCACACAAATCATGTAAGATGTTACCAGATGATTTTCACATGATCATCTTTTGACTTTCATCAAGAATAATGATGAACGTAGTTAAAGAAAAAAGCTTTCCAACACATATTTCGAGAAAGATATAAGCGAGTTAAACTCAGCTCGAAATATCAAATGTGTATAATGTAAAGTCTATATAGCTATACGACTTTGTCTCAATAGCAGATAGAAAAGAATAGACTTCTGAGTGACAGATGAGTTCAAGTCTTTGCATACCTTTTGTTGATGAAGTTACACAAGCTCCCCTTAGTATTTCTTCGTCTTCAATCGATGAACGCCGTTAAGTCTAAAGCTCAACTACACATTCTATCCTAATCCGAGACATAGCTATAAGTAGACTAGAATTCAAGACTTATATTTTTGACAACTAAACTTGACAAACAAGCTTAAGATATCAATGCTTGCCAGTTCGACCGAGCAGTGCTCTAACAGAACCAAGCAATCAATATTCACCGTTAGATGAAAGATTTGAATCTTAATCACATATACAAGATATACATTATGGTTAGGTAAACCGTAACCGAACCGTGTATAAAGACTATGTCCAACATGGTTAGCCAAAACTAGTCGATTTGAACTTTAAAAGCTTAACACTGATTTTCATGTTCACTGAGACATTAATATTGATTCACAATTATGTGATCAAATGAGTCTAGTATTAGTTAGAGAATTGATCAAATGCAAATCACTTCATAGAAATAATTCAATTACACTTGAATCATAATCGACATCGTTGGTAAATGTACAAAGTAAAATTACTTGGATCGATCGTTGATAAGCACGTAAGTGTGACGCATTTTCACCCATAACTACATTATCTAGGACTCATTTTATTTCTAATAAAGTTGTTTTAAGTCTTTTCTAGGGAATAATCTCTTGCGGCAAAATTGCTTGAAAAGTGGTGTTTTACACCCCAGGATAGAGTACTAAAGGAACCCCAGAAATGCACCGGAAGCACCCAAAAATGTGTCGGAGGAACCCCGTAAAAATTACTATCTACGCCCAAAAATTACTATTTGCACCCCACAAGACAAGTGCTAAAGGGAAACCCGTGCAGGATTAGGGGGAGGACATGTTCTTCTCAAATTCAAAAGAATATTTTTGGCGGGAAAATAAACTTATTTCTCTGTCAGATTTTCGATCTATTTTTGGACGTGATTTAGTGAGAATCAATCCCTGAAACTTAATGGGTAGACGTGATATGACCATAGAAAGCTGTTATGGGTGTCTGTTTGGATTAGAATTGGCTGTAATCATCGCATGAGCAAAACAGAGTTACACACATTTTCACGGGATAACATGAATTACAGTGAGTTTAATGCCTGTAATGCACGAGTTTGGAGTGTGTTGGACCGTAATGGATACAAATAATGAGATTTGACTTCTAAAAACACGTGGAGGAGCTAAACAGAGAATGAAAATCTTGATTATTCCTGTACCATGAATAAAAGATATTTGGAATATTTGGAATTAATGGAGGAGATTCAACGCCTGTTTTTGGTATAAATAGAGTCCCTGGGAGACTTAGAGAGGGTGTCGAGAGTTTGGGGTCGATAGAGAAGCTGCAGAGGTGGAGAAATCAAGTTACAGGAAAGTACCCTGCTGCTGCTGAGGAAGATGAACACGAAGAACATAAGACGCACATGAAACCGTCGTTCTTCAACAGTGACAGCGACAATAGGGTGAGGGTCGTATTGCTACAGTGACAGCAGCACTACACTTGTATCGTTCTTTGGAACAGTGATTATCCGACACTTTATATGCGTCACAAAATTCTGTTTGTAATCATTTTCTTCCATTTCATCATTGTAAACACCATTTGAGCTATAAATAAATCTTTTGAGCATGTTTTCATCATGATGAGGTAAACCCCAACACTGGGACGACGGAGGAGGCCGAACTTCATACATGGGTAAATTTGTTTAATTTTTTAATGACTTTTGCACTAAAATTAATTGAAATATGATTTGATTAAATTGGTTGTCATTTGATTAGATGGGTCATGCTTAGCTTAGGTGATTTGATGTCCCATGCTTAACATTTACAATCAATGTTTTGAGAATCTACCTTGGCAAAAATAGAGTCCATGTTTACCTTATGTTATGGAGATTGGCCGAATCCTTAGTTCCAGTATCTCTAGCACCAATTGTAATATCATTGTATATTTCTATTAAATTTAAAAACTCAAATCTTCACAAGTCTTAGAGTTCGAATCATTTTTACTACAACTTCAAAATAACATCAATCGTGAATCAGTTGAATCACAGTTTGCGAGATGATTTGCAAACTTATATGCAATGACCGAGTTCCGGAGTTGACGGAACTTTTGCAGCTCATGTACCTGTTTGCAACTTTGAATCAACTCAAAGTTCCGGAGTCGACAGAACTTTTCAAGTTTACGTACCGGTTTGTAAACTTAAGACTTTAAAAACCAGTTCTGAAGTTCACATAATTTTCTAAGTTCACGTAACGGTTTGGGTACCAAACTGGTTCTAGAACATAGAATTTTTTTTGATCACACACCGATTTGATTATTTTAACCCGGTTCCCTTACCACAGTTCCAAAATGGTTTGCATACGAATATGCATACCGATCTGGATCACGAAACAAACAGATTTTCCCATGATGTACATACGAATATTAAATCACACAAATCTAAAAGTCGATATATAGCTACTCCTCTACGTGTACGAATACATGTAATACGGCTTCAGACATATAAAAGTTTTCCTAGTTTGTAAAATTGATAACACTGTCTTGTATTCCGAATATAGTAGTTATATATTTTCTAAATCATTTTGAAACATTTCTGAATAACATCAATGACACATATCACTGTTCCAGGCTATTTTTAAATGATAAACTTGAATCATGATTTGGTTCCGAACAATAAATTGTTCTCCACCGAAATTTGATCAAGTATGAAAAAATGTTCATTAAGCTTAGTCATTATATTTCGAGAAATTCGTAAACTAAATATATAGTTCTTGACTTGAAATTCTTGTCCATGCAAGCTAGTCTAATTAGTTATGCGACAATCGTCTCAAGGATATGAAGGTAAATATAACTTGAGAAATAGGTGGTTCAGTCTTCACTTACCTTTTGTTGATGAAGTTCTCCAAAATCTTCGGTTGATCTTCGCCTTCAAACGGTAGAACGCAAATGATGACTGGCTCGTTTCTCAACTACCTCTATCCTAGACCGAGACTAGACTAATTGTAGACTAGCAATCAATATATAGTTTTGACAACTAAATTTGACAACAAGCTTGATATAACAACACTTGTGAATTCGACCGAGCAATGCTCTAACAATCTCCCCCTTTGTCAATTTTAGTGACAAAATTATTTAATACATATGGACAACAAAATAAAGTTTGAAAAACTCCTCGATCCATCATGCCTTGATTTCCTTGGTTTCTCTAACTCTCCTTGAACTCTTCGCTGTTCCAAGTCGCAATGATTCTGAACGTGTTCATCTCAGCATCGTTGTTGTTAAAGAACAGATTCCATAGCGATAACAACTTTGAAAATAATATTCCCAATTGTTGTTATACAGAAACATAGTATTATTATCTTCTCTCCAAAGTTCAATTTATCTCAACTCTTAAGTAATACTACGGTGATATGTTTCTCCCCCTTAATAAATACTTACATCTTTTGTTTAATAGGTAAACCTATTTCTTAAATGATTCACCCTCCTTACATAAAGATCCGTAAACCATTTGTATGTAGTATTAAACTACTAAATAATTATCCCTCTTTTTGTCAATAAAATTAACAAAGGTACAAAAATCGCAGGATCATAATGAATACAACCAAGATATCTCAAGTTTAAGGAAGATAGAGATACTATATAATAACATAGTTAAAATGTAACTCCTTATATCAACTTATTTAGATGATATCACATAGTAATAAATACTTAGCGCTCATCCTAGGAGATTAAAAAGATACAAGCATCCCCTTTATAATTCCAGAGACACACTCCCTACAAATATATAACAATTAAGTCAAGTTCATTTAAGAACTCTCCCCCATAAAATGTCATTCCCAAGAGAACAACATGAGTAACCTTACTTTTGTGAAAAATAAGGATTTGGTGTACATTAAAAAATCACAAGGACTTGTATCCATAGTATCGAAATAAATTAATCTCAAGGCCAATTACGAACAACGAGACAAATTTTTCTCGATTTTACTAAACAAAAGAGAATCTTACGAAGTGTGTCAAGCAGCAAAACACAAGAAGTGTGATCACAAAAAGATCAAAACTGCGAGAAAAAATCAAAGAGTTTGTTCTATTTTCCATTTGTAAAAACATAATAGATTTAACTTCTAAGCATATATGAAATATTAGCTCGATTCACGAAACGTAAAAGGCACAATATATCATAAGAATTTTGCAATAATTAAACCAATAATGATTAAATACTGCAAGTTCATCTTCCAACAACTCTAGAATAAATCTAAAAACATGCAAGATGAAAAATGTTGGAAATAACTATGTGTAATCACAATCTTTGTTATACCAAACCTTAGTTATCCTTCTCAAGAAAAAAATCCTCAAAAGAACAAAGGAAAAACAAAATCATATGTAGTCCGCGACTTGCGTTTTGAGAGACCCGAGGTCTTCAGAGACTTTTCCCAGTTCCGAGTTGAGAAGTTTGTGATCCCTTTTGGCAGCAGACAATTGTTCGAACACAAATTTGATGTCACTCATAATGTTTCCAACCAAATCTCGAGACATCTGAACCGGTTTTGATCTTGAGTGTTCTTGAGAAAAGTAACATGATATGTTGACAGGATTATCATAGAACTCAACAATACCTGAACAACTATCAACCTTTTTTTCTTGTTATCTTCATTTATGTTGTTTGAAAACTTAGAAGCATCCATGGTTTGTGAACATTCGTGAGTTATCCAAGCACCTTTGAATATAATACAAGGTACGAGAACCTTATTAATATCCTTGTTTCTAGGTTTAGAACCCTTGAGGAAGAGAGATTCGTTTAAAATCTACTTGTAAATGATTTGACTAAATATACAGACGGGTTTCGGAACTTTATCGCCTATGGGTCCGCGAGCATAAGAAATGCATCCGGACACATTTAACCAGACAATTATAAACAACTTTGTTCCTAGCTCAACAGATAAAAATCTTGAGCACAAGAGACAGTTGAGATTAAAATAAAGATGAAAAACTACTAGTGAAGTTTAAAAAAAAAATGGTACATAGTACAAAACGAGACGATTAACTTCATCCATTATCCAGGTAGGTAATGTGAACTGATGAACTTTTTGAATATTTTTGGGTAGATGCAGAGAAAAACAAGATTGTAAATGTGTAGCCGGGTGTTCTAGGGTTGATGCAGAGAACTTGTTCTTACGTTGGTAGACTAGGAGTTGGTTTGAATGGGGAAGTCTGTGAACATGCAGTGGTGAAAAGATAGATGAAGGTTGGGATGAATTTGGGCTTGGGAAAGAGATCAGGTTTTAATTGATGACTTTGAGGGATGAGGATGATGTTCACACAACTGTTGTGTAGGTATTTGATGATGGAAGGGATGAGTCTGTTGTATTTTGGACTTCAGGTTCTAACAACGTTTCTGGGACTGAAATTCTGAATGTTGCAGAATTAACCTCGTCATCAACTTCCATGTAAGTGGCCAACTCGTTAGGTGAAGCCACATCAGTTTCCACTTCAGCTAAGACAACTAACTCAATAACTGTTATATCCGAAAACTGAGTTAGGAATTCTCCATAATTAACCTGCTGCCAAACTTTAAATTATGCGATCATTTGTTGAGTTCGTTGAGTGGGAAAATACTGTACAAATTATAATACTTGTAACATGTTAGGACTGTGTGAAATATGTATGCGAAAGCTGTGTAGTCATTGTTTGAGCACTACTCGGTCGAACTCGCAAGTGTTGCTATCTCAAGCTTGTTTGTCAAGTTTAGTTGCCAAAACTATAAGTCTTAATTTCTAGTCTACTTATAGCTAAGTCTCGGATTAGGATAGTAAGTGTAGTTGAGCTCTAGACTCCACGGCTATCATCGAATGAAGACGAAGAACTACTCAACGGAACTTGTGGAACTTCATCAACAAAAGGTATGTGGAGACTTGAACTTATCTATCACTCAAAAGTCTATCTATTATATCTCCTATTTTGAGACAAAAGTCGTATTGCTATATAGACTTCAATTATACACATTTGCTATTTAAAGCCGAGTTTATCTCGCTTATCTATTTTCTCGAAATATGTGTTGGTAAGCTTTCGGTTTAGCAAAGTTCATCTTTACTCGTGACGAAAGTCATGTTGATTATTTCAATAACTTGAAAATCGCTTTGATGAAAATAGTTTGTGAATAACAACTATTTTAACATCCTCTAAGAAAGTTTCAATGATTGAAATGAGAGTTTAGAACAAGTAACCATGTTTGGATATAAACATAGTGTGTTCTCACATTTGTGTAAAAGTCCAAAACCGGGAACCCAAAGTATGCGTACCCGTACGCGTACTGGCGATTGTTGGAAATCCGGGTAAGTATGCGTACCCGTACGCATACTGGCGGAAGTTTCACGTCCGTGAATTTCTGCTGGAGTTTGGAAGTGAAAAGCAAACTCAATCTGGTTACTTAAGTACGCATACCCATTTGCATACTTAAGTAGGTTACTTTCTAAAATCGGTTTATTCATGAACTAAAACATTTATATAATAAGGACGTGGCTATAATGTTCATGAATTGATTCGAGTGAATCAAAATTGATTTTGCTTCGATTGTGTATTCTATACTTCTATGAGATCTAATCAATTGAACAACTCTCTAACTAGTTCATTTGAGTAATTTGAACTAGTTATGGTAAAGATGAATAAGGTTGATATGAAAGTGCTCATATGGCTAACCGCTGGTTAACTATTGTTGAATCGACTAAGTGTACACGTTTAGGTACGGTTACTCAAACCTAAATGAAGTTACATTTCATTTGTGTATAACAAGCTAAGTTCGATCTAAGGGTTAAAAGATATTAGCTTGAATCTAATCAGGTTATCATCCAACGGTGAATATTGAATGCTTTGTTACCAAGGTAACTTAGATTAAAAAAACCTGATTTGAAATCTATATAAAGGAGAACCCTAGCAACTGGGAAACCTAATCCCCACACCTCCTGTTTGATACTAGTTGTATAAGCTAGAGTCGATTCTCCTTTAACCTTAGGTTTTTCATGAAACCCTGTAGGTTAACGACTTAAAGACTTCATTGGGATTGTGAAGCCAGACCCAACTATTTTCTCTGTAGTTACGTGATCTGATCTTGTTGTTTCTATCGTGTTTTGAAAAGACGCGGTTACCCAAATATACCTCAATCTAAAACTTTTCCACCTATAAGTCCTTTCTCTGAAAGTGTTTGTCTATGGACTAAGTCCAGACAATACAACTAATCGGTTCACACTTCGTGTGATCGTCTATGGATACGAGATCGAGACAATACGACAACAAGATAACTTGTGTGGTTGACTATGGATACAAGATCGAGATAATATAACAACGAAGTATGATTACTTGATAATAGGTTCGGACTTAACCAAATACTATAGGATTGCTATCAAGTAATTAGGAATTAACGTTTGTGTATTTTACTTCTAATTATAATAAAACAATTATAATTGCGGAAATAGAAAAGTAAAAGACACAACAAAAAAAAATTAACGAGGAAACCGCAAATGCAGAAAAACCCCGGGACCTTGTCCTGAATTGAATAATCTCAGAATTAAGCCGCTATACAAAATCTAAACCAACTTTGTATAGTTGAGACCAAGCAACTAAACCTATAGTTCACCTAGTTCCCTCAGTATCCCTGCGCCTCCAACTAGTAATAAGTCACGCACTTGGAACAATTCCTTTGGTTCGTATTCTGAACAGTAAAGGAACAACAAATCTGTTCGGTAACAACTCTTTTCAAACAACGTGATATGAGTTTGAAAAAAAGGCTCTTCCGTTTATCCCAATAAACTCCTTTGTCGGGTTCTTAGATCAATCTCTTCAACAACTACCAAAGTAATTGTTTAGACTATGCAATCAATACTATGAATCACAAAGAAATATATTGATGCCGATCTACACAACTAATCAATCAAGGTTATCACAAAGATAAACCGATTATAGTTGGATCCCCGGTCGATCAAGTTTTGTGCACACCAAAGATTATGAACTCAAATAAGAAATCTTCTTTGTCTTAAAATCTTCTTAGATCTTCAATAAACACCTGCACACAAACAACTTGAATCTCTTGTGATCAATCACACACAGAACGGAGTCTGTCAACGATGGATTATCACAAGACGTCTTTAGATCTTCAAACAGATCTAAAGATCCTCGTCGACACTTCGATCTAGTTTTAGTGAATCTTATATCAGAAGAGAAGATTCTCAAGCATAAACAAACTAGGTGCAATCAAAGTTCAACAACCGTTAGTCAATCAAATCAATCGAAAACTAATAATAAACTGTAATTATCTAGTTTCCCACCAACGGTACTCGTAGAGATTCTCAATCCCAAAGAAGTCTTTAAAACGAGCGGTCCTAAGAGATTTCACCTAATTAGGGTACTTTCCTCTCCGAATAGACAGCTCCACCAGTAACAACACAACTAAGTAGTTTTGCTGGCTCTGAGGATTAGTTTGCTCGAAATGCAAACTTCAGTATTTATAGACCAAGGAAGTTTGGACACCAAGGAATTTCAAAAACCTAATATTCTAAAAGATATGCAATAAAGTCCAAAACGGTTTTCATAATTCCTGGAAATGCTCTGTCCAAATATTGACCGAAATCTCAGTAGAAAATCTCCAATTAGTAAATGCACATTACTAATTTTTATTTTCTAAAGATATGCATTTAATTGCTGGAAATTAAAAGCATATAAAACTAAAAACCTTATTTAAAAGATTCTCAATTTATTTCGATCCGGGATTCTCCTTTATTTATTAAGGAATATCTTTGAACAATAAAAGATAAGAATTATTGCACATGTTCAAAGTATATCGACATCTTTACTTTGTAAATCCTTTTTTATATTTACAATCTTGGAACCGATTTACCACACTTCCAAACAAGTTTAGAATTGGTTCATCTGACTTCCAAGAACTATGTGATTGATAATAAAATCACCATTAATGGGTTTCACGGTTCTACCAAAACACAAAGCTTCGGTTCTACCTCCATGTGGGTACTAAGATCGGTCACACTAGCTTTCCAAAAATTGGTTGACTAGGTACTAGGATCGGTTACCACATTATTATGGTATTTACTTGTGATCGGTTGCACAAGTCATAGGATCGGTTACCAATTCCTAAGACTTGTTGTACCTCTTACAAGGATCGATTCCATATACTTGTGATCGGTTGCACCTCTTACTAGGATCGGTTCCCCAATGTCTAGAGTTGGTCATACCAATTACAAAATATCGATCATACCATCTCAGGTGATTACTTAAGATCGGTTTTACTAATAAAAGTCATACCAATACAAAAGTCAGACATTGTGAATAGTTTTACCAAGATACATAAACAAATTATGAGTGGTTATACTAAACACACATATTGGTAATCCAAAGGCTTGCAATGAATAACAATACCAATAAGCCTAGCGATTTCCCTTTCGATTCACAAAACAAGTTTATGAATTGTACTTTCTTTAAACAAATGTAAAACATTGTTTCCTAGGATGAAATCTTCACCCATACCCATACATAATCACAATAGCATTCATACGATTATGTCGATGTCTTATATACGAAGTTCAAAAGATAGACGTTATACTTCGTATTGTAATTCCTTAATACTATGTCTAACTATAGTATAATCATTCACAGCTTCGCAGTTATATTTTCAATATGCACGACTTGAAAGATACGTTAGGAATAAAACAGTTCAAGTCAAATATTACTAACCTCAAGTGGAAGGATGATGTCGTCATTGTAGCTCTTTACTTCTTCACATTCTTAAAGTCTTCACGTAATACTTGTAACTCTCATATCCTAGTAACTTTCTAGCTAACCTATACGAAGTTGACTCTAGTAAATAATCAAGCGACTCTTTAAATGAGTTTTGATTCACTAAAATATGACAACCAAACTTGACATACCAACGCTTGGTGGGTTCAACCGAGCAATGCTCTAACATGTTTGAGTGCAATCGTAAGATTGGCTTGAGATTTATATCTCCGATGGGCAAGATAGAAAAGTAGTCACAAACACCTTCGTCTCATCGTTTGTGATTCCACAATATCTTGTTTCGTTAATCAATTAAGATTATTGTGAGGTGATTGATAATACTAGGCTGTTCTTTGGGAATATAAGTCCGGGTTATCAATTGGTTCCTGTTCACCTTGATTTATCAAAAGACGGAACAAAAACTCGTAGGTATATCTGTGGGAGACAGATTTATCTATTCAATAGACTTTTCTGCGTGATACAGATTTGTTTATCAAGTCTTCGACTTTGGGTCGTAGCAACTCTTGGTTGTGGGTGAGATCAGCTAAGGGAATCAAGTGCGTAGTATCTTGCTGGGATCAGACACGTAAGGAGCATGACTGGACCTTGAATCAGTGTGAGATTGATTAGGGTTCAACTACATTCCATACCGAAGTTAGCTTTGTAGTAGGCTAGTGTCTGTAGCGGCTTAATACAGTGTGGTGTTCAAATCTGGACTAGGTCTCGGGGTTTTTCTGCATTTGCAGTTTCCTCGTTAACAAAACTTCTGGTGATTGTGTTATTTGTTTTCCTCATTATATTTTGTTATATAATTGAAATATCACAGGTTGTGCGTTTATATCGATCAATTGGTAAATCCAACCTTTGGTTGTTGATTGAAATTGATTGATCCTTGAACATTGGTCTTTGGTACCGTTCAAGTTGTTTCACATAATAATCAGGCTCATGGATTTCTATCTGTTTGATTTGCTGATTACATTGTGAAACAGAGATACGAACTCTTTGATATACTTTTTTTAAGATTGAGTCTAACTGTCTAGTTGATTCTCTTGAAAGTATATTGGAGTTAGTCCATACAGATTGCTAAGCGAAATATTGGGTGAGGTTGTTAGACTCCCGCTTTTTCAATTAGTATCAGAGCTGGCAAACACGTTTAAGACCTCAGAAGTCTTTGTTTGTAGCGATCTGACTTTATGGACAATAAAGTCTCTATAAATGCTTCACCAGGATTGAATTCTGATCTTAGAGAAAATTCTGAAAAACTTGTTATTCTCCCGAAAAAGTTGGATGAACAAATCCGGATCAACTCTGATCTTGTTGCAGAAATTTTAATGTATAAGGATTTGAAATCTATCAAAATTCCTTCAATGGATTTGAATAACTCCTTTTATTCTTCTCTGAAGAATGGTCACAAGTCAGATGATAAACGAGGTTTAGGCTTTGTGAAACCCTATGGGACTGAGAACTACTCAAACAAGATTAAAGATATTGGTCCATGTATGTTCTGTGACTCTTACAATCACTTTCAACATACATGTACATCTTTCCGTAAAAGTTTAAAGGTTTCAAGTAATCTTCATAAGAAAGCTGAACAACTGTTTACTTCTCTAAAAGGATGTACAAAACTAACAAGAAATCCTAAACGGGATAGTAGTGTTAGTATGGGATCTTTTGCTCTAAAATCAACATCGCCCTTTTAATGTTTTCTTGACAGTGGATGTAGCCAACATATGACTGGTGATCTCTCGTGGTTTGTAACTTCAAGTGACTTTGAAGGAGGTCCGGTAATATTCGGAGATGGGAGTTGCAGCTACATAAGCAAGAAGGGGACGATCAAACTTCCCGGTGTTCCTGAAATCCATGATGTAGTATACGTTAAAGGTATGACTGCAAACCTTCTTTATATTAGTCAAATCTGTGACAAAGGCCATAGAGTTGTCTTCAATGCGAATGGATGTAACATTGTAGAAAAAACTGGAAAAGTAATTTTTCAGGTAACTTGTGGTAAAAGCAACTGTTATCTTCTTGATACTCAGTTCAGTAACTGTTGTAATTTGACTAAGGTGGAATCTACACATCTTTGGCATGAACGTTTTGGTCATATCAATTATCGCCTTCTAACTAAGATCATTAATAAAGAACTTGTTAGAGGCGTTCCCAAAATCAATGCGAAGATTGATAGTGTATTTGGTGCCTGCCAAAAGGGTAAACAAATGAAAGTTCACCATAAATCATCTCGAGAAATTCTCACTAAAGCTCCACTGGATTTAATTCATATGGATCTCGTCGGACCTATTCAACAACCTACGGTTGCAGGTAAGAAGTATGCTTTAGTTATGGTAGATGATTACACCAGATTCACTTGGGTAGCATTTCTATCTCATAAGAATGAAACCCTTGATGAATTCAAGATAATTGTTAATAGAATCCAGAATGAACAAGGTCGCAACCTAAAGAATAATAGAAGCGACCGTGGAACTGAATTCAAGGACACTAAGGTGTTGAATTTTTTGACAAACTGGGGATTATTCAATAATACTCACCACCCATTATTCCTCAAGTTAATGGAGTTGCATAAAGAAAGAATAGGAACATTCAGGAAATGGCCAGGGTAATGCTCCATAACAAAAACTTACCTTTAAGGTTTTGGGGAGAAGCTGTTTTCACAGCATGTTATTTGATCAACCGTGTCTACCTACGGTCTAAAACCCTAAACACTCCTTATGAGTTGTGGTATGGTAGGAAACCCAACTTACACTATCTTAGAGTGTTCGGAAGTAAGTGCTACATTCTAAAAGATCAAGAAAAGAGAAGGAAATGTGATACTAAAAGTGATGAAGGTATCTTTCTTGGCTATGCTTCTGATAGTCGTGGTTTTCGAGTTTTTAATCTCAGAACCCAAGTTATGATGGAATCTGCTAATGTTATTATTGTTGATATTAGTAATTTTCATCATGACAATCCCCCTGCTGAATTGCCTCCAACTGAGATAATTGAAAAAGTCAAAGAAATCCCAGAATCAGTTGAAGTCATCCCAACTGTTACTGATCCTGATATTTCTAGTGACGAGAAGAAGAGCACTGATCAGGCTACTCCTATTAAACAAGAACGTATCCCTCCTCGACACCTTTGGGTTCAAAGGAATCATGATCCCAACAGTATTATTGGAGGAAGAGATTCTACTGCTAAGACAAGATGACAACTTCAAAATATTTGCAATTTAGGTTGTTATCGTTCACAAGTAGAACCGACAAACATTGACGAAGCTCTTAGCGATCCCTTTTGGGTGAATGCAATGCATGAAGAGTTAAATCAATTTCAAAGACAAGACGTATGGGAACTAGTACCTTGTCCCTCCAATATCAATATTGTTGGTACCAAATGGATATTCAAGAATAAGTCTGATGAATTTGGTACAATTGTCAGAAATAAAGCCAGACTTGTCGCTCAAGGATATTCACAGATTGAGGGCATCGACTTTGACGAAACCTTCGCTCATGTGGAACGCCTTGAGTCCATTTGGTTGTTATTAACTCATGCTTGTTTTCTTAAGGTTAAGCTGTTTTAAATGGACATAAAATCCGCGTTCCTAAATGGAAATTTAAAGGAAGAGGTCTATGTCGCTCAACCTAAGGGTTTTGAAAATCCTGATTTCCCAGATCATGTCCTTAAGCTTAAAAAGGCATTATATGGGTTAAAACAAGCACCTCGTGCCTGGTTCGAAAAACTAACTATTTCTCTTCTTAGGAAAGGTTTTTCGAGAGGCGGAGCTGATAAAACCTTGTTTATCAAATGGAGTGGGAAATATGTTGTCATTGCTCAAGTCTATGTAGATGATATCATCTATGGTTCAACTTCTGAGAAACTTTCAAAAGATTTTCAAGTCTCTCTTGGCAAAGAATTTGAAATGAGCAATGTTGGTGAATTAACGTTCTTTTTAGGATTACAAATTCAGCAACATAAGGATGGAATTTACATATCTCAAGAAAAATATGCTAAGGATCTTGTCTCAAGGTTCGGTCTGGATAAGTCAACTCCAAAACTTACACCTATGCCCACCATTGGTAAACTACATAGAGATGAGAAAGGAGTAAATATGGATCAAAAACTTTACCGATCTATTATTGGTAGCCTTTTATATCTTACAGCTACTAGACCTGATATTGCGTTTAGTGTTGGTTATTGTGCTAGATTTCAGGATAATCCAAAGGAATCTCATCTTACAGCTGCGAAGAGGATCATACGATATATTCAACATACTAGCGGGTATGGTCTATCCTATACTTTTGATACTAACACTGATCTTACTGCCTATTCAGATGCGGATTGGACAGGATGTGTAAAAGATAGAAAAAGTACTTCAGGGGGATTTTACTATGTTGGGTTGAATCTTGTAGCTTGGCACAGCAAGAAACAAAACTCACAATCCCTGTCTACATGCGAAGCAGAATACATTGCTGCAGGTTCGTGTTGTACTCAACTTCTATGGATGAAACAAATGCTTGTTGATTATGGAATTGACACTTGAATAATGAAGATCTTTTGTGATAACTCAAGTGCGAGTCACATCACTGAGAATCCTGTTGAGCACTCAAGAACTAAGCACATTGATATAAGGTATCATTTTATTAGAGTTCTCTATGAAAACGGTATCATCAATATGGAATTTGTGCCTTCAGAACAACAATTGGATGATATCCTCACCAAACCTTTAGACACTGCTGCGTTTCAACATTTACGGCAGTCTATAAGTGTTGTTGTAGTTCATTAGTTCTCTAGCCTTTTGCCCCTGGACTCATTTATATATTTAGAGCAATAAAGGATTCGAACGGCAGTGTAGTGTGTTTCAATTTCATATTTGTTTATGCATAGATAGCAATTCTATTGGGTATCAAAGTTTTCGCAGAAATCCTTCTTTTCTTGTGAAAGTAAGGTCGATCTTGTTGTTCTTTCGGGAGTGACATTTTATGGGGGAGAGTTCTTATTCGAACTTGTGCTTAATTGCAAAATCTTTGTGGGGAGTGCGGCTGTGGAATATTATATGGGTTATCTCATATCTTTATAAACTCCATGATGAATGCATTTAGTTTCGCCTATATGATTGCACCTAAAAAAGTTGATATGTGCTTTTCTTTTGGTCATGAAGTGTCTCTATGGAAATTTCATAAGGATCCCACTAATTTTCGTACCTTTGCCAATTTTATTGACAAAAAGGGGGAGAATTAATGTGTAGTTCACACTACAAATACATATGGTTTTCGGATCATTATGTAAAGGGGGTGATTTTCATGTGAGATGAAGTATTGACTAAGGGGTGTGATACATATGACCATAGTATTATTGTCGAAGTTGTGATACAATTGAACTTTGATGCTGTGTAATAATACTATGACATTGTATAATAATGATTGAAAGCTATTGTTTTCTCATTGTTATAACTACGGATCTTCAACAACGATGATGTTGAATATAATACCTTTAAAATCATTGAAGTACTTGGAAGTGATGAAGATTTCGAGTAATGTTGAAGAACCAAGGAGATCAAGCATTTGGATGAGAAGCTACAAAGTTTATTTATTTTGTATTCCATATGTATTGATAGTTTTTTCACTAAAATTGACAAAGGGGGAGATTGTTAGAGCACTGCTCGGTCGAACTCGCAAGCGTTGCTATCTCAAGCTTGTTTCTAAAGTTTAGTTGCCAAAACTATAAGTCTTGATTTCTAGTCTACTTATAGCTAAGTCTAAGACTAGGATAGAAAGTGTAGTTGAGCTCTAGACTCCACGGAATTCATCATGCAAATACGAAGAACTACTCAAGGAACTGGTGGATCTTCATCGACAAAAAGATATGTGGAGACTTGAACTTATCTATCACTCAAAAGTCTATCTATTCTATCTTCTATTTTAAGACAAAAGTCGTATTGCTATATAGACTTCACTTATACACATTTGCTATTTCGAGCCGAGTTTATCTCGCTTATCTATTTTCTCGAAATATGTGTTGGTAAGCTTTCACTTTAGCCAAGTTCATCTTTACCCATGACGAAAGTCATGTTGATTATTTCAATAACTTGAAAATCGCTTTGATGAAAATAGTTTGTGAATAACAACTATTTTAACATCCTCTAAGAAAGTTTCAATGATTGAAATGAGAGTTTAGAACAAGTAACCATGTTTGTATATAAACATAGTGTGTTCTCACATTTGTGTAAAAGTCCAAAACCGGGAGCCCAAAGTAAGCGTACCCGTACGCGTACTGGCGGTTGTTGGAAATCCGGGTAAGTATGCGTACCCGTACGCATACTGGCGGAAGTTTCACGTCCGTGAATTTCTGCTGGAGTTTGGAAGTGAAAAGCAAACTCAATCCGGTTACTTAAGTACGCGTACCCTTTTGCATACTTAAGAAGGTTACTTTCTAAAATCGGTTTATTCATGAACTAAATAATTTATATAATAAGGAATGCAATCTTTGCAAACCGTGGCTATAATGTTCATGAATTGATTCGAGTGAATCAAAATTGATTTTGCTTCGATTGTGTCTTCTATACTTCTATGAGATCTAAGCAATTGAACAACTCTCTAACTAGTTCATTTGAGTCATTTGAACTAGTTATGGTAAAGATGAATAAGGTTGATATGAAAGGGCTCATATGGCTAACCGCTGGTTAACTATTGTTGAACCGACTAAGTGTACACATTTAGGTACGGTTACTCAAACCTAAATGAAGTTACACTTCATTTGTGTATAACAAGCTAAGTTCGATCTAACGGTTGAAAGATATTAGCTTGAATCTAATCAGGTTATCATCCAACGGTGAATATTGAATGCTTTGTTACCAAGGTAACTTAGATTGCAAACCTTGATTTGAAATCTATATAAAGGAGAACTCTAGCAACTGGGAAACCTAATCCCCACACTTCTTGTGTGATACTAGTTGTATAAGCTAGAGTCGATTCTTCTTTAACCTTAGGTTTTTCACGAAACCCTGTAGGTTAACGACTTAAAGACTTCATTGGGATTGTGAAGCCAGACCCAACTATTTTCTCTGTAGTTGCGTGATCTGATCTTGTTGTTTCTTTCGTGTTTGAGTTCAATCGTAAGATTGGCTTGAGATTTATATCTCCGATGGGAAAGATAGAAAAGTAGTCACAAACACCTTCGTCTCATCGTTTGTGATTCCACAATATCTTGTTTCGTTAATCGATTAAGTTTATTGTGAGGTGATTGATAATACTAGGTTGTTCTTCGGGAATATAAGTCCGGGTTATCAATTGGTTCTTGTTCACCTTGATTTATCAAAACACGGAACAAATACTCGTAGGTATATCTGTGGGAGACAGATTTATCTATTCAATAGACTTTTCTGTGTGATACAAATTTGTTTATCAAGTCTTCGACTTTGGGTCATAGCAACTCTTGGTTGTGGCTGAGATCAGCTAAGAGAATCAAGTGCGTAGTTTCCTGCTAGGATCAGAGACGTAAGGAGCACGACTGTACCTTGATTCAGTGTAAGAATGATTAGGGTTCAACTACATTCTAGACCGAAGTTAGCTTTGTAGTAGGCTAGTGCCTATAGCGGCTTAATACAGTGTGGTGTTCAAATCTGAACTAGGTCCCGGGGGTTTTCTGCATTTGCGGCTTCCTCGTTAACAAAACTTATGGTGTCTATGTTATTTCTTTTCCGCATTATATTTTGTTATATAATTGAAATATCACAGGTTGTGCGTTTGAATCGATTAGTTGGTAAATCCAACCTTTGGTTGTTGATTGAAATTGATTGATCCTTGAACATTGGTCTTTGGTACCGTTCAAGTTATCTCTCTTATATTCAATCAGGCTCGCAAATTATTATTTGTTTGATTGCGGATTGAATTTAGAGATTGAGATATCACTCTTTGATATACTTTTCTTAAGATTGAGTCTAACTGTCTAGTTGATTCTCTTGAAAGTATACTGGAGTTAGTCCATACAGATTACTAAGCGAAATATTAGGTGAGGTTGTTAGACCCCCGCTTTTTAAGTCATGTGTATGGTACATGTTGTAACTGCCAGGTGACAGTTAATATAAACATTAGTCACCGGCTGTGCAGGTATCAAGTTTCAGGTGTTTAAATACACAGAAGAGAGTCATTGTCTGTAAGATTGAGAAACTGTATTTTGAAATGAAATCAAATCAAGAAAAGATTGTCAAACGACTTTTGCTCTTCTCACATGGTCTTAGATACCTTTCAAAACCCTAAATGAATTTCAATTTCAATTTTCATCAAATATTCATAATCTACAATGACTGGTTCCAATAAACACATTTCTTTAACTTTCAAACCTCCATCAAAATTATCTGCAACAAATTATCCTCTCTGGAAGTCTCAAATCATTCCATTACTTCGGAGTTATGATCTGTTTCGATTTGTTGATGGCTCTTTTCAATGTCCGGTTAAATTTTTTAGAAAAACATCTGTTGCTAGTACTTCTATTATGGAAGAACCTAATTTCATCGATCTAGATCCAGAAACTGAATTTGTTCGCAATCCACGGCATACTTATTGGGTAAATCAAGATTCTGCTCTTTTATCTTGGTTGTTTTCTGCTTGTACTGAAGAAATTCACTCTCAAGTTGTAGATTATACTTTTTCTCATGAGATTTGGACTTGATTAGAAGATAATTACAATTCCACTACCAAATCTCGAATTATGCAACTGAAAACAGATCTCATAGGCTTAAAGAAAAGTTCAGATTCAATTTTAGTGTATTTCAACAAAGCTCGTTCAATCTCTCATCAATTAGCTCAAATTGGTAGAGCAATTTCTGATGAAGATTTAGTCATTCACATCCTGCAATGCCTACCTTATGAGTTTAATGCTTTCAAAACATCGATCTGCACTCAATAATTAAAGAATGAGAATCTTATTACTTCTTCAGAACTTCTTGGATTGATGATATCTGAAGAGACTAGAGTTGTTGCTGAATCTAAAATGGATATCACTACTGCTTATACCAATGTGACGCATACACCACAACAACAACACTCTACTTCATCACACATTGTTTTGATCACCAACATGTAGGTGCTTCTAGTCATCCACACAGTGAATATCCACACTATTCAGGTACATCTTATCCTAACTATTCTAGATACTCTCCTTAGTATAATACTCCAACTCGTGGCAATTTTGGAAGAAATGGTAATTCTGGCTTTAGAGGTAATAGAAATGGTGGTAGATTCAGAGGAGGATTCAGAGGAGGTAGAAACTTTACTGATGCTAGATTTGGTCGTGGTGGATCAAACAATTTTCATCCTCCTTCTCCAAGATATGATTATTATGTTGAGTGTCAAATATGTAAGAAACTAGGACACTTAGCTCCTGAATGCAGATACAGGTTCATGTCTAATGATTATCAAGCATATCATACTACCTATGATTTATATTGTGATGACTATGAGGATTACTTATGTCCTGAACTTGAGGACTTTGCTGTTTATAATGAAGATTGTGCTACTTCATCATATGGATGGATACCTGACTCAGGAGCTACACATCATATTACTCCAGAGTTGTCCAATCTTAATCTGCACTCTGAATATCAAGGTTTTTATCAAGTGAAAGTTGGCAATGGATCAGGTTTGACTATTACTCATATTGGTTCTTCCAAATTACACAATGATTCTGTTCAGTTTACCATTTCTAATGTTCTTCATGTGCCATCTATTACCAAGAATTTGATATCTATTCTTCAATTTACTAAAGAAATTAACTGCTACTTTGAATTCTACTCTGACAAATTTCTTATAAATGATATGGGTACCCACAAAGTGCTCCTTCATGGTACTGTTAAGGATGGTCATCACATGGAATTTACTTCTGCTCAGCTCAGGCAAGCATTATCCTATGGAGTTTCTTCATCACAAAGTTGGCATAATAAGCTTGGTCATCCAGCCTATTAGATTCTCAAGCATGTTCTCTCTTCAGTTGATGAGGTTATTGATTCCCATTTATCTTCTGCTATTTGTCCATCCTGTCAATCAGCAAAAAGTCATGCTCTACCTTATCCCACTAGTTCAAACAATAATTTGTATGGTCCTTTAGATTTGATATACTCAGATGTGTGGGTTTCACCATTGTGTTCCATTAATGGTTACAAGTATTATGTGTCCTTTATTGACTCATTTAGTAGATTCACATGGTTGTATCCTTTAGCATATAAATTTGAAATACTTGCCACTTTTGTTAAATTCAAAGCACTTGTTGAAAATTAGCTTAATAGAAGAATCAAATTTGTTCAATCTGATTAGGGAGGTGAACACAAGACTGTCTCAACTTATTTGGATACATGTGGAATTGGTCATAGAGTGTCATGTCCTCATGCTCAAAATGGCACAGCTGAGAGAAAACATAGGCATATAGTTGAAACTGGATTAGCTTTACTTCATCATGCTTCTTTATCCTTATCCTTTTGGTCATATGCCTTTGAAACTGTCAATTTCTTGATTAATAGACTCCCAACACCAACTCTGCAAAAATTGTCACCTCTGGAATGTTTGTTTCAACTCAAACCAGACTATTTGTTCTTACACACATTTGGTTGCATGTGCTTGCTATCCATGCCTCCGAAATTTCAATCATCACAAGTTGGAACCAAGATCAGTTAAGTGTACCTTTCTTGGTTGCAGTCATATGCACAAAGGATATAAGTTCTTTAATCCAAATACAAATAAAATCATTATATCCAGAGATGTAAAATTTGATGACTGTACATTTCCTTATACTTCAATATTTACTTCTGAGTCTATTACTGCCACTTTGCCAACTATGTCTGTCACTCCATCAGTTTCACCTGTTAATGATTCATCATCTGGTTCTGGTACGAATTCTAATGAAGTGGATGCATCATCTTCTATTCCTAGTACTTCTACTTCTGCACCAGATATTACTTTAGCTCCTTCTTCTACAATCACAAGTGCACATCCTATGAATACCAGGGGTAAAATGGGTATCACTAAACCCAAACCAAGAATTTATGCTTCAAAGGTTCAGTCTCTGTGTGAAGATATTATAATTCCTTCATGTTATACCGAAGCTTGCAAAGATCCTAATTGAAGGGCTGCTATGGATGAAGAAATCAATACTTTGTTACAGAATGGGACTTGGAAATTAGTGCTAGATGTTGCAGGAAAAAATGTCATTGGCTGCAAGTGGATTTTTAGAATAAATAGGAGAGCTGATGGTTCCATTGAAAGGTACAAGGAAAGACTGGTGGACAAAGGCTATAACCAGGTGGAAGGAATTGATTATCAAGACACATTTAGCCCTGTGGTAAAGCCAACAACTGTGAGAATTATACTTTTTATCTCTCTCTACAAGAAATGGCAAATTACACAGCTGGATGTCAAGAATGCATTCTTACAAGGCCACTTATCTAAAGATGTTTTTATGATTCAACCACCAGATTACACTGATAAATTACTTCCACACCATGTGTGCAAACTTCAAAGGTCTATATATGGTTTAAAACAAGCCCCAAGGGCTTGGTTTGAGAAATTGAGTCAGTTTCTGGTCAAAAATGGATTTCATTCTTCAAAAACTGATACTTCTCTCTTCTTTAGAGTGACACCTAATTCTGTTATTTATATCTTAATCTATGTGGATGATATTTTGGTGACAGAGAGCTCTTGTTTTGAAATAGATCACTTGATTGCTGCTTTAGGTAGGGAATTTGCTATTAAGGATTTGGGTGAACTGCGTTTTTTATTGGGTATCATGCTACTAAGAACTCTGCAGGTGTGTTATTATCTCAAGAACAGTATGGCACTAATCTATTGGTTAAGACCAAAATGCACGGTGCTGCAAGTTGTGCTACTCTGATAGCTGCATCTACTTCTGTGGTTGACTCTAGTCCTTTTGAAGATCCAGTTCTCTATAGAAGTACAGTTGGTGCTCTTCAATATGCCACCATCACTAGGATTGACATTTCTTATGCTGTCAATAAAGCCTGCCAATATATGCAAAATCCATCCTCTGCAGATTAGTCAGCTGTCAAGAGGATATTAAGATATTTAAAGGGTTCTGCTTCTTATGGTTTGCAGTTTAAAAGGTCCATCTCTCTTCAGCTTCAAGCTTACTCAGATGCTGATTGGGCTGGTGATATAACTGATAGAAGATCCACAGGTGGAATGGCACTTTTTCTAGGTCCTAATCTTATCTCTTGGTGTTCAAGGAAACAGAAGACTATCTCAAAATCTAGTACAGAAGCAGAGTATCGTGCATTGGCATATGCAACATCAGAGTTGGTTTGGGTACAATCCTTACTCAATGAACTGCATTTCTCTTCTCCCATAGTACCAGTTCTTTGGTGTGACAACATGGGAGCCACATACTTAACTGCAAATCCAATTTTTCATCACAAGATGAAACATATAGAGATTGCTTTTCATTATGTAAGAGAATTAGTAGTTGCCAAGGCTTTGGATGTTCGATTTCTTTCCACTCATGATCAGCTGGTAGACATTTTTACCAAGGGTCTCTCCACTTCTCGCTTCTATGCTCTTAGATTCAAGCTCAGTGTCTCTACTTCTGCATAGACCCTGCACTTGCGGGTGGGGTGGGGTGTGTGTGAAAGGTGTGTAGTCATGTGTCTTATACGTGTGGTAACTGCCAGGTGACAGTTAATATAAACGTTAGTCACCGTCTGTGCAGGTATCGAGTTTCAGGTGTTTAAATACACACAAGAGAGTCATTGTCTGTAAGATTGAGAAACTGTATTTTGAAATGAAATCAAATCAAGAGAAGATTGTCAAACGACTTTTGTTCTTCTCACATAACAGACAGTTTTATCATGGATACTACTTCACAACAAGGTATTAGCATCACTCATTTTTCAGACGTACCAGTGAATTATCGTGTTAAGGACAGCTTGATGATCAAGTGACTCTGTCCTCAGTGTGTTGTTTATAATTGAGTGTTTTATTCCGGTTATCAAAAATCTAATTTTGACATCATTTTTTCATTATTTTATCATTGTAGTTTCAACCATTGATACCATGATGGATCGCTATTTAAACCCGGGTCTTTTGGAACCCGTGGACTCATAAGCTACCACTATTTGTTTAATATTTTAATGTTTGTTTTCTTTCTTATTTTGTGACTAGGTCTTAACCCGTGCCGTTATGGCACGGGTCATGTATAATTTTATGTTTTTATAATTAACATACATGATAGCATTCGATAAATCGAATGTCTACATTGTATTGGAGACAGTTTTGATAATCAATTGATTAAGAGAAAGAATATTGATTTACAGGACTGGACTGAGTTTATGTACTCACACATATTCAAGCACTGACCGATACTCTCACGGTTCACACGTTTACAAATCTCTCAGCTCACACGGTTACACCACACACACAGACTCTCTCAACTTATGCTAATAATACATTTTTAGATGGATTATTTGTGTGTCCGTTAATTTTATCGGGTAAATAACTATATGGGAAGCACTGACACTGCCAATGATTTAACAAAACTAAATAGCTGGATTGAGGTGATGTTATCGAATTTTTATCGCAACGTGTTAAAATGACTTGACTTTTTGATGTAATGTTTATCACCATGATCGAACAATCTAAGAATTAGACATTTAAGTCGTAAAGTGTGTGAAATGTCCTAAAAACAAAAAAAAATAGTATAATTTCTCTTCGAGAAAATAGTACACAGATTCCTATACAAAAATCCTTTCCTATGTCCGTCATGTCATAACAGACATTGTTTACGATGTTAGTCAACTCTTTATGATTGTTTCAAAAAAGAAGAAAAAAAAAACTCTTTGATGACTGAAGCCGTGTACTCTCTTGCTTCAAAAAAGAAAAAAATAAGTGTACTCTCTTGTCTTCCTTTAAAATTCGTGCACATGACCTGTACAGTGTTTCTGAATGCTTTCCTTTTCCGAAGGGACCCTTATCTGACTAAAGGGGTTCCTTAAGTCCGGCGCCCTTGTGAGCGCTCTAATTGTCAGTCCCTCTCCCCCCTAACTTCAGCAGCCTTTGCTCTCTCTATTTGGTGGCTAGTTCTTAGGTATAATTCCTCTTTTACCCTCCTCGTGATTTTGGGTGTCCACAGTGTGAAAAGATATGTTAATAATGCCCCAAAGAATGAACTGTTTGATGGGTGATAAAACCCCATTGGTGTTTTTTTGAGGCCCAACTTGATTTCTCCGTTGTCCGAGCAGTTACTACATAAGGCCGATGAGATTCTGCTACATAAGTATTGTCAATTTTTTCCCTAATGTGTCTCTAGTTTCAAAACTTTTTTTTTCTTCTAAGAAAGGCAAGATAAGATTAAAAAAGAGAAAGAGTACCAGGATAGCGCCCTTTGAAGATACATGGAAAAATATATATTGAGAGTTTCCAACAAACTATCTTGCCTTTCTTAAAGTTTGATGTTCTTAAATGAGTCGACATTAATAGACTAACTAAAGTTTGATCTTAATAGCGTAAATTTTTTTGACCTTATTTCTTCTATTAGAATATCATTTTTTTCCAACCGCACTACCCACCATATCGCGAACAACAAACAATATCTCGAAAAAAATAAGAGGCTTGATCGAAATCTTCAATTTCTGCTTCTATAAGAACTCGATAACCGTTGTTGGGTGAACCCAACCAAAACCCAGTTGCTGTAAAAAATGGTCCCAGTTCCAAAACTGATATGATATCTAATTTTTGTCCATTATTTAGTTGCTAGGTCCATTGTTAAGGCTTAGATCACCACATTCGACGAAAAAGTTAGTTGGAAGCACACGCTGCACACCCGCCAAATTAAAATTGTTGTCCAATGCACGCATAAGATGGGCGGGATAGGAATGTTGAATCAATGAGTTGTCATCTAAAAAACTTTTAATTGTAAAGAAACAACTTTGGACTCAACCCATGCATGCCAATTAATCGACCAATATTCCATATGTCATCCAACGCTAATAAATCAAGATAAGCATCACATTTCATTGAAGATCATAATTACAAATATAGAAGAATAATGCACAATTAAGACTGCATCAACTACACTCAACAATAAGAATATACGATGACCAAGAAAATTTGAAAAATACATAAAAGTAGCGTTTTTGGCAAAGCTATTTTGACGTCACAACTGGGACTAAATAGGAATGGAGAAAAGCTTATAGGCCCCCATAAGGCCAACCCTGCGTTCAAAATCACAAAAAATAAAGGACTTTTTGCCAAAGGCAACCAGGTCGAGTCCAGCCATATGTTGTTGTTATTAAAATCTCCTTCATCTACCCCACGTCTGTCGAAATGAAACATAATGGGAGAGTCAAAAAAATAATCAAGGTTTTCTATCAATCATATCTTCTCTATTCAATGGCATCTAACATTTTGACAACAAATATTTGTGTCCACTACAACAAAGAAGCACAATACAACAAAGGAGCATAAAATCCGACATGAAGTGAGACCCTTACTTCCTAATGACGTTAATCAAATGTACTGTCGTAGATTAAGGGAAAATATTGATGTAATCTAATACTTTAATTCAGAATTAGTCCAATTATATTACATAAATTTTCCTACATTTATGCAGGGAAAAATATCGTTTGGTCCTTTTATGCCTGGGCCCACATCAGTTTTGTCATTTTAGAAATCACCTTTTTCCATTTGATCCATAATTAATTAAAAATACCAAACAAATAGTAATACCCTTACCTAACTGTTACCGCCATAAACACACGAACTACCTAAAAACGCGTTAACCTTCTCTCTCTCTTTCATTTTCCCATTTCCAGTCGCTTCGTTTCCATTTTCAGAGAAAGAACACTGCTTCGTCTTCTTCTCTTCAAGAATCCAGAAAAACCAGAAAATCAACTCAAAAACTACCAAAAAGCAGTAAAATCGTTTCAATCTTCCCAATCGAAAATCAAATCAGTCTAACAAAAACCCAAAATCGAAAACCCTAGAAAAATTGGAGAAATCAAAACCCTAAAATGAGGAGATCGAAGAGGAATGTAGTATAATCATCTTCTGACGATGAAGTTGAAGAAGTTGAAGAAAGAAACAGCCAATTAGTTGTGTTCGAAGAAGATAATCAAGTTGAAGAAGAACCAGTTACAAAGAAATCAAAAGGAAAGAAACCAGCTAAAGGTACAAAAAACCCTAAATCGAAGTATTAGAAGTTGATTTTTGATGTTTATTGTTCTTTTGGAGTTGATTTTTCACATGAATATTCATCATGTGGCATGTTGATTTCAGTTATATTCAGTTGTAGGTAGGGCTTATCTTGTCGGAGTTCATTTTGTTGAATGAAGTTCTAAATCACATGTATCTAGTCAGAGTTCATCCTTTAGAATGAAGTTGTAGATCTATTTGATGTTTGATGTTTTGACTGAGTTTATTTTATACCATGAAACATGTTTCTTCTTTGATTTTTTGCTGGACTTCATTTCTGCAATGAAGTCTACAAATATTATAGTACAAGATTCTAGACTTCATACTACAGAATGGACTTTATTTCTGGAATGAAGTCTATAAATATTATAGTACAAGATTCTAGACTTCATACTACAGAATGGACTTCATTTTTGGAATGAAGTCTGTAAATATTATAGTACAAGATTCTACAGTTCATACTATAGAATGGACTTCATTTTTGGAATGAAGTCTAGAAAAGTTGTAGAGCTAGATTCTTCAGTTCATTCTTTATAATGGAATTCATTTCTGGAATGAAGTCTAGAAAAGTTATAGTACAAGATTCTACAGTTCATGTTATAGAATGGACTTCATTTTTGGAATGAAGTCTAGAAAAGTTATAGATATAGATTCTTCAGTTCATTATATATAATGGACTACATTTCTGGAATGAAGTCTAGAAAAGTTATAGATCAAGATTCTATAGTTCATGTTCTAGAAAAGTTGTAGAGCTAGACTCTTCAGTTCATTCTTTATAATGGACTTCATTTCTGGAATGAAGTCTAGAAAAGTTATAGTACAAGATTTTACAGTTCATGTTATAGAATGGACTTCATTTTTGTAATGAAGTCTATAAAAGTTATAGATATAGATTCTTCAGTTCATTATATATAATGGACTTCATTTCTGGAATGAAGTCTAGAAAAGTTATAGATCAAGATTCTACAGTTCATGTTATAGAATGGACTTCATTTTTGGAATATTCACGAAGTCTAGAAAATTTATAGATATAGATTCTAAAGTTCATTATATAGAATGAACTGTAATATTGGTCCTTCAAGCTACACTTTATCTTATTTATATCAGCTAATATTTATGAAAGTAATCATTAATCTTCCTTTTTTTGTTTTTCTTTCAAAAAATGTAGAAAAAAAAGATAAAGTGTAGCTTTGCTGGAGTAATTTCACTTGCTGATAAGATTAAAGCACTATAGGGGCTAGAGGTTTTGAATGAAGAACAGAGAACTGCTTTGTATAGGAGTCCATTGGGTAATGTAGCCAGAGTGTTTTTGGAAGAGACCATTGTTGCTACTGAATGGAATAAGTCAATACCTGCCGTCCAAATTCTATGCAATACGCATCAGTTCATTCCTGCTTCAAATGATCATATTTTTGTTTCAAAGTAGGGAAAGAAACATATATGCTAAGATCCTAACCTGAAGAGTTGTCATTAATGTTAGGAATACCATGCATCCCTAGAGGTGGAATAGAAGAATCTTTCTTGGACTCAAGAAACATCAAAGACTACACTTGTGGAACGTTTTATACAACCTACAAATTTGATCCACCAAAAAAGAAACCTTCTGATATAAAGAATACAGAACTGAAAGATAAAATCATTGAGTTGATTAAGAATAAAGGACCTATTGAAGATCTTGTAACCATGTTTGAACTTTTTCTCTTGTCTACCATTTCTGTTACTACTGGTGATGGAGGTTCCATACACTCCAAGTACCTAGCCTGCCTAGAGTCAGTAGGTAGAGTGTCTTTGCCACATCTCATACACAAGCATTTGATGGAAATCTTGAGAAGAGGTTCTCCTGAAGGATGTTACCTTTACTTGTTGGTGAGATGAAAAACTGTTAGATACTTGTTCATACTTATTTAGCAGTTCATTTGTATATTTCTTCATGATTATTGTTGATAATTGACTAGTATATTTCTTCTTTTTTACAGCCTTGGTTTGCTGAGCATTTAAAGAAAATAGAACCCAGGTGGAAGGTACAGAATAGAGTAGGCTATTGTCCAAGGTTTGCAAGGTGGAAAATTGATGCCATTTGCAAACACATAGAAATGAATGTTGATGATTTTGGAGAGGTAAAAAACTAGTTTAAGATGATACTGTTATATTGTATTCAATTCTGTAATGAAATAAGCAACTTTAAAGATAAAAAAAAAAGGAATTCATTCTACAAAATGAACTATGACTGTTAATGTCGATTACTCTGAAGTTATAGTTCATTCCTTTTAATGAATTCAAACTATGAATGAGGAAGAAATTGGGGTTTCATTGTGTGAAATAAAAATCTGAAAAAATATTGATATTATCTGAAAATTTGAATTTTGTGTATGCAGCTATCACAAAAATTCATGGAAGAATATACTGATGCTGAAAACAAGATACTGCAACACCAAAAAGCCAAGACAAGAGCTGAGTTGCTCGAGGAAGAGTTTAATATTATGTCCGGTCAGATAAAAAGTTTGAAAGCTACATATGTTGGTGAGATAGAGAACCTCAGAGTTAAGCATACTCGAGAGATAAAAGAGTTGACAAGAAAGCATTCAGATGAGATGGGGGATCTTTTGATAAAGCAGCAAGAACTTGAGCACTCACTTGTAGAAGCAACAACTTCAAAGACACTTTTTGACAGGAAGATGGAATCCCTTGTAGCACACTTTTCTTCTAAGCAAGCTGAAGTTGATGCATTGCTAGCTACAGGAGGGGATGTGGCGAAATTCATGGCGGAACAAACTTTGAAATACATGCGTACTTTTTTCCCTGATGAGTGCAAGAGTTCATTGTTGAATGATGAAATAAACAATATACTGAATCAACAAGTAGATGAAGGCATGGAAGCTGGTGGAGGGAATGTGAATGAAGATGTTGTTATGGATGAAGGAATGCAAGCAGTTACAGATGCTGCTATGGATGAAGGAATGCAAGCAGTACCAGATGCTGCTATGGAGGCTGCTAGAGGATCTGGTTCTGATCATATCTTTCCTGTCTTATCTGTTGAAAATCCTTCTATTGAAGTCGATACAAGTGATATTCAGGAAAAGCTCGTTGATACAATGACTGAAGAAGAGCTACCTTCATTTCCAACGGAAAGCACCGGAGTTCCTTTAAGTATGGATCAATGTTTGAACCTAGGTACTATTCTTCTCCCTTTTGTAATTTTTTTTTGCTTTAGAGGTTCGACTTCATTTTTGGAATGAAGTCTACAGAATGGACTTCATTATTGGAATGAAGTCCAGAAAAGTTAAGGTTCATATCAATGTTCTATATTGGACTTCACTTTTGGAATGAAGTCTGCAGAATGGACTTCACTTTTGGAATGAAGTCTGCAGAATGGACTTCACTTTTGGATTGAAGTCTACAGAATGGACTTCATTACTGAAATAAAGTATAGAAAAGTTAGGGTTCATATCAATGTTCTATATTGGACTTCACTTTTGGAATGAAGTCTGCAGATGGACTTCACTTTTGGAATGAAGTCTAGAAAGGTTGGAGTTCATTCTCATAAAAAGTTTTTGTGAAATCTGATTTTAGATGCACAAGACCATTATTGAATTATTTTTTATTTTTATACTTCTTGAAATATTTTTAATAGCAAGTAACACAGTTGATATGGTCGTCAATGAAGAGCATGTGAGTCTGGAGCTTATTGATGACAGGAATCAGAAGAATAAAGATTTGAATGGTGATGAAGCCGATACCATCATCAAAACTACACTAAACGAAATCAACTGTAGTATTCCTAGTTTCTCGATTGGGATGACACAGTTTGAAGAAGTTGTTGAGCCAGCAAACAACATTGAGACAGTATCCCAGATAGTTGCAGATTTGAATGAACATGGCCTTGGTTCTGCTTCCAATGATAACACTGAATCAACCCCAATTCAAGTTGTTGAAAGACACATGATGACTACAAGGGGCATAAAAGCAGCTACAAATGTGCTTGGAAAAGAATACATCAGTGGATCAGATTACAGTGCATCGAAATTGAAACTGCAAAGGAAAGAACAACTAGTAAACAAGAAAGTTGAGCAGAAGAACCCAGAGGTGAAGATACCAGTAAACAAGCAAGTTGCTTCAAAGACTAGTCCTAAACCTGCTGACCATGAGAAGAATGATGAGCAGAAGAAGAGAAAGAATATACCTGTTGCAATCAATAAAGCAGATCAAAAACCTGCAGCAACCAAGAAAAGAAGAGGAAATGAACTAGAAGATCCTCCAGCAGAGAAGACGGAATAAAAAAAGCAGCTGAGAGCATACATGCACATCGTTCCAAATATGGGGGACCTGAAAAGTTTCCATACTTCTCCAAATTAGACAGAGATCAAAAGAGAGTGTTGGGTACCTTCTACAAACACGCTATGCAAAGGTAAAAAAACACAGAAATGAACTTCTATTCATTTATGTTGAATTTTTTTTTATATGTTGATATTATAAAATAAAAAAAAAGTATCCTCCTGCAGTCAAGCAGCTTGGGTTGTAGAAGATGCAGCTAACAAAGCTCAGTTTGTGTCAAAGGAGAACACATTAATGATCTAATGTTCAATAAAGACCGTGATGTCCTAATTCTTTTCTACTACTTCTACAAGAGGAAGATGGCAGCACAAAGGGAGAGAGCAAAAATGGATAGCAAAGAAATCCAAGATCCACCAAAATATATCCACTTTGAGATGATGGCACCTACTGCATTTGTAAGTCCTTACTTCCATAAAATTTAGTGGCAACTCTTCATTATAACTATTGATGATACATAGTGATCTTAAGAAAACAGTTGATTCATTTAGCAAGATTTTAACCTATCAGTTCATTAACAATATGAACTAGTCTGACAAAACAATCATTCTATATTGTTATTCAGCAGTTCATTTTTATGATGAACTGCTTTCTTGATGTTATTCTTTATTTGAAAATTTATATATCTCTTTGCAGACATATCTTCATCAGAAGAAAGCCAATGATAGTGTAGGTGAGATTGATGACTTCATTGCATATATGCCTAGCAAGACTCAGAAGATAATCATTCCAATGAACCTGCCTGATGAAGGAAAATCAGAAGGGCCTATGGGGTTACACTGGCACCTGCTTGTTTACGACATCGGAAACTATCAGTGGGAGCATTACAACTCACTCAAAACAGGAGACATAGGAAAAAGATGTTTAAATGATGCAAGAAAAATGGCCGCCAACTGTAAACTGCACATTGATAGATGGCTGGTGAAACATGATCAACCTAGAAGCACTGAGTTAAACATTGAGGAAATGCAGGTACCTGATCATGGAGCACACCCAGATTGCCTTCTCTATACATGTTATTGGATAAAGCAAGTTGCAAGCCATTGGTCCTGAAATCTCAGCATATAATTCCAAGAGATGAAATGATAAAAAAGATACAGCGGTGGAGACACAGAATGGCGTACAAGCTTCTAAGTGATGAGAAAGATGGATTAAGTTGGGGTGAAACAACTAATGAAGCATATCTTAACAATGAAATGATTAAACAAGGTTACAAAGACTGAAATGATTAAACCTTAGCTTCTCTAATGTCATATATAATCTGATATGTTTACTCTTTTAACTATAGTATTTTGGACAGTATATTACTTCTTACTGCAACAGAAAATTCTTTTAACTATAGTATTTTGGACAGTAGATTAGCTTCTAATGTAATTAATACTCTATTATGTTTTATATTTTCATCTATAATATTTTGGATAGTAGATAATATCAATGTTCTGTCTTATCTCTTGTCTTACTGTCTTATGTCTTGTCTTACTGTCTTATGTCTTGTCTTACTGTCTTATGGATACCTGTTCATTCCAGGAATGAAGTGGGTTCATTCCAGTACTTCTAAGAAAAAATGGACTTCAATCCAAAAATGTTTTATCTTTTCATTTGGGATAGTCTTATTTCTTGTCTTACTGTCTTATGGATACCTGTTCATTCAAGAAATGAAGTGGGTTAGTTCCAGTACTTCATTCCAGAAATAAACCCCATTTAATAACATTTAGAATAAGAAATGGACTTCTTATCGGTACCTGTTCATTCCAGTAATGAAGTTCACTCCAGAAATGAAGTCGGTTCATTCCAGTGCTCATAGGAAAAAAATGGAGTTCATTCCAAGAATGAAGTTCACTCCACTAAATGAACTTATATAATAGCATACCATTCTGAACAATGAAGTACATATCCAAAATAGAAATAACATTTCAAAATAACAGTTCTAAAAAAAGAAGGAGTTCATTCCAGAAAATGAAGTTCACAAAATAAAGTGCATAATCCAGAAAATGAAGTTCACAAAATAAAGTGCATATTCCAGAAAATGAAGTTCACAAAATAAAGTGCATATCCCATAACAAAACAAACTAACACCAGAAAACTACTCCAGCATTAATAGACGACAGGTAGCTTTGTTGTGGTTCCCAATCTTCTTGCAGTTTGAGCACTTCATAGGCCTCCTCTCCTTCTCGTAGGCACTGCGAATACGCTTCTTTGGTGGTCTTCCTGGAGCTGGCCTTGGAATACCAGGTAGAACTCTGTCTTCAGGTTCATACACTTCAGGCCTGTCGTAGTTGGGAATGGGTCGAATTGCAAGAGCATACGAATTCCGAAAATATTTTGAACCAAAGTATGGCTGAATATACATCAACATCTCAGCACCCTTCATAGTAATAGCAGTAGAAGCGTGAGCACAAGGGAAAACAAACACTTTCCATCTCTGGCAAGTACACGTCATCTGCATCAGATCAACAACATGATAGCTGGGAGAGTGAACCTCATATATATCATTCCATGACTCGGTAACATTCTATGGACGACCTATATCAACATGCGACTTGAGTAATGCTTTATAGATGGGAGTCAAACTATCAAGATAAGTTCTACCAAGCTCACGCCTTTCTGAACTCATCCTCATGATCTTTATCCCGAGCTCATCAATAAGAGCAGCTGGAGGAAAATCCCTTTCACGATCAATCCAGTTATTGAAAGATTCTGCAATACTTGATGAGTGTGTCCCATACCTATATCCTACGAAGAAAGCATTTTCCCAGTGCTTGGGATCGATATTCCTGATGTACTTAGCAACCCAACCACATCTGATAATGCACATCTCATTCAAAGCAGACTCATATTTGGCAATGCTATAATAGTATGCAGATTTATGGAACAAATCCAGTACTTGTTTATACTTCTCATGTCCTTTCTTGATAGGGAGGTTATTCTTCAAATGATAAAAACAGTAACTATGATAAGAGTTAGGAAAATACTTGGGAATACTTTGCTTCAACCCTTCATGACGATCAGTGATAAAGGTGATAGGACGAGAGTCGACACAATGCTGCAAGTTTTCCATAAACCACTCCCAACCTTCAATGTCTTCTGAAGGAACTAAAGCAAACGCGAAAGGAAAAAAACCTACGGAATGAAAAGGAAATAAAAAGAACTAAAAGTGTCAGTTCATCAGTTCGTTAAGAAATCAATGCATACAAAAACTTAACAAAAAAAAATAAAGGTTCATTCTTAAAATGAAGACCTTCTTCTTAACAAAATAACAAAGTAAAACAGATAAAACAGGCAGCAGAAGTACTTCTTAAAATGAAGACCTTAACAAAGTAAAGGACAAAACAAGCAGCAGGAGTTCATTCCCACTTATGAACAGCTAAAAAACTTAACAAAATAAAGGTTCATTCTTAAAATGAAGACCTTCTTCTTAAAAAAATAACAAAGTAACAGATATGAATACTTCTTCTTTAACAAAAAAGGAGTTCATTCTAAAAATGAAAGCCTTAACAGATAATCTTCATTCATTCACATTGCTCTTAAAATCAAACAACAAACTAATATGAGTTATACAGAAAAGAAAGAAAAATTACCTTGGTTCCCATTCACGCCAGTGGCAGCCATCAATGTCCCCTTGAATCTCCAAGTGAGAAATGTTGCATCACAGTAAAGCATAGGGCGAATAAACCTGTATCCTTCGATACATGCAGCAAAACATATGAAAATCTTCTCAAACCATTTAGTCTCTTTATTATATTCAAACTTAGCATAGCTGCCAGGATTGGTAGCCTTTATTGCTTCAACATACCCGACAAGATCTGTAAAACTTTTTACATCATCACCGTATATCTCTGCCTTAGATGCTTCATTCCCTTTATAAGCATGATGGTGTTTTATGTTAATACCGTAACAACTCTTCACCTGAGCAACCATATCATTAGGATTTATTGACGGCTTTGACTGTATTTGATCCTTGAATAGATGTTTAATCAATTTCTTCTTCGCAGGGGGATCCTTCATCTTATAAGCACCACCATATTTATGCTCCCCATTGAATTCCTTGATAGCAAAGACACTTTTAGCGGTATCGATTGGAATAGTGTGCAGATACCAAGGACACTCTGCATCCCTACCACACTTGACTGTGTACATAAGTCTATCATTCTTAACCTTTGCAACTGTGTAACCAGACTTGCTGCAATATTTGTTGACAGCTAAGCGAACCTCATCAACACCACCATGAAAAACTTGACCAACACCTTTAAAAATATCCTCCCAACCATTAGATAAAAGAGGTTTTAATTCCTCATGACCTTCCGTCAGATACTTTATCTTTGAAGTCTCAGTGAACCCACTACATGTTTCATTGTCACTGAACGACTGCATGGAAATACCAGATGAAGAGCTAGAAGCACCACAATAAGAAGCCTCCTCAACGAACAAATCAAAATGTGACAAATGCTTTGAACAAGAAACAACAATTAGACCTTGAAGAGAATAATCACAATTGATGACAGCTTTATTACAACCTTCGCCATGACTAAATCTTATGCTCCGAGGAGTCAAGTTTCTCCAATAATCATAAACATATATTTTCAGATCACGCATCATCGTATCTAAAGAAACTTCTAATGGAATACCATCCCCTTTGTAATACACAACTGCATAACAACTGGAGAGGGCCATACTGAACCTGAAAAATAAAAGCACACAAACAAAATAGTTTATTCTTAAAGAAACAGTTCATTCTTGGAATGAAGCTGAAACAAAATAGCTTCATTCAATAACATTCTAACAGATAAACAAGCAGCAACACTACTTCTTCCTTAACAAAATAAAGAGTTCATTCTAACAAATGAAGCCTTAACAGATTGACTTCATTCATTAACATCCTAATAGATAAAACAAAAGCAGCAACAGTACTTCTTCCTTGACAAAAGAAATAGTTCATTCTTGGAATGAAGCCGTAACAGAATAGCACTAGTAGCTTCTTCCTTAACAAAATAAAGAGTTCATTCTAACAAATGAAGCCTTAAAAGAAATACTTCTTAAAATGAAGCCTTAAAAGAAGTACTTCTTAAAATGAAGCCTTAACAGAATAGCACTAGTAGATTCTTCCTTAGAAAGAAAGAGTTCATTCTTGGAATGAAGCCGTAACAACAGAATGACTTCATTCATTGCTCTTAAAATTCAAAAAACAAACTAATCAACAAAAATACTTAGCTGATCTATAGAATTACTTCAAATAACAGAGAAAGGATTAGCGTGAAAACTCACCAGAAACAAGAAGAATTCAAATCAAACTCCAAAAAAACTCCAATCTGCGAATCTGTAATTCCCAAAAATCAACTCCAATCGAATCAATCTTCAAAAATCCTCGAATCAATCTTCAAAAAGCCTCGAATCAATCTCCAAAAAGCCTCGAATCTTCAAAAGATCTGTAATTCCAAATCAAACTCCGTAATCAAATTAACTTTGTAATCAAATCAGTCTTCATAACCAAGTTAATCTGCTACAAATCGAATCAATCTTGGTATCAAAAACAAAATGGAGGAAAATTTCGTAAACCCTAGATTTTTTTTTCTGCAGCAAGAGAAAAAAATCGACAGATCGGAGTATTTTAGGAGAGAGAAACTGAAACTGATTCTTGTTGTTTCCTGGTTATATACGTCGGTGAAAGGACCAAATAATAAAATTTAGGACCAAACCATAAATTTAGCATGTGCAGGGGTATTTTAGTAACAGAAAAAGAATATTCCGTGTGGGTGGACAAAACCCTATGACCAAACCATAATTTCTAGGACCAAACTGTAAAATATATTTTGAAAAAGGACCAAACAGATAGTTGACTCAGTCAACTGGACCAAACTCTCTCTAATATATTATTTCTAGGACCTACTAGTATTTCCTACTACATAAATTAACCTAAAAAGCTCTGCGAATCGGGGGCGATCAACTCATCGATAAAATCGTTCTGACTCAGGTAGTTTTTTCTTCATTCTTCGATTTCCGTTCCTCCTGAGTGATTCGGAATAATAAATGATTGATAACTCATCGAAAGTTACCAATAATTCTTCAGAAAATGGATCTGGGTCTAGGTCAAACTAAAAAAAAAATTGAACTAAATCTGGAGGAAAATTTAGTTAAAAATTCAGTAAATATGGATAAAAATCATGATTCTCCATCTTTGTTCATTCCGGATGATATCATTGATAATTGTGTGGATGAATGGAAGTTTAGCTTGATTGGAAGACTAGATTTAGTCAAATTGAAATTTGAAGTTGCAGAAGCTTCTTTGAGAAAACAATGGAGTATTAAAGGTAATCTTCGGCTTATTCCTTTGGGAAAAGGTTTTTTTATTATCAAATTATCAAATCTAGAAGATAGAAACCATATTTGTCAGGGTCACTGGATAGTTGGAAAACAGGATTTGAAAATTAGAGAATGGGAACCAAATTTTAATCTGGAGACACAAAAATCTTCTACAACTTTTGTTTGGGTTTTCTTTCCTGGGTTGAGTATTGAATATTGGAAGGAAGCTATTCTTCTACAAATGGGGAATAAAATTGGAAGAGCAATTAAAGTTGATCCTTCTACTTTGAACAGAGTCAGTGGATATTATGCTAGTGTCTTGGTTGAAGTAGATTTAGCAAATTTCATTCCTAGCAAAATTATGAAGGAATCAAAATATGGTAAGTTCGAGCAAACAATTCAAATTCCAAAGCTCCCCAAATTTTGTATTCATTGCAAGAATATTGGTCATCATGTAGCTGAGTGTAAATTTAAAAGGAAGAGCAGGCACAAGATCCTCCAGTGCGGCAAAAAAAGGTATGGAGACACAAAATCAAACCAGTACAAGTTCCCAATCCTGTAGGTTTTGATATTTGTTTTACTCCTGGTGAGAAACTAGTAGAAACTCCTAAATCTGTTTGCCAGGTTGAAGAAATTTTTAGTGAAGAAAATGTAGTGGAAGCAATAATACTTGCTCACTCTTCAGCAGGAGCATCATCTTCTGGCAGTTTTCACATTTTACAGGATAATTCCGAGGAATTCCCCTGTTTGATAGAATCTTTTCAAGAATTCCCAGCTCTTCCAGTACACAACATTCTCAGTATCAGTTCTAATGTCCCATCAATTAACAATATGGTTAATATTCTCCAGTCAGCTATTAAAGAAATAAAAGCTCCTAAAGATATTCCAAAAGTTCCAGAGGGAATCTTGAAAGTTGATATTAAAAATAAAACTAAAATTCAGAAACCAACTAGAAATGTTACCACAAGAAAGCAAGCTGCTCAGATCAACTCATAAGGGGAGAAAGATAATGGTAGTAAAAATTTAATAGGAGTGAGAAGTCCCAACTCTTCTCAATTTTCTTCTAAATGAGAGTTCTATATTGGAATATCAGAGGCTTGAGAAGATCTAAATCCAAAGATAAACTTTATAGTTTAGTTAAGTCTTTTAGTCCTACATTAGTTTGGATTTATGAACCTAAAATAAGAGTTAATTCTGATTCTTGTTCAAGATTAAGGCTGCCTGGAATGAACAAAAAGATTATTCATAATTCTACTGATTCAAAAAAGGCTAATATCTGGCTTATGTGGAGTGCTTCAATCAATGATCCAGTGGTAATTTCAAATACTCAACAAGCTATTACAGTAGATATTGGGGGTCATTTAGTAACAGGTGTTCATGCAGATTCTTTAACCATTAATAGAAGAGTTTTGTGGGAAGATTTAGTAAATATTTCATGCTTAAACAAACCCTGGATGATCTTAGGGGATTTTAATTATGTTCTTAGCATGGAGGAAAAAAGGGGAGGGAGAAATCCTTTAACTTTTGCAATGTTGGATTTTAATAACTGTATTCAGAATTGTGGGCTACTGCAAGCACCTAAAACTGGTTTGGAATTTTCTTGGTGTAACAACAGAGTTGGTGTTAAAAGAATCCTGTGTCTTCTTGATAGAGCTCTCTATAATGTTAAGTGGATTGAAGCTTTTCCTAGTTGGGGTTATAAAATTGGTACAAGAGGTACCTCAGATCATAGTCCTCTTTTTGGTGCTAATGCTAATATTCCTAAACCTTCTAACATCCCCTTTAGGGCCTTGAAGGTTTGGATGACTCGTGATGGGTTCAAAAAGGTTATTGAAGATGCTTGGAACAGAGAAGTGAGGGGTAATTCTTGCTTTATTTTCATCAGTAAGCTTAAAACTCTGAAACAGATAATAAAAGAGTGGAACTGGAATGTATTTGGTGATGTTAAGAAAAAGCTACAAGAAGCAGATGAAGAAGCTTTGAAAGCTTCTCTTATTTCAGGAAGAAACCCTTGTGATAATGCTCTGTTAAATCAGTTAGTTACAACAAGAGGTAGACAAGAGGTTCTTACTCAACAAAATCAAGAAATTGAAAAACAAAAAGCAAGAGTAAAATGGTTAAAAGATGGTGCAGCAAATACCAAATTTTTTCATGTAAATATGAAAATAAGACATATTCATAATGCAATAATTGAGTTGGAGAATGTTAATGGTGAAATAATAAACTCTCAACATAGGATAGCTGACATTTTAGTTCATTACTTTGAAGACAAGTTTAAAGCTAGAGAAGTGCAAATTTCAGAAGACATTTTTGATGCTGTTCCAAGAGTGATAACTGAAGAAGATAATGCTAGTATGGAATCTATTCCTAGTGCAGAGGAAATCAAGAAAGCAGTTTTTGAACTCAATCCAGACAGCTCACCTGGACCTGATGGTTTTGGAGGTTGGTTCTACAGAATGGCATGGGATATAATTGGTGCAGACTTTGTCAGAGCAATTCAGTTCTGTTGGGCTAAAGAATTTATTCCTGCTGGTATGAATTCAAACTTTCTTATGCTTCTTCCTAAAGTTAAAAATGCAAGAAAAGCAAATCAGTTTAGACCCATTGGTCTAATGAATTTCAGCTTCAAAGTTATTACTAAGATCATAACATCAAGATTGAGTGTAGTTGTTGATAAAATAGTTTCTCCTCAGCAAGGGGCATTTATAAAGGGAAGGAATATTCAAGAACAGATTGTTTTAGCCTCTGAAATGGATAATGAATTAGAAACAAAGAGAAGTGTAGACCTTAAGTTGGACATATCTCAAGCCTATGATTCACTAAGCCGGGAGTTCTTGTTTCATACTTTAAAATGCTTTGGATTCTCAGAAAAGTTTATAAACTGGATAAATATCCTCCTTCAATCAGCAATGATATTTGTACTTGTTAATGGAGGACCTGCTGGTTATTTTAAAGTAAGTAGAGGATTGAGACAGGGAGATCCCCTCTCTCCTTTACTTTTTGTCATTGCATAAGATGTCCTAAGCATAAAATTAAGCTCTATGGTTCTTCAGGGGCAGCTAATTCCAATGGTTAATAGAAAAGGTGTTCATCCAACTCATATCTTTTTTGCTGATGATATTTTTCTTTTTTTGCAATGGTGATAGAAGGAATGTCAACAAATTATTATTACTTCTAGAGGACTACCAAAAAGCTTCAGGTCAAATGGTGAGTTTAGTAAAAAGTAAACTCTTTATTGGAGGTACAAGCAATTCTAGAAAAAATCAGTTGGCTGAGGATTTTAATATGTCTTTATCAGATTTCCCTGAAAAATATCTAGGAGTAATGTTAACTCCAGGAAGTATTAGATCAAATCATATTTGGGGATGTGTGGAAATGTTACAAGATAGCTTAGCAGGATGGAAAGGGAAGTTATTATCATTCCAAGAAAGGCTGATTCTAGTGAAATTTGTTCTTTGCAGTATCCCTATCTATAATATGTCAGTTTATAAATGGCCAAGAAAAGTTCTTAAAGAGTGTGAAAAGAACATTAGAAACTTCCTTTGGTCTGGGGATCCTTCTGTAAGAAAAACAGTTACATTCAAGTGGGAGAAAGTTTGTTCACCTCTAACTGAAGGTGGTTTGGGTGTAAAAAGTTTAGAAGATATCAATAAGTCTATGTTAATGAAGCTTAGCTGGAGGATACAAAATGGTGATGATGAATGGTCAAGATTCTTTCAGGAAAAATTTCAAGATAAAGATGGAAAATGGGTTGAATACTATAAAAAATCTTCAATTTGGCCAGGAATCAAATGGGTAAATTCTGAAGTGTTTGAACACTCAAGATGGATGGCAGGTGATGGTACTAAAATTTCAGTCTGGAATGATAATTGGATTACAGAAAAGCCTTTGAGTGAATTATATCCTGATAATTCATTTATAGCACAGAATCCAAACATGAAAGTGGCAACATTGATAAGAAATGGAGAGTGGATAATACCTCAGAATTTCTTGGAGTTCTTTGATATATCTGATTTGCCAGTTTAGATAACAATCAAGAAAGAAGAATTTGGACAGGTACAACCACCGGTGAATTCTCAGTATCTTCAGCTTATAATTGTATAATAAAAAAATTCCATGTGCAACATTAGACTAACACAGTGTGGCACAAAAGTTTGCACCCAAGTATCTCCAGTAATGTGTGGAAACTGGTAAGAGGAGTGGTACTAGCTGATGATAAAATGAAAAAGAGGAAATTTCAGTTAGCATCAAGGTGTTCATTCTGTAAAAAAGCTAAGGAAAATCTAGACCACATCCTCTGGTACTGCAACTTTAGTGAAATCATTTGGAGCTGGCTTGTAGGTATCTACTCTTTCATAAATCCTAAATCTTTTGAAGACATTATTTCTTTTGCAAAGCATAAAAGTCCTTCAGTGAAGGAAATTTAGAGGATTGCAGCTCTAGTTACTCTAAAGGAATTATGGTTCTTGAGGAATCAAATGGTTTATGAAGAATGTAGCTTGAATCTGGAAGCTTTAAAATCAAGAATAGCTCAGTTGATAAAAGACAGTGAAGTTAGAATGTCAGGCAGTATGTGGAATTCCACATATGACTTATAGAAACTAAAACACTTTGGCCTACAAAAATAACTGAGATTTTCTTTACTCTTCCTGATCCTTCTTTTAGCCTCATATGTTGTGATGGTGCTTCAAGAGGAAACTCAGGAGCAGCTGGTTATGGCTTTATATGCAGGAAAGGAGATGATGCATTTGAATTTGCTATGTCAGGGGGTATACGTCTGGCAACAAATTTCATAGCAGAAGTAATGGATGTAATCTGTGCAGGTGAATGGGCAGTCCAACATTTCATTCAAAAGGTATGCTTTAGAACTGATTCAAAAGCAGTGATATCAGCATTTCAGTCCAGAAAAATCCCTTGGTGGATCATAATAAGATGGAATAACATTACTGCATCTATCATTGATTGGTATTTTACTCATAGCTTTAGAGAGATTAATTCTTCAGCTGATGCTCTAGCAAAGAGAGGCTCTGGACTTAGAAGTGGTGAGAAGAGAAGCTATACTAGTCAGCCAAATTTTATTAGATTGGAATCTCCTGACATTCCTTACTATAGATTTTGCTAAGCAGTAAATTTTTGTCTTGTTTTTTGTTTAGCTTTTTCTCACTCCTGTAAAAATGAGTGACTCTGTATCTTTGGTATTTTTTTGAGTTATTAATGAAATTAATATTACCAAGCAAAAATAAAATAAAAAATTATATTACATAACAATAAACCTAGAATCAGATGCAGCATCTTCTAACTTAAATCACTCACCATGCTCATGGACTTTGATCACTACATAACGGTCAGTGACATTACCACGGTAGGGATGACAATTTTTTTTAAGAACTTTATAAAAGAAAGTGAATACACGTGACAACAACCTTAAGTAAGCGGCACTATTAGGGAGCAATTTTAGAGAAGTAAAACGATGAGACTCAATAAATATGTGAAATAAGTACCTCCAAGTTCTGGACAGAGGAGAGACCATGCTTCCATATTAACTTCATCTGACTGATAAACCTATTGTCAACTAATCGTAGAAATATCCTAGAGTAATTCAACTTCAACTAAAGCCTAAGGGAAAAAGGTATGGATATCTAAGGAAAATAAAAATAAAAATAAATAATTGATTCTTACTTTGCTTTACCAGAGTGAAGAAGCTTTGAGATGATGAACTCTTTCTCCTTCAATGTCGAGACAACAAATCTTACGGTTCACTTGAAGCTCTTGAAAGGCTTTATTAATATCTTTTAAATTTATCTGAAAATATGAAAAAATCGGGATAATGTTGATTTCAATCGTGCTGGTAAATTATACCCGCAAATCACGTACATTGCTTGAGTTCACTAAACACATCTAGCCTCCTTTGTTTCCCAGTAGTATAGAGCTCTCAAAATTTATCAGGTTGCTGCTATTTAAAAAAATAAAATTATAAGTTCAAGTGCGTATTTACATGACATCGTTAGGAGGAATGAATACAAAAGCAAATAGTCATACTTTTCCTTTGAGGTGCAGATCAAAATACTCCAAAATAGAGATCATCCATTCACGGCTACATTTTTTTTGATGCAAGCATTCACAGCTACATACTACGTAATGTAAGAACAAAATGAAATGAGAAAAAAAAAGAATCCTGAAATGAGAAAGCAAGCAAAATGGTTAAATAATTAGGTTGAAAGTTCTTTCCAATGAAAACATAACTAAAGACCAAAGAATAAAAACACAAATCAATGGAATACCCTAACCAAACATAAAATTGGAGAAGAGAATTAGGTTAAAAAATGGCAATTACCTTATTGTCTCCGTTCAAGGAAGTGCCTTTTTTTTTTTGCTCAGCCAAGGAGGTACGTTGATGACTGACAAAATCAGTGACTTATGTAACACCCTTTAAATATTTTCTTTGCTGATATTACTGGATTTGGTTATGTTGATGATGATGAATTCGAGCAGTGGTACAACAACAGAGCAGAAACCTAAACCTTAATCGAACTATTTCAGCATAAAATCTCAAGTTTTGTGGAGGACTCAAGCAAAACAAAAAAATAAGGAAGGAGATAAAAACTTACACTTTCATTATCGGTGTTAGAATCTGCCGGGATCCTGATTCTGAACAAAAAAAAGAAGGTCTCATTGAATCGACAACGTCATTTTCCTTTCTTTTTTGTTTATGCTAGGGTTTAGAAAGAAACTAAAAATTGAATCTAGCAGAGCAACAACTACAACCATGATGAAATAAAGAGATATTCAACTATATGAAAGGTTTTTTCGATTTTGAGAACAAATCTATTATGCGTCGTTCTAATTTATGGAGGTGAAGTTTTTCTATTGCACTTGTTGAACTTCCTAAACGTATAGGATCCTAAATAATTGAACCGTTTGTAACAGCTAAGTGGACAACCACGGCCATGGATTTATCTTTACCGAGGACAAATCCTGACCACTCTTTACATATACAAAGTTATCTAAACTGTGCCATCTTCCCCTTTAAAGGCCTTGACAAAATTTTCTCTCATATTAAACGGTGATGAAACCCTCACTTCCTATTGGTCGAAATAGGTCTTTTCTAATGTAGAAGCTATGGTGAGGACACTTGGTGAAACTCTATTGGTTGGAATATTTAAAATTGGGTTACACTTTGTTTACATCAAGTACTTAACTGTTCGTTAGTAACGGCGTCTACAAAAAAGTAGGTGCACAACACTTCAATCAGAGTTTTATCCTAAATTATTTAGTTACACCAAGTTTACACTAATACTTAACTGTACGTTAGTTAAGGTGGACAATAATACTTAACTAACCCATTCAAGATTTAAACACGAGTTTCGAGTTATAACACCGAGTTTCTTTAGATTTTTCACAATTGCGATTTCATAAAAGCGGAGAAACCAGGGAAGTGAATTGCTGCCATCGTTTGCGGATGATCAAAGGAGTCGAATGAAGAGATTTTACAAAAGTTATTCAGGTACAGGCTGTGGTGTTGGATTTGGAAGTGCAAATAAACCTTTTCTCGAAGATCTTTCGAGCGAATTCCAGTAGAATTCAATTTCCATTACAGCAAAAAAACCTTTTCTCGAAGATCTTTCGAGCGAATTCAGGTAGAATTCAATTTCCATTACAGCAAAAAAAACTAAATTTTGTATTTTGATTTGTTCTTTTTTCGAAGATCTTTGGAGCAAATTTCAGGTAGAATTCAATATCCATTACAACAAAAAAAACCTAAATTTTGTATTTTGATTTGTTGTTTTTGAGAAAAAAACCAAAATTTACTATTTGGGTTTGTAATTCCAGGGTTTTGAAATTCTGGGTTTGTTTGTTGCCTGTGGGTGTGTATTTGATTTATTTTTTGTATCAATAATCCTGTTAATCCTATGGGTGTGTATTTGATGAATCTCACATGTGAATTTTGCAATATCTGATAGGCAGGTGTGACTAACTTGAATCCAGTGAGGTCTACCCATCATTGTTTTGTCCTTGGTAGGTTGTTATATGGTTGGTTTGCATAAAGCATTAAGGGACTCTCCCAAGAGACCCAATTGTCAATCCTTGCAAGAATGTTGCGCTGCTATTGATAATGGTGTTATATAAGATTGATTCACGGTAATTGAAAGGTTTTTGATGTTTCCAGGTAGCATTGATCTATGTGGTTACAAGCTTAATCTTTATATAATAACTGTATCTCAATTCTATGTTGAGGATTCATGATTCTGCATTAATGTAGTAATTTTGTTCAACGCCAAAAATATTTCCTTTCCTATACTTTGAATCTTTGTTGTACGGGCATGGGTTTTTACTGTTGCTTACCAATCCCAGAATATAAGTCATGTTCATTTTCTCATGCCTTCATTTGTTGTTTTTGTTGTTGATGCTTAGGGGAGATTCAAAGAACAACTGGTGAATGAAAGTGATCGAAAGTGGCATTAAAATTCCGTACTGAGGCTTTTACCCATCGCCATTTATCGGAAACATTGTATTGTGATTGAAGCCTGCGGAAATTGCAGAAGCTAGATCCTTAAATTTATGAATATCTGACTCTGATGAATTTTTTTCCGGTAATAAATATTGTATCTGCACTATTTCATCTACCAAGTTTAAATATATTTCTACATCTCAAGTTGGTGGCCTTACCATCATATTCTCCTCCAATTATCTATATCTCAAGTTGGTGGCCTTACCTAAAAAGGTTTACCACAATTATTCTGTTGTCATATGCGTTTGCATGAAACTCAGCTTGAACTGATTTCGCTTTTCAAGTTAAAGTGTAATCTCTGTATGATTTATGTTTTTTTTGTTGTTCTTTCCAGTGACTATTGATTTGATCTTCTTTGTGCAGTTGCAAGTGGAATGGACTTGAAGATGTAAGAATGGATCAAAATTAAGTAAAAAACCTTCATGTTTGTATGTCCACTTTTGCTGTTTGTCTTTACATGTTTAAGGTCTTTTGGTAATTGGTACACTCTTATTGATTTAATCTTATTTCTATCTCTATTTTGGTCTTTGATCTGGAGACAGTTGGTTAATTAGGATTACTCGGTTGATTCTTTTCGTGCAGGCCATCCGAAGGAAATTTGCTAGAATAGTGTAGATCAGTGTTGAATGACCGGTTCCAAAGGCAATGCGGGAGTTCCCATGAAGGTTGAAAATTGTGTTATTCTACCACCTTAGATGACTAACTATCGATGATTTGAAGACAGCCAAGAGAAGAAACCAATTGCAGCAGTGCTTTAAAAAAAGGCTGAGATTGAGTAAAGCAATATGAACGAGAGGGGACAAAAGAGGCCACCCGCGAATGACAGCAGCAAATGAACTGTGTGTAAGGCCTGTTCTGAATTGATGCAAAAAAAGATATGTGAAAATTTGTTTCGAAATACTAGGGTGAAGATAGCATCCTCGGAAGCTATTTCTGGCATGCCGTCACAGAATTTGATGTCCATGCATGCAAGCGCGTCCATGCTCACTAAAAGTTTTTAAACCGTATGACACCATAATTAGATCTTCTTCCTTAATTTCATTATGCGTATAACATTTTCAATTGCAGAATAATAAGGAAGAAGTTGTTAATTTTTTAAATTTTCAAGTGTACGTAACTGATGTAGTTAATAGTATTTCTCTTGGCTTTATGCCTTCCATGTCGTGCGGGTGGTAGACTGGGTACCATCAAAATAAAGAATAGGTGATTCGAGTGTGTGAGTTTGTAATCAGATTAGTTGCAAATGTTAATTAGTTGCTTAATCATTATTTGTTTCCTTTTGATGTAAATATTAATTTGTGTGCTTAATTATGTTTTCTTTGTTTTTCCGATGAATAAACGATACTAAAATCTAAAATTGATATTTTCTGTAAAAATAAAAGGAAAAAATAAATAAAATCTGCACATATTACTTATCTTTTTTCCACATATTTGATGTATTGGAAATTAATATATTCGCATCGCCAGATCAAATTAAAAAGTGCATCGCCACGGGACGGGACGAAGCTCTGCGCATACTAAATCGAAAATACATCGCCACTGGGCGGGGCGAAGCCCTGCGCACACCAAGTTGAAAGGAAAAAAAAACTTGATGCGTAGCACGGGCACAAATCTAGTGTATTTTAGAAGACAAATACTTTAAATCTCGTTTAGTCTTCGCACACCCTTTTTGTTTTGGATTCGGTAGTGGCCATGCATGAATCACCATAATATTGACGCATCCCTCCTAAAATATGCCATTCATCCTTAAACTAATAGTTTCATATTCCTCGACTAGTTTTAATGTCGTCTTCACGCGTGAAAGGGGACCAAAGTCGTGTCCCAAATGGATATTCTATGGCGCCTGATTGATCGGATCCAATGAAGAAGGCAGAACATTTTATTTATTTTTTCTTGTTGACTAAGACCAGCTAGTTTCTGGGAATATAGACCATGTGTAATGAAAACCTGATCAGACAATTCAGAAAATTTCCTCTAAACACGTCAGAATGTTAAATTGATACACCCAACATGCAACATAAGCACATACATCCGTTCGGATTTTGCGATTTGCCGCTCCGTCTCCAGGGAGTTTTTGCCAAAGTGACCGGAGAGGGCTGGTCCAACAGTTGGAGTGTTCGATTACAAGTGATTGGCATGGTTATAGAACGACTATTAAATCTAACTATTGAATGTCACTTTATGCGTACTCGGTACTCAAGCAGTCAAGCCAAGTTAATCAACAGAAGCATATAAAGTAACATTGTTTTCAATGCTAAACCCGACAAGCCAACGTCAGGTGAGTTTTATAAAACCAAACTCGGTAGTTATGATTTGATTACAATTTGACTATGATTAACCGTCTAATTAGCTGGGCCAGGCGTACGACTAATGAGCGTCAACATCATTTTTAAGAGTCAATAATTTTCTGACAAAACAAAACGTTGCCACAAATATACCTTTGTTTTCTTATAATTAACAATGCATACCATGGCAAGTCGACAATGATCCACGTAATTGAAAGGCTAGATTCCCTCAGCAGTCAAACGTTTTTGGAAGAGGGCAATGGTAGTGCCTTCAACTGATGTAGGAAACCACTCGGTAACTTCATAAATTAAAATTATAAACCAAAGTAGGCATCGATCCGTACAGAAGAAAATCAATTAACAAACGGCAACATGTTATATATATCGGCGGGTAACATAAGCCGAAAAGAAAATACCCTTTCTCAATTTGTCATTTTGTCTGATTTTTTATTTTTATTTTTTTGAAGAAGATTGTCATTTTGTCTGATAAAATAAGATTATAATCACTGTCAATAGACTCGGTTCAGAGAAAACTTTGGTTCTGCCATGGACAGTAGTGGTTGGACTTCAGTTGAACTTTCTCATTAAAGAAAAAAGTATTATGCATTTATCTTCAATAGCGCGTATTAGTTGATTAAGAGGCTGATAATCTAAGTTGATGGAGAGCACATAATTATACAGTTTTAATCGGAAGGAAAAGCGCGTTCATATGCATATGTCATTGGTTTGCTAAGTTTACCGTATCTTTAAAAAAATAGAAGTAATAGTTTAAAAATCTGATTCTCTAACATAGACCCACTATCCAGTATAAATTAGAAAGTTACCAATTTCAACTGTAAATCATGGGTATAAGTATAGAGCAGTGCTAAAAGCTAAATAAGCAAGCAGCTTATCAGTCGTAGAATCGTTTTATTAGCCGTTGGATCAAAATTAATAAAGCTTTTTCAGCTGACAACAGCTGGCACACTTATGATCTGAGAGATAAGTCCTTTTGAAAAGAAATTAATTCGTATTAGGTCCTTTTTCTCTATCAAATCAATCTAGTAAGTTCCCTGTGAACAAAAATTTAATAGACTAAGAGATAAAAGCACATCAACAAAGATCAGACAACATAAACCGCCTCTTTCCTTAAATCTTATTTTTCTTTTGGAAGCAAAACTATTTAATCTTATATCTGAAAAACCCATTTGATGGATTCGAAAATAATAGATTTTCTCTTTTCTCTTTTGATCTTGCTGGTTTAGATGGTAAGATTTGATGGATAACTTCTATCTCGTTGACAAAAGAAATACCGTATTCCTTTCCTCTCATCTTCGTTTTTATCCGTAAAATTTAAAACCAAATCAAATAAGATTACTTAGATCCAAATCAAAATCCATCAGATTAAATAGGTCACCACTTTAACTAATTCCTCTAGACTGCTAGAGGTTTTCTTTAGTCCAACGTCCTCTAGTTCCGTAGATAAGTTTTGATGTGAGTTTTAATTGTAGTGAAAGTGGTGGTAATAGGATTCGATTCTCGAACTTGTGAAGGATAACTTTAGACTTAAATTCAAAACTAAACAGAAAAATCACTGAAAATTATAGCAAACACTGACAAAGTTGATATCAATAATAAAAGAACACTGAGGCTGAGATTCCACTAATTTCCAAGTTCAAAGTGATTTAATCTAGTATTTATATTCATGCAATTCTCTCGTTCAATTTGATTCTAAACTAATGCAACATGTAGATTTTCAAAATAACAAGTGTAAATCCGAAGCATAAAACATCAAACACCTAGGTCCAAGAATGCTCTATCAAAAGAAATAACAATTGCTCAATAAAAATCACGCAAACAATTTTCAATCAAGGCAAATAATCATTAAATAATTGCAATAAAATAAATAAAATAGAATATACCACTTTTTGTTGGAAAAATAGCTTCCTCTATCGCCTCAGCAATGGGGTTTAGCTCCTCATATTAATCATAATCTCAAAATACATGTTTATGGCTCAAAAGTTGATTAAAAGGGAGAAAAGTGTTAAAACAGCGGATTCTGCAGTTGCTGAAGATCTAAAACAGAAGTCGGAATTGTTGCTGAAAAGCTTCGGTGACTGCAGGAATATGCGACCGTAAATCGTTGTCACTGAAAATAAGTCTGTCTCTGCAACTGACTCTGAGGGTCTTATGTTCTTCGTGTTCTTCTTCTTCGCAGCAGCAGAAAAGTTTCTGAACTCGACTCCAGTTGATTTTTTTTCGCTTTTCTAAGGCTCTAAACTTCTCCAAAGTGTTCGTAACCCTTCCTTAGCCTCTCTAGAGCTTATATATACCTCACAGCTCGGTTTAAACTCGATCAAAATCTCTCTTTTTTCTTCCCAAAAATAATTTTTTTTTCTCGGCCAATTTTTGTTATTTCTAACCTGTTTAATCACTTCACCTCCTTCCTGAATTATCCAAACTATCCTCTTATTCTTCTACAGACAAATCCTTGCAAAATATAGCATGTAACTTCTAAATATAATTCGAAACTTTTGTCTGTTTCCATTTTTATTTTTATTTTTCCTGTTTTATCAAAACCCGATCATTCAGCCCATTCTAATCGATATAAACAGATGTACCAACCTTGTTTACTCCATTCAAGTCCATCCCAACTTAGTTTGGCAATTGAATCACGATAAAACACTTCCAAAAATCAATCCAAAACTTGCCAGGAAGTTACGCAGGTGACTTTTTTTTCCCGCCAAAACGAATTTTCAAACGAAGGGGATGACCTCCCCTTATCCAAACCCGGTCTGTGCTTAGCAGCTGCCTGAAAATGGGTTACCCCTTATCCAAAATGAGAGTCCGAATAGCAAATGTCCTCCCAGGAGCCTTTAACAACTTTTCGAGCCAATTTTCCCGCAAAAGCCTATTCCTCCAAAATACACCTACAAGGGATAAAATACCAAAATTAGTACAAAAATGGGTACTAACACTATACATAAAAGAGATGAAAATAGACACATAAATGCGTCTATCAAGTTTCGATCGGATTATCAGAATCCTAGGAATCGAAAAGAAAGGTTTAATGGATAGAGATACACAGAGATAACAGTACAGAGTAATAAAGAAAAAGGACAGAAAAAAACTTGTAAAGGACCTGCTTCTTATTACAAAAATTACGCCAGCTATATTATAATGAAAAATATTAACTAATGTTAATCCAACGGCGAACGAGATGATCCAACGCTTAATAAGCTGCTTGCTTATTAAGAAGTCCCGCGCAGCTGCGCTGGACAGCACTGCTCATAAGTATATCGTTAACCTGAAAGTATAGATTTTTTTTTTTTCTTTTTTGGCAACCTCCCCTTTATTACCACTCTTTATGCCATCGCTGTTGTGATGGCGGCGCATGTCACTTATGGTAAACCTGGAACAAAATAAACAGTGCGGGACTGCGGGTTCCCAGAAGCTTCATAAGTCCAAATAAAACTATAAGTGGTAAATTTTCCCAGAAATTTTCCACTTTTAAACACAGGTGACAGTCACACATGCTTACCGGGTGTGTGGGCTACCCCAAAATTTATCCTATATATACTAGGTTGTGCGAGAACGAAAAAAAATCATCAAAAGAAAGCAAACCAACTCTCTAAACTAGTAACGAATCTTTACTCTTCTTTGCACCTCCCTTCACTGTAACAATATTTTCCTGGCAGTTACATGGTCACCACCACCAATATTGCCAATCCCATTCCAACCGCCGACCCCATAACCCCTGCTTCTGATATTCATACTGATGATTTCGAGTCTCTCCTTCGATTTAAAATTCTTCCTCACAACCATACATATTCGTCTTCTTCCCAACCTAAGACTCGATATGCTTGGGAACGAATTTTCGGGCAAATTCATATCGATGGAGTTCTTGTTAAGATGAAGCATATCCACTCGCCGCCAACTTCCGTTGCTACGGATTCATCATCACCTCAATATCATGGTCATGACCAATGCTCTGTTACAGAAGCACAACAACAAGAAGTTGGTCCTATTAATGTTGCCGATTTCTCTTGTGCTTATGTTTCTAATGCTGTTGCTGATGCTCAAGCCGCTTCTTCTCAACTAAACATGGATAACAGAACTGATGTAAGTGAACAGCTGATAGACACTCACCTTCAGGCAGATGACAACACTCCAGTGATACTAGCTGCCTCCAGCGTTGTTACTTCTGATGCGTTTGCTTCTCAAAACTCGGAAATCATTTCTATTGCTATTGATACTGATCATCACCATCACAATAACATGGAACAGAATATTGATCGTGTTGATGACGATCAATCAGTGGTGGCACCATTAATAACCAGCACCCTTATCAGCAAGGAAATTCTATCTAGTATTGTCAAGGATAGGAACTTCCGCATCCTCCGTGAACTTGGTGGACTTGAAGGAGTTGCAGCCAAACTTGATACAAATTTGGACCATGGAATTTGTATCAGTACTGAAGATCTCCGTAATAGGAAAAACAGATACGGGCCAAACATCTATGGTGAGGAGCTACTAAATACTTCCAGAAACTTCTTCAACATTGTACTCAAGCCGACCTTGGTGAACTGGAATATTTTCCTTCTTTTGTGTGTTGCATCCTTGTCTCTTGGGTCTGGAATTAAGGAAGATCCAGGGTTAAATAACCTTGGTTGGTTCGATGGCACAGCAATATTTGTGGCCATCTTCTTGTTAGTAGCAATACCTGCATACAGAAACTATAAGGCATTCCGCAAATCACAAAATATACTAAACTACATCGAAGTTCTGAGATGTTTGAAGCGGCAACTGATTGCTGTTTCCGAAATCGTGGTAGGTGATGTGGTGTTCCTGAAAACTGAAGACTGGGTTCCAGCTGATGGACTGTTCATAGATGGCGATAAGTTAAAAGTGGACGACGATGACTCTAGATATATCGACCGTGTTGAGAACCCATTTATGTGTTACGGAGCTAAGGTGATCGAGGGATCTGGTCACATGCTTGTTACATCTGTGGGAAACAACACATCACTTGGGGAGATGATGATGAGCACAACAACAAATGACTGTGACCTGAAAGAGCAATCACCATTTCAAGTTAAATTAGACAAGTTGAGCTCGGCTGTTCAAAATATCAGCATGATCCTGACTATCTTCATCCTTGGAGTAGCGCTCTTGATGAAATTGTTTCTAAGAAAAAGAAATGGGAAGGTTGGTTCCTCTAACCAAATAAATAAAAAGTCTGAAATCCAGGAGTTGACGCGGTCTGTGGAAAAACTGCTCTCAAAGAGAAGAAGTATTGGCCGTAGTCTTAAAACTATGCTCTCGTTGTTGCTAGTTGGAATACAAGAGGGGTTGCCCTTGGTTTTCACTCTTTTCTTCTTCTTCTGGAATGAGAAGATGAAGAAAAAATATCAAGTCCTAATTCGCAGACCATGTCTTGGTGTTAAAATGGGCTCAGTTACAACTCTAATTTGCACGATTGAAGGGCTAATAACAACAAATCACATGGAGGTTAGCGTGTTCTACATAGGCGACCAAGAAGCTAAACGTGGAGATGACATTAAGACGTTTGTCACATCCAAAGACGTTTTTGAAGCCATCCATGATGGAGTAGTTTCTACACTACCTCAAGTTCATATGTCTGATCAGAATCTTGCTAGCTCTATTGAAGACCCACTCCTTCATTGGCCTGAACTGAAGTTGGGAATGAATGAGATAGAGGTCGAGAGAGGAAGGCGAAAGGTTCTAGCAGCAAAATCCTTTTGCTTTGAAAAAAGACTAAGTGCATATTTGTTGAAGAAGGATAATGATGCAGAGGAAACTATCCATCTTCACTGGAAAGGAACTGCTGAGACCATTTTGGCCATGTGCTCCACGTACTATGATAATGGTGGGATTGTACACCCAATGGATGACGAAAAACGAGCTGCATTTACCCAGCGCATCGAAAGTCTCGATACCAAAGGTCTGGAACCCATTGCGTTTGCTTGTAGACGAATTGAGATAGATGGCAATGATGATGAGCTTGTGGATTATAATGGCTTCCTTTATGAAGATGGATTGACATGGGTAGGGTTGTTGGGTCTGAAGTACCCTCATTGTTCGGATGAAAAAAGCAAAGCTGTGGCTGACTTTCTGAAGGCTGGAGTCGGCATCAAACTAGTTTCCTCCCAGAGACTGTCTGTGCTGAAAACTATAGCCATGGAGTCTGGTATCCTTCCGGTGACTGATCTTGAAGCGGCAAATTCTATGATAGAAGGTGAAGAATTCAGGAATCTTTCCAATGCAGACAGATTCAATATTGTAGATGAAATAGTTGTTATGGGGAGCTCGCTGCCTTCAGACAAACTTCTTTTTGTACAATGCTTGAAAAGAGAAGGTGAAATTGTTGCGGTCACTGGAACCACGTTGAGCGATAGTCCTTCACTAAAAGCAGCTGATGTAGGGATCTTGATGGGCAAAAAGAATATCAACTCTGAAATGGCGAAAGAGAATTCAGGTATTGTCATCTTAGATAGTGGTAAATATTTTAACTCCATAAAAACTATCTTGCTATTTGGCAGATGTAATTACCAAAACATCCGAAAGTTCACCCAATTCCAGCTTATCTTCGTTGGTTCTAGCCTAGTAATAAACTTGGTCACAACAATATCAACAGGCGACAGCCCATTTCCATCACTTCAGTTACTTTTGGTGAACCTGATAGTGAGTAGTCTAGCTGCATTTGCTATGCTGACAATTCCACCAAAAACCGTAGAACTATTGGAGATGAAACCAATAAAACACTCTAATGAGCCCCTTATTTCAAAACCTATGTGGAGGAACATACTTGTTCATGTTTGCTATCAAGCAGTGGTTTTGCTAAGTTTTCTGTTCATCAAGATAGGGTTAAGTGATAGAGTAAAGAGCGCCATAATTTTCAACGGGTTCGTTCTTTACAACATTTTGAATCAGTTCAATGCAAGAGACATTGAGAAGAAGAACGTGTTCAAGGGATTATCCTGTATTTTTGAAGGAAAAACGTATCGGTTTCTAGTGGCTGTGGGAGTTCCAATTTTCTTGCTAGTGGTAGTGATGGAGTTTGCTGCAAAGTATACAGATGTTGCAAAACTGACTTTGTTTCAGTGGGTTATTTGTTTTGTATTTGCATTCACTTCATTGCCAGTTGATTGTATTGGGAAGTACTTGTTACCATCAGCATGTTTCTTCACAAACATAGGAAATTAGGGTCTCCTTGCAGCCCCCCTAGCCATGCCATCCCATGTGTATATGCACCTTCTAGATGTGTCAATATTTGTATCATAAAGTATAATAACCTTCATGCATATCCAAAATAAGAAATGTATATATGACATGATGTTACAATGTATGTTAGTCCATATATATATATACATACTACATTCACAGAAATTGGAATGTGGTATCATAGTGCTTGTAATTGTTATGATAATGTACATATAATCAAATCAAATGCGTCTGGATTCACTTGCCTATAATTTTGACTGCTCTATGTGAGCAGGAATTTGGGAAAATTGTGCTATAAAGTGCAAACTTTCCTAAAAGATATTGGGAGCACCATAAGAGAGCTGACACTAGCTAGGATCTGAACTACCTGAGTCTATATATATTTAAAAAAAATTGGCACTCGATCGACAGCTATCACGAAAAAATGGTAACATATTTTTTATTGCTACTATGTAATTTTTGTGCATTTTACCATTTTTTCTAAACAATATATATTTATTTTGCGGAGAAAAACATTAGTTTTTAGAGCTACCGTCCATTACCAGTATACCACAGTGTGTGATCTTTGATCAGTGCCGGCCGGGCTAGATTTTTTTTTTTTTGTTTTTTTTTTTTTGGTAATCATACATATCCGCAATATTGAGAACATCTTTTTGAAATTACTGGATATGTCAAGAGTAGCTAGTACAATCACCCAAAAATAAAAAGCAAAATTTGAAAAAATCAAGGAAGATATCCACAATGACTAGAATTTACATAGTTGTGCAGGAAGAAAAAATTCGAATCCAAAGTTTTTATGATGCTTACATGAGTAGACTGATGAAGAAACTTAACCAAACCACCACGCTTGCGTATCTTGGGGTTTTCCATATCCCTGTAGTACATAATCTCCAGCTACACGACCATTAACAATACAATCAATAATTGAGAGAACAAAACATGTAATTTGCAGTATGCTTCAAACAAATGCATCAATGTAGCGCTTAATTTGGCAGACCATGACTAATTTGATAAGCATTATCTTCAATGGATGATCAAGATTCAAAATATGTTATGCATACCATCTTCAGGTTTTGAGGTTCTGGAATTTGGGTGATTCAGAGATATATTCCTCCGTAGTTCAAAAAAAACTTGGGTTACTTAGATAAATTTGTAGGATTGATCAGTTGATAGATGCATTTCATAACAGGCATGAGGAGGAAGTCGCCATGTAATTGTGATCCAGCCACTTGACACTCCACTAGTTAGTTCGCTTCATGATATATACTGATTTTAATCTTCATCATCGATATTTTTTAAGCTACTTGTAATTGAACCAATTACACTTGTACTAGGTGTGTCTGGTGCTAGAGTGAGTCAACAGATTAGCTTGGGCCTCTTAGTTGGAAAATATCCCCTGCTTCCGGATCATGCTATTAGTTAGTAAGTCATAACAACATCTCTCCATCTATGGTGCCATTTAATTGTACTTGGGGTGCAGTTTGTACCTCCTAAGGCATAATTCTTTATGGGTGCGCTTTGTACAAAATGTTATTCTTACGATTGATAAATTGTTAAGAAGAAGTTTATAAGAAGAGTTGATGGTAGTTAGCTAGCACGTGGCTTGAATGAACCAAATGTTTTCTCTTTCCTTGACTTTGGCCGGGCGATTTTGACCATTAGTCAAGGTTTTTAGGGTGTCGTTTTTCTTCTTCTTTTCTGGGTTTCTGCTAGTGATTCCTCCATCATGGTTGATGGTAGAGGGCCTGTGAGTTCCGTAGAAGGTGTATCTCTACCTAACTCCTCCCTTCAGGTAGAGGGATCTAATGTGGGAGGGTGTCAATCAAGTAGTTCTAGGGTTTTTCGATCTAATTTTGTTTGGTCGATTTTTTTTGCAAAGAAGAAAAAGTTGATTCCTGATGCTTCTCTAGAGTTTGAAGACCCTGGGAAGGCTGATGGTAAAAGAGTTGCTGATATTGTTTATAATGATGTTGAAGAGGATTTGAACCATTGTAGGGATTTGGTGATTGGAGCTCTTATGGGTCGTAAATTGCCATATATGTTTGTCAAGAATACTTTGCGGAGAGCTTGGAGGATTAAAGGTGTTATGCATATGACCATTCATGGTGAGTCTCTCTATGTTTTTGAATTTTATGATGAAGCAGATCGTTTGGCTGCTATTGAATATGGACCAGTTTACATATCTCAGCAATTATTTTTTGTCCGGCCATGGCATGCTCTGATTGAACAAGAGATTGCAGAGATGAAATCTTTACCTACTTGGGTCAATTTGAGAAGGATTCCATTACATATGTGGAATGCTAAGGAGATTTCTAAAATTGCAAGTGTAATTGGTAAACCAATTATGATGGATAAGCTTACAGCAACTAGGGCTAGAATGAGCTTTGCTAGGGTGTTGGTTGAGATAACTGTGGATTGTGATTATCCTTCATCTGTTCCTGTTTATTATGAGGGTAAGCATGTAGTAGATGTCGAGGTGGAGTATCCATGGAAGCCTCCTAAATGCTCTTAGTGTAACTGCTTTGGTCATGTAGCTGTCAAGTGCCCTTGGGATAAACCTAAAGAATTTCCTAAAGTAATTCCTGTTGTTGTGGCTAAGAAGACTGCTGAGAATGGTAATTCACAGGCTTGGATTGTTAAAGGTTCAAAGAAGTCTGCATCTAAAAGTTCAAATCCTCATACGGAGCAAGAGGCTATGGATGAAGGTGTTCTCTCACCTAGTGGGGATAAGGAGAATGTCTTTATGGAGATTGTTATTTGTTCTGATGTTCCTATTACTAACAAATTCGATGTTCTTCTTGAGGAACACAATGAACTTCAGATTCTAAATGGAGTTATTTCTGAGGGAGAGGTGGTGCCAAGTACTGTATCAAATTTAGTGAATAAACTGAATAATGTTGCTGCTGGAAATCATATTGAAGATCAAAAAGGTGCTTCTTCAAGTGGTGTTAAAGGTAAATTCCTTTCTAAAGGGGGGAATGTTTCAAATTCATCTAGTTTAGGTCCTAAAGGGCCGGAACTTAAGAAATCTAGGCCTGTTAAGAGGTCACTTCAAATTTTAAATGATGTTTAAGATAAGTTGCTGGAATATTAGAGGTCTAAATAATCCTCAAAAACAGCAAGAAGTAGGTAGGTTTTTTAAGAATAATAAGTTATCCATGGTTGGTGTGGTTGAGACACATGTGCAGTCTTAAAATAAGGATAATATTAGAAGCTCTATTAATAGGAATTGGTGTTTTATAGATAATTATGGGAATAATAATTCAGGGAGAATTTGGGTTGGATGGAATCCCCTTGAAATAACTGTCTCTGTGTTGCATTCTGCCTCTCAGGCTATTTTTATTGATATTACTACTAGTAGGAATCATAGGTTTGCTATTACTTTTGTTTATGAGGAGCATGATAGTACTAATAGAGTGGCTCTGTGGAATGACATGGTGGCTTAGTCCAATAGTTGTGAGCTTCCGTGGTTGGTTTTTGGGGATTTTAATGAGATCTTGAACTCTAATGAGAGAATTGGTGGTTCTAATATTATTGCTTCCTCTATGAATGATTTTATCAACTGTGTGAATGGTTGTCTGTTATTTGATCTTCCTTTTAGTGGTGATTTCTTTACTTGGTCAAATAAACAGATCGGTTCAGGAAGAATTATTTCTAAGATTGATAGAGCTATAGTAAATATTGAATAGATCACCTATTTTGATGCTTCTAAGGATGAATTTCTTACTCTTGGGATTTCTGATCACGCACATGTAGTTATTTCTGTTTATGAATAAAGACAGCATGGCCCTCCTCCTTTTCGTTTTTTAATTACTTAACTGAAGAACCATATTTTATGAATATTATTAGGGAGGTTTGGAGCGAAAAAGTTAAGGGAAACCCTATGTTTATTCTTGTCTCAAAACTTAAGAAGGTGAAGCGTAGATTGATTGAGCTTAGAAAGGAGAGATTTGTTAATATTTCAGAGTCTGTGGTGGAGGCTAAGAGATTGATGGTTAATGCTCAAACTGCTATCCAGTTTCAACCATTAGACCCAATTGTTGCTTCTGAGGAGAAGAGGGTTGTTTATCATTATGCTAAAATGGCTAGGCATGAGGAATCAATGCTTAGGCAGAAATCAAGAGTGCAGTGGATGGAGTTGGGTGACTCAAATAATCAATTCTTCCATAATTCTTTGAAAGAAAGGAGATGTAGGGATAACATCCTCACTTTAAGAGATGCTGATGGGAATATTGTGGATGATGATAAGGCGATAGGCGATAGCTTTGGAATGCACAAATTTTTATTCTTCCTTATTCAAGAGAAATGGATCTTCAGGTGCTAATTTAATGGATGTGGATTTCTTGCAGTTTTCTAATGTGCTTGATGAGGCAGATATAAATGGTCTTAGTGCTCCAATATCCAAAGATGAAATAATATATGCTTTATCTTGTATTGGTTCTAACAAGGCCCCTGGCCCTGACGGATTTACTAGTCTTTTCTTCAAGAAGTGTTGGTCTATCATTGAAGGTGATTTTGTCAAGGCTATTCAGAATTTCTTCACTTCAGGCAAGCTTCTTGGCGAGGTAAATAGTACCTTTCTTAATTTGGTGCCGAAAGTCGAAAACCCTTATATTATTGCTGACTTTCGGTCCATTTCTTGCTGTACCGTTATTTACAAATGTATTACTAAAATTCTAGCAGTAAGCATGAAACTAGTGATAAAATGTTTAGTTAGCATGAACTAGTCAACTTTTATTTCTGGTAGATCCATATAAGATAACATTTTACTAGCCCATGAAATAATTAGGAATTATCACAGAAGTACTGGGTCTCCTAGATTCTCTTTAAAGATTGATATTATAAAGGCTTATGACACGGTTAGCTGGCCAGCCATTATAAAGTGTCTTAAAAAGATGGGTTTTCCTGATCAGTTTACTTCATGGGTGTATACTTGTATTTCTACTGCTAAATTTGTCGTACTTGTTAACGGTTCACCGTATGGATATTTTCCTTCTAGTAGGGGTCTGCGTCAAGGCTGCCCTCTCTCACCTTATTTATTTTCCATTGTTATGGAAATCCTTAGCCTCTCTCTGCGACATCAAGTTAATATGGGTAACTTTTTATTTCATCCTAGATGTCGGATGACTCAACTGACTCATTTATGTTTCGCTGATGATGTCCTAGTTTTCTTTAAGGGTTCTCTTAAAGCTGCTTCTTCTCTTAAGTCTGCTTTGGATGATTTTAGTATGGTTTCTGGGATGGAATTAAATATCAACAAGACTTCTCTTTTTGCTTCTTCAGTTGATGACTGTGTGCTTAATCAGATTTTACAGTGTTTGGGTTGTAGTAGGGGTGAATTACCAGTGAGGTATTTGGGGGTTCCGCTCCTTTCTTCTAGATTATCATACAATGATTGCCTGCCATTGATTTCGAAAGTAACTAAAAGAGTCAAATCTTGGAAGTCAAAGCACTTGTCTTATGCTGGTAGATCACTTTTGATTAAAATAGTGCTGGTAGGTATGATTTTCTTTTGGCTGTCGTGTTTCATTCTACCTAAACGTGCTATTAAGGAGCTGAATTCCATTTGAAAGAAGTTTCTTTGGGTGAAATACCATCCCATAGGTTGGAATGTAGTGTGCAGGACTTATGATGAAGGGGGTATAGGAGTTAGAGATGTGGCTGTTACTAATGCAGCTGCTAACTTAAGGCATATGTGGGATTTGGTTAGTGGTAAGATTATAATCTGGACAGAATGGATTAATGCAAATCTTATAAAAAATAGAGACTTCTTGTCTCTGTCTGTTCCTTCTGATGCTTCTTGGTGCTGGAGGAGGATTCTAGATCAGCGAGATGTGGCTAGAGGTTTATTCATGCATATTATTGGAGATGGAGAGGGCACAAAGTTCTTAACTGATTTATGGCACCCCAATGGTAAATTAGTAGACTGGGTTAGTCAGGATGCTATAGATGAACTCTGTGGAAGTTATGATTGTAAGTGGCAGATTTTTTAGATAATGAAGGTTGGTATTTTCCTGATACTATGGAAGAAGATCTTCAACAAACTATTTTACAACTCAAAGAGGTGGATTATGACAGATCTGTTGCAGATATTGTTGTTTGGAAACCTAGTAATTCTGGGGACTTTACAATGAAAGCTACTTATAAAGTACTGGATGGTGAGAAGAATGAAGTTTCTTGGAAGAGTCTCGTTTGGTTCAAATCTCATGTACCAAGACATTCTTTCATAACTTGGCTTTGTCTGCATGGTAGGTTGAAGACCAGAGACAAAATGGTTAAATGGGGTTTACTTTCTGTAGTTACCTGTGTGTTGTGTGATGAAGGACCTGAAACTGAAGAGCACCTTTTCCATTCCTACTCTTTTTCCGGCTGGCATTTGGTTGAGGTTATTGCTTAAAGTTGGTATTTTTAGAACCACTTGTAGAAGCTGGAGTGAGGAAATCAGCTGGTGTGTACAAGCTTTTGCAGGTCAGAATCTTATTGCTAGAGTAAAGAAATTGATTTTTAATAGTTTTATTTATCACCTGTGGAGAGAAAGAAATAGTAGGGTGTTTGCTAGTAAATATTCTTTTGCTGACCAAGTTGGTTTTTCAATTATGGAGGATGTCAGAGTAAGAGCTAGCTCAATTCAGTGTAAGGCTGAAGATAATTCTCATTCTAGAAGATTTATGGATAATCTTAAAATCAGTTGTCAGTTTTTATCTCCTTCTATTATTAGTTATTGCACTTGGTTGTTTCCAGACCATGATTTGACTATGGTAAATACCGATGGGTCTAGAAAGGATCACTCAGGTGGGTGGGGAGCTATCCTAAGGAATTGTTCTGGTACTGTTTTGGCTACAACAAAAGGAGGTGGTCCTCCAATTTCTGTGAATGCTCATGAACTGCAGGGAGTGGAGCTGGGTCTGAATCTGTCTATTGAAAAAGGTATTAAGAGGATTCATCTAGCTATGGATTCTATGTTTATCTACAATTTGCTAGTGCAGAAGAATAGCAAACCCCCTTGGAGTTTGATTCAGATTTGGCGCAGGGTGGAAAAGTTAAGACCTTTGTTTGAAGTTCTGAAGATTTCTCATGTTTATTGTGAAAGTAATAGAGCTGCTGATGAGCTAGCGAGCTATCACCCTACCATTAAATGGGTTAATGTCAGTGTGGATGAGTTCTCTGAGGAACTGAATGATATTATAAAAGAGAATAAGGAGGGAAAACTGTACCCTCGTAGGTAGTTTGTTTTCGTTGTTTTTGCTTTTCTGTTTTTTGTTTTGATTTTTTCTTGTTCCAGGGGGGTCCTTTTAACCCCAGCTGTCTGATCAAAACAACAACAGCAAAAAGAAACTTTTTCTATTATTTTGTGTTATTGGGGTGTATTAATTTTTTGTTCTCTTTTACCTCTGTTTGTTCTGTTAGTTGCCGTTTATTTATTATCGATAGGTTAGGGTTATGTTATCTCACACCTGATCATCCTTTATAAATGCTCAAGTGTTACTCTTGTAATGACTTATATCTATCGAAATATTCTTTTTCATGACATCAAGAGGATACGTTTTTTAGGTTTTCGATCCTAGTGTTGTCACCACAATCATCAACCTTCAGGGGAAACTCCTCTATCTTCTGGTGGAGAAACAATCAATTCAGATACCAATACCTGAAAATACGAGGGTACCCAAATACACTACAATCTTTTATTTATCAACCTATAAGTCCTTTACTAAGTGTGATCGTCTATGGACTGAGTTGAGACAATACAACAACTTCAGTACACACTCTGTGTGATCGTCTATGGATATGAGATCGAGACAAGACAACAACAAGATCACTTGTGTGATTGACTATGGATTCAAGATCGAGACGATACGACAACAAAGTGATCACTTGATAATAGGTTCGGTAATAACCGAAACTCTATAGGATCAATATAAAGTGTTACGGATTAACGTACAAGTGCAATTTACTTTAATTATAATAAAACAATTATAATGCGGAATAATAAAGTAAATAGCACAGCAAGATTTTGTTAACGAGGAAACCGCAAATGCAGAAAAACCCTGGGATCTAGTCCAGTTTTGAATACTCACGGAATTAATAAGCCGTTATACAAAATATAATACCGACTTCGTATAGGTGAGACCAAGTAGACTACCCCTAGCTACTTAGTTTCCTCAGTATCTATGCGCCTTCGACTTCTAGATCCACGCACGTGAATCACCAATCCTTTATATCGTATTCCAAACAGTAAAGGATAAATCTGTTTGGTAACCACTCTATTCAATCTTGGTAATAAGATATTATGATTTGTTGACAAAGGCTCTTCTGTTTAATCTAATAAACTCCTTTGTCTGGTTAGATCAATCTATCTTTTGATTACCGAAATAATCAAACTCTAGGCTCACAATCAATCAATATAGATTTCAAAGAGAAACTATAAGGTGATGTCGATCTCACACAACTAATCAATCAAGTCTATCAAAGATAAACATGATTCTAGTTGGATCCAAGCCGATCAAGGTTTGTGCACACAATTCACAAGATACGAAAACTAATAAGAAAAAAAAATTGTCTTCAAATTTTCGTTTGTCTTCAATAACCTGCACAACACCACTTGAAACCTATTGTGATCAATCACGCACAGAACGGAGTATGTTAACAATGGATTATCACAAGATGTCTTTAGATCCGAAGATGGTTTTAAAGATCCGTCAATACTTTGATCTAGTTTGAGTGAACTTTATATCAGAATAGAAGATTCTCAAGAATAAATAAATTAGGTGCAATCAAAGTTTCAACAACCGTTAGTCAATCAAATCAATAATGGAAAACTACAATAACAATGCAATTATCTAGTTTCCCACCAACGATACTCGTAGAGCTTCTTGATCCCACATAAGTTTTTAAACGAGCGGTCGTAAGAGATTTCGCTTAATTAGAGTACTTTCCTCTCAGATAGACGGATCCACCAGAAACAACAAGAATGAAGTTTGTCTGGCTCTTAGGGTAGTTTGCAAGAAATGCAAACTCAAGTATTTATACACCAAGGTTGTTTGGACCACAAGGAAATTCCAAAACCGAAAATATTCTCAAGATATTCTCATTAAAGTACCTAATTTCGGTTTTCCTATTTCCACTTAAAGGCCGAACTATATTTTCGAAAACTCTCATAGAAAACTTTTTTTATTAGTCTAGCACATTAACTAATAATTTTTTCCATAGGATATGCTTTAATTATTGGTAATTAAAACATATATGATGAAAATCATAATTAAATGCTTTTCACTTTTTTTGGACAAGGGATCACCTTGAGTATCAAGGAATATCTTTGAACAATTAATGATAAGAGTTATGTACATGTAATGTCGACATCTAGAAGCTTCTCATCTTAGCAAACTCGAAATCCTAATTCCACACGTATCATGAAGAAATAAGTGAATCATGGAAACTTGGTTTTGCTCATGGAACCGATTATACCATCATTCCAAAATATGTTGTGACCGGTTATAACATGATTCCTAAGATAGGATGTAATCGGTTACACCTTGCTCCACAAAGTAGCTTGTGACCGGTTACACCTTGTTTCCCGAAGTCGTTTGTTATTGGTTACACCTTGCTTCCCAAAGGTAGCTTGTGACCGATTACAACTACTTCCCAATTCATCTTGTGATTGGTTATACCTTGGTTCCCAAAGTAACTTGTGACCGGTTACAACTTGCATTCCGATATAGCTTGTGATTGGTTACACCTTGATTTTCAATGTAACTTGTGACCAATTACAACTAGCTATATTATATAGGCTATATATGACCGGTTATACCATAAATTTCAACAAGTTAAGATAAGTTCTACCTTGTCATCTTATATTGGTCATTCAAAAGATATTCAATAAAGAACCTGACCAATCATGATTTCCTTTTGATTATGAAACAAGTTCATATATGTACTTCCTTTAAACAAATGTTATAAAACATTGACACTTTAATCATACTTATATAATGCACACATAATCAAACAACTATATACAATAGATTATGTCGATATCGTATTTACGAAGTTCAAAATATAGGCGTTATACTTCGTAATTCAATAAATTCCTTGACACTTTGATCATAATGTCATGACCAAGTCTCGCATGTTATGTTTTCAATATAATCAGACTTGAAAGATACGTTAGGAATGGAAACAAGATCAAGTCAATATTACTAACCTCAAGAAAAAGGATGATGTCGTCGTTGTAGTCGTTACTTCTTCACATTCTTCAAGTCTTCGGAGTAATACTTTTACGTCTCAACATTCCTAGACTTTCTAGTCTAACCTAAACGAAGTTGACTCTAGTATTTAATCAAGCGACTCTAGATGAGTTTTGATACTAAAATATGACAACCAAACTTGACATGCCAACGCTTGGTGGGTTCAACTGAGCTATGCTCTAAAAATACCAAAATCAATGCAAATACCAATATAATTTTCCCATTTTAATACCATTTACAAACGTATCTAACTTCATTTTTTTTAAACTCAATGATTCAAACTATCTGGTTTGGAAATTTCAGATGGAATCCATTCTTATAAGTACAAATTTATTTGGTTTCATTGATAGTTTTATGCCTCTACCTTCACAACCTATACTTCTTGCTAAAGTTGAACAACCAAATCCTAACTATGCTCTCTGGAGAAGTGGGATCGGTTTTTTCTCAGCTGTCTAAGTGCAACTTTCTCTTCTAAGGATATATGAACATCCATTGCTTGAATCATATTTCGAGAGATTTATCAAGACAAGCTTGACTCGGAATTTCTTATTTGAAATATAAAATCTACTAAAATCATACGACATAGTCTCATAAAGATAAATCGGATGGTTCAGTCTTCAATACCTCTTTGTTGATGAAGTTCTCTAAATGTTTTCGTTTGATCTTCTGTCTTCAATCTTCGAGAGTTATTCAGTGATGCTTGATATTCAAATACCATGTTCTGATCCTAGTCCGAGACTTGACTTTAATAGACTAGAAATCAAGATATAGTTTTGTGCATCCAACATTGACAACAAGCTTGAGATAGCAGAATTTGCGAGTTTGACCGAGCAGTGCTCTAACAATCTCCCCATTTTTCAATTTTAGTGACAAAACTATCAGTACATATGGATTCAGAATAAATAAACCTTTATGCTAAAAATCCATAATGCTCTGTTTACTTGGTTCTTCAATATTTTCTTAAATTCTTGTTCTTCAAGTATTTCTATAGTTCCGCATACGATCGTTTCAGCATATTTGTTGTTGAAGATCCGTAGCGATAACAACTTATGAGAATACTCGTTTAGAGCTTTTCTAGAATGATAAAATCACTCAACTCAATGGTTGTTATATGAAGATTTGTATACCAACATAACAATATTTTTGGTGCATAGTATTGTTAGCTTTCTCAAGGTACAGTTATACCAAAACTTTGAAGCAATACTACTATTAGAGCATAGCTCGGTTGAACCCACCAAGCGTTGGTATGTCATATTTTAGTGAGTCAAAACTCATCTAAGATTCGCTTGATTATGTACTAGAGACAACTTTGTTTAGGTTAGACTAGAAAGTCTAGGAATGTTGAGACATACAAGTATTACTCGAAGACCTGAAAAACGTGAAGAAGTAACGAGCTACAACGACAACATCATCCTTCCTCTTGAGGTTAGTAATATTGACTTGAAATGTTTCATTACTAACGTATCTTTCAAGTCGTTCTATATTGAAAACATAACTGCGAAGCTGTGTATGGATATATTACTCTAGTAGTGAGACATGATCACATGATCATAGTATTAGGGAATTAGACTACGAAGTATAACGCTTATCTTTTGAACTTCGTAGATAGGACATCGACATAATCTTATGAATGTTGTTATGATTATGTGTATGGGTAAAGGTGAAGATTTTATCCTAGGAAACAATGTTTCACATTTGTTTAAAGGAAGTACATTCATGAACTTGTCAATACCTGAATTTTTTATGGGAATAAAATATTCTTCTATTTTACAGAGAGAAGAAGATTAATCTCATTAATAGAATTCATAAAGACAACGCTTTCAACAACTAGTGATACGTTATCGGAGATTGAATTCTTTTCCATAGATTCAGATCACCACAAACACCGACTTGTTAGATCTAATGGTATTTTCCTGCTCTGATACCAATTGAAAAGGAGAGGGTACCAAGTACACCACCAACTTTTTTGTTCGGCAACCTGTATGGACAAAACCTAATACAATTGCAAGTAGTTAAAGATATTTGAACAATATGTATATAAAGTTTTTTTCTTTCTCTTGCATAATCAATATATCTAGACTGACAAAGTCGTGAACCTGGTTGTGTAGAAGAGTTCTTGGAAAATTCACAAATCAATATCCAAGATCAATCTAGTCGTATTCAAATCAAGAGGATCCGAATTCTGCCAAGTATGAAACTTGTTATCTATCTTTCAAGATACGAATTCAACAAGAGCAAGTCTCGTTATTCATCACAATTAATAAGGACTTAACCTACCTTATGTTATTCCTATTATAAGGATAAAAAAAATATAATGTTGGAAAAGAAAAAACACAAGACACCAGAAGTTTTGTTAACGAGGAAAACTGCATCTGCAGAATAATCCTGGGACGTCATCCATATTAGAACACCAAACTGTATTAACCAGCTATAGACATTAGTGTACTATCATACTTCAGACTGGAATGTAGTTGAAACCGAATTAATCCTCAAAGAATTCTAGCTGCAATCGTACTCCTTACCTCTCTTGAATCTCGCAAGGTTCTACGTAATTGATTCACTAAACTGACTTCCTTTACAACCTAAAAGTTGTTTCAACCTAAGTGAAGACTTTTGATCACAATCTGTGTATTTGATTTCCCTTTAGATCGATTAGATCAAGGCTTGGAAATTTGTATGTAATAGAAGAAGAAAAAATCTAAGAATTGTTTTAACCTAAGTGAAGACTTTTGATACCAATCTGCCTCTAACAGATAAGCCTATTTGATTTCCCTTTAGATCGTTTAGATCCAGGCTTGGAAATCTATTTAGAATAGACAAAGCTAGAAAATTTCACAAATCCAGAATACTTACACTCAGTTAGCTAGGAATCATGGATTACTAACCACCTCTCCAGAACAATCTAAACCGATCAATAAAGAAGAGTTTTAGATATTTATCTTGAGGAATCACAAAGTCTAAATGAAGAGAACTTTTCGATTTCTATTTATCTTATTCCTGGTCGGAGATTAACGAAACCTCAACGATCAACAAGAACAAGATCAAGATACACGAACTATCAGGTAAAAGATAGTCGGACCTAGCTTCACGAATACCTAAGTGAAGTCTTCAAGTCGTATACCCAATTATGTTTCTCAGAGAATACCTAGGTTAATAGAGGACGACTCTAGCAATCAACAAGGACACATAAGTGTCAGGGATTGATGTTCCCAATTGTTTGAGTCTCTCTATTTATAGATTTTCAAGGATCTAGGTAGCTTTGAATTCAAGATAAGATAACTTGGGATTCAAGCAAATACTTTCTCAGTTTAGATGAAATTCTTGCTAGGAATTTATGTAAGCATATCAGAAGTTCGCCTTGAAATTACATAGAAGAATATACACTATGGTCCAGGGTTCTGAATCCATGTACAATGATAGTTCTTGGCAAATATTCCTTGTGAACTTGTAAGCATAATCGTGTTCATTAACACTCGAGACTTAAACCATGATTCTCAAACACAAAGTGATTCAATGATCAAAGTTGTCTTAGAAATTTTTATGAGAGTTGTACCTATGCCAAATGTATTTGTGAAAATAGTTTATGGGCATCTGCTTAGTTTGTATTGTGTAGGTATGTTTAGGGGTACGCATACCTATAGACCAGTTGGTGAACTCAGGCTGTTAGGGTACGTCTACTGGGTATGTGTACCTCCCCCTGTTTCGGAACTCAGATGTCCAAAGTATGCGTACTGGGTATGCGTACCTACATCATGTCCAGAATCTCAGTAGTTCTGAAAACTCTCTTAAACAATTTGAAACATTCCCAATCGCCATAGATTCAAATCTCATTGCTTGGGGAATTTCCAAATGATCAACTTGAAACAAAAATAGCTCTTGAACAATAAATTGTTCTAGACATGAAATTTACTAAAATCATACGACATAGTCTCATAAAGATAGAATGGTAAATGCTGCGAGTAAATAGGATAGTTCAATTTTCACATACCTCTTTGTCGATGAAGTTCTCCAAATGTCTTCGTTTGGTCTTCAACCTTCAAGGGTTATTTTGTGATGTCTGATATTCAATTACCATACTCTAATCGTAGTCCGAGACTTGACTTAGTAGAAGTCAAGATATAATTTTGTGCATTTAACATAGACAATAAGCTTGAGATAACAAAACTTGCAAGTTCGACCGAGCACTGCTCTAACGAACTTGACTTTTTATTAGGGTTGTATTTAGTAATTTTTAAAATTAATAAAATATAAATTTTAAATGTAGAATTTCGGTTGTATTAACCCAAATGTGGGTTGAATTTGGTCAATGCCTTACAAAAATGACATTAAAACAAACGTCAAGGGTTCACTAGAAGGAGTATGAGGACACTGAACACATAACGTGCCATCGACAAACTGTGCAAAACAACGACTCGCCGTAACCCAGCTCGGATGCGAAGGAATAGTCGTTTCTTTCTTTAAGAATTTGAAATCATATCAATTGCCATTCATTTTGATGAGCCATAAATCATCAGGTTGAAGCCTAAAATGACAGTCACTTTAAAAAAATAAATGATCGGCAGTTCTGTTTTAAGATTCTAACCATTGTCCAAGTCCTCTTCTTCATACAAAGCCTGTTGGTCAAGACAAGAGGTCACGCATTTGGTTTAGTTTGATATGAGCCAAACTTTCTCCTTACTTTTTGCCGAGATACTGTTTTGTTTCAGATAGCGCTAACTTCTGGTTTTCATTGTGAAGATATGGGTGCCTGAACAATTTTAAGAGTAGTTTAAGTAAGTCTCAGCCGTCCATGATCAACTCGAGATGAAAGTGATATGCAAAGACTAAAGAGTACACCACCACATATCCTTTCAAAACTGACAAGAAATATCTTCTGATTTACATGAACCACCAGAATCTGAAAATCCATTTGGCAGAGCAGCAGCCAGTAGTACTCTCAACTCTTACCATGGAAATCAGATTGAATATCTAAATTCAAGATGAGAACCAATAGAAATATGCTGATGTGTAGATTTTCTCTATCCACAACATCTCCTTATTCCTCTATTTAATACCTCTCTACTCCTTTACTTAACTTCATCAGCTTCTTCATCCTCTAGAAAACATAACAAAGAACAGGTGAACAACAAAGAAGCACTAGAAAAAGAGAGTCATGGCCACCTCTGCCATTCAAAGGTCTGCATTCGCTGGTCAAACTGCTTTGAAGCAACAAAATGAGTTCATCCGCAAAGTTGGCAATGTCGAAGGTGGTCGTATCTCCATGCGCCGCACTGTAAAAAGCATTCAATCAAGCATGTGGTAATTACACAACTCCATTTAAGGCATGTAAATCAGTATACTATTTTGATATTTTCAAATCCTAATATGACCCTCATTTTCGGAATTTTGAATAAACAGGTATGGACCAGACAGACCCAAGTACTTGGGACCATTCTCAGAACAGACCCCATCTTACCTCACTGGTGAATTTCCAGGTGACTACGGTTGGGACACAGCCGGGTTATCTGCTGACCCAGAGACATTTGCAAAGAACCGTGAACTCGAAGTGATCCACTGCAGGTGGGCTATGTTGGGTGCCCTAGGATGCGTCTTCCCTGAGGTTCTCTCAAAGAACGGTATCAACTTCGGCGAGGCAGTATGGTTCAAAGCTGGATCACAGATCTTCTCTGAGGGAGGTTTGGACTACCTTGGAAACCCTAACTTGGTACATGCCCAAAGCATTCTTGCAATCTGGGCTACTCAAGTTGTGCTAATGGGGTTTGTTGAGGGATACAGAGTTGGTGGTGGTCCACTTGGAGAAGGACTAGACAAACTTTACCCCGGTGGATCTTTTGACCCTCTAGGATTAGCTGATGACCCAGAGTCATTCTCTGAATTGAAGGTAAAGGAAATCAAGAATGGAAGACTTGCTATGTTCTCTATGTTTGGGTATTTCGTTCAGGCTATTGTTACTGGAAAGGGTCCAATTGAAAACCTTTATGACCACATCGCCGATCCTGTTGCAAACAATGCATGGGCTTACGCTACTAACTTTGCTCCTGGAAAATGAATGTAATATTTCCTAGGGGTGTATCAAGGTTTCAGGCTTGTTAAGTCTTCTGTTGTTGTGTGTAAATTGTTTATGAATAGTAAGCAGTTGTTATCAAATTTCTAGTGTTTTGTGCTGCATAGGATATAGTACTTATAACGCAAATGGGATGACAAAAGAACAAACAAAAATACGTAACTACAGAAGTAAATGTGCAGGAAAATTCTTACGTCCCTCCTACAATACTAAATAATATAAATTTGCAAGAGCAAGGAAAGAAACAGAATAATACCTGTAAATGTGTTTCTTTCTAACCAAGCTCGATCACCAATAGTCCTTGTGTTTGAGAAATGGCCCAATCTGCTATTGTCCCTCACAATGATTTCACAATTGTGAATCCCTAAGAGAAGTTCAGTAACAGAGTGGCAACTGCTACAAACTCGAAGGTTCTTCATACCTCTGACCGGGGCTAGCAAACTCAGGCTCCCCATACTTCCCTCTAACACATAACAGGACTAGAGTCAGGTCAGGAGGAACCCAATCAAACTGCATCAGTTCTCTTAGTTCTCTCACCTTAAAGAGGTATGTCCAGTTTAGCAGCTGCTGCATGTAAGTTGGAGAGAGTGAAATATTAAATACAATTCTTTCTTATCCATTTCGAACATGTGCTTAGCCTCACATACACCTGCAGTGTAAACAAGCGGAAAATTGAAATGCTCAGATTTGGCTTGGTTCACATCGATCTTAAAAAAACAAGTTTAAGCTTGGCATGAATAATTGAACTAGGATTGCCTTCAGCTTGTTTGTGACGAGCTCAAGCCATTTGCTCAATAGAGCTTAGGCATTGATTTATATTTACAACAGGTTACATTAGAACTTCCTTCATAAGAATATTTAAATGAAAAGTCGTTTAAAATGAAACATGAGTCAAAATTTTTACAAGATGATGCTTTGTGATTTTAATCAATAATAATATCACATGTAAAACCCCGTTGATAGTGTGTATGTTAGACATGAAACCTATAAGATCTAAATTAAATTAAAGTAATGAGCTGAACTAGAATGAACTATTTGAGACTCAGGTTGATTAACCACGAGCTGTTTGAGCTTTACACCCCAAAGCTCAGGCTTGACTTGTTTCTTTGAGGTCAACCTCGAACTACCCAGAAAAAGAGTATGGAGCTTATTAGAGCCCTGTGATTCACCAATCTGAACATAGGTCTAGCAACCAATAATGCTGTTCAGTAATTTTAGTTACTAGTTTAAGACTGTATCCATTCACATAAGTTTAAAATTTAAGCAACTGCCTCCAACCACACCGGCTTGACTATAAGAAGTTAATACTAGGTATTGCATTTTCTGTAAAATACCCTGCTTTATAGATTTTCCTGAGTTACTCAATGACCACAAAATCATAATGGTCCACAAGGAGATCTTAAAAATCCATGTGGATGAACCATAGCCCAAAGTATCAATCTTACCTCAAACAAAATTGACTGGATATCTAGACTCAAGATGAGAGCCAATAGAGAGATGCTGATGTGGAAAGTTCCTCATCCACACTATCTCCTAAATCTTCTATAATAACTCTGTGGTCTTTCTCTTTAATTCATCAGCTCATACTCTAAAACTGAAAACAAAGAATAGGAAGAACAACAAAGAAGCACTAAATAATCATGGCCACATCTGCAATTCAACGGTCTGCAATTGCTGGTCAAAGAACGGTATCAACTTCGGCGAGGCAGTATGGTTCAAAGCTGGATCACAGATCTTCTCTGAGGGTGGTTTGGACTACCTTGGAAACCCTAACTTAGTACATGCCCAAAGCATCCTTGCAATCTGGGCTACTCAAGTTGTGATAATGGGGTTTGTTGAGGGATACAGAGTTGGTGGTGGTCCATTTGGAGAAGGACTAGACAAACTTTACCCCGGTGGATCTTTTGACCCTCTAGGATTAGCTGATGACCGAGAGCCCTTTTCTGAACTGAAGGTAAAGGAGATCAAGAATGGAAGACTTGCTATGTTCTCCATGTTTGGGTATTTTGTTCAGGCTATTGTTACCGGAAAGGGTCCTATAGAAAACCTTTATGACCATGTTGCCGATCCTGTTGCAAACAACGCATGGGCTTCTGCTACAAACTTTGTTCCTGGAAAATGAATGTAGCGTTTTCTAGGTGTATCATTACTTACAGGATTGTTATTGCTGTAGTTCCTTGGCTGTACATTGTAATTTTCTCTAGTAGTTAGAATCTATATATAACTACTTTTCCTGTTACTCAGCTGGTATCTGTTTTATGAATACTAGGAGAGCCATTGTAAAATTTCTAGTGTTTCTGTTGATAAAATAATAGATTTATATGCAAATGGGTGGGCAAAAGAATTTTCTTTCATATAATCTTTCAATTTGAGAAAGCATGGAAAAGAAAAGAATAATACCTGCAACTAGGCGTGCCCCTGTGACCTAGTTCAATCACCAATAGTCATTGCACAAAAAGTAATAGCTTCTGAAATGATGATTCTGCTATTATTCGTTCCTGCAAGGAGTTTACTAACAGAGATGCAGCTATTATAAACTCAAAGGTTCTTCGCTATCTGACTGAGTCTTACTGGTTTTACATTGGGTGCAAAAACATCAGCAAACATCTTGTTGTGTTCAGCAAATTCAGCTTCAATTTCCTACTCTCCATTAATGCAGAAAAAGACTTGAACTAAAGTATACCCTCATTGTGTAGTAGATGTAGACAATTGTGGATAACAACTCCCAGAAGAAACTGTCAACTCAATCCAATGCAGCCTAGGACTATCCTAACTCCTACATTTATTATTAGTTCTCTCATCTTTGAGAGGTTGATCACTTTACAAGCTGATGCACGTAAGTTAGAGAGAAAAACATGACATCCAACTGTTTGTGAAGACATCGATTTAATGTGCTTAGCCTCACCATTACCTTGGGGTTTAATTAAACAAGCCGGGTACTAAAGAGCTCGGATTTGGCTTGGTTCATTGAGCTTAAGAAATCAAGTTTAATCTTGGCTTGAAAAATTCAAACTCTTCTTCGCTTGTTTATGTAACAAGCTCAAGCTACGTTCCTAATGATTAAGTGGTGTTTTACTTGGTTCATATCTACAATGGGCAACATACTAACCTTCTTTGTAAACAGATTAATAAAAGTGAATTGCGTCAAATATCTTAACATGATAGTGATGTTTTGTGATTTTTTAGATGATATCATTCAAAAAAAAAAAAAAAAAAAAAATCTAGTTCAAAGCCACTAACATATATGAAACATTGAAAATAACAGAGGAACTCAAACAGATAAATTATGAGCTACTCACGAGATGTTTGAGGTTACACCCCAAAGTCAAAGCTTGTTTAATTACTTCAAAAGTCTCAGAATTCGAAAACGAGCCAGAAACGAGTTTCTACCTGTTTACAGACATAAAAGTTACAGATCTTAATATCTCTATAGTTCAACACAGAAAGGTCTAGCAACCAACAATACTGGCACATGCATTTTGTAACCCAATAACAAGTTGAAAGATTTCATTTGGATCGTCTGCAAAATATTACGCAGTTCAAGAGCTTGACAGTTGACACCATTCTTTTCTAACCCTAAGACACTAAGAATTCATTTTTCCTAATTTCTTCTTTGGGCATATAGGAAGCAGACAACTTACTCTGTGGGCCCCACACCAGGAGTACACATTTCTGCAAATGAAGTTCCTCGGACACCATCTAAAGTTAGCATGTTTTCAAATGACAGCAAATGTGTGGACCCATCACGAGATCTCAAAATTCCACATGGCAGAACCATAACCATAACCATAACCATAACCTATAGTATGAATCTTACCTCAAGCAAAACTGACCTGGATATCTAGATTTAAAATGAGAGCCAATAGAAAGCTGGCAGGACCATAACCTATAGTATGGATCTTAACTCAAACAGAACTGACTGGATATCTAGACTTAGATTAGAGAGCCAATAGAGAGCTGCTGACATGGAAATTTCCTCATCCACACTATCTCCCCCTTCTTCTACATAATACCTTTCTAGTCTTTCTCTTTAACTCATCAATTCATACTCTAAAATTCAAAACAAGAAACAGGTAGAGCAACAGAAAAGCCCTAATAACCATGGCTACATCTGCAATCCAACGCTCCGCAATTGCTGGTCAAACTGCTCTGAAGCAGCAGAATGAGCTCATACGCAAGGTCGGAAACATTGACGGTGGTCGCATCTCCATGCGTCGTACCGTGAAAAGCATTCAACAAAACATGTGGTAACTATATGAGTTCATTTATTAATTTTATCAAGCTATTCTATTAGTAATTAAGTTTGCAATGTTTATAACACGAATTTTGGTTCAGTACTAGCTGATTTTTCTAATTGGAATCTAATCACATGACTGATTAGATACGGTCCTGATAGACCTAAGTACTTAGGCCCATTCTCAGAGCAAACCCCATCATACCTCACTGGTGAATTCCCCGGTGACTACGGTTGGGACACAGCCGGGTTATCAGCTGACCCAGAAACATTTGCTAAGAACCGTGAGCTTGAAGTGATCCACTGCAGATGGGCCATGTTGGGTGCCCTAGGTTGTGTCTTCCCTGAGGTTCTCTCAAAGAATGGTATCAACTTTGGTGAGGCGGTATGGTTCAAAGCCGGGTCACAGATCTTCTCTGAGGGAGGTTTGGACTACCTTGGAAACCCTAACTTGGTACATGCCCAAAGCATCCTTGCAATCTGGGCAACTCAAGTTGTTCTAATGGGGTTTGTTGAGGGATACAGAGTTGGTGGTGGTCCACTTGGAGAAGGACTAGACAAACTTTACCCCGGTGGATCTTTTGACCCTCTAGGGTTAGCTGATGACCCAGAGTCCTTTTCTGAGTTGAAGGTAAAGGAGGTCAAGAATGGAAGACTTGCTATGTTCTCCATGTTTGGGTATTTTGTTCAACCTATTGTTACAGGAAAGGGTCCAATTGAAAACGTTTATGACCATGTTGCCGATCCTGTTGCAAACAATGCATGGGCTTATGCTACTAACTTTGCTCCTGGAAAATGAATGTTATACTTTCTGGGGTGTATAAGTTTTAAGGCTTGCTAAGTCTTCTGTAGTTCCTTGTGTGTATATGGTAATTTTTGCTTGTAACTAAAATTGATCTATACTTGTTTTTTCTTAATTAAGTTGTGTATTCGTGTTTATAAAACCTGCACTAAAAATCAAATCTTTTGTTTTTATTGCGTTGCCATAGTTGGCCATGCAAATATTCTTAGAAAGTACTCGTGTCTACTGTTACAATCCTACAACAATATTCTGAAATTAAGTTTTAACATTTCTCTACAAAGACCACATGAAAGTGGAAAGGAAAAAGCGTAAAGGACGGTACCTGCTACTAGGTACCTCTGTAGCCATTCGATCACCAATAGTCTTTGCACGAGCAAGTCCCCTTTCTGAAATGATGGTATCTGCTATTATCCCTCACAATAATTTCACGATCATATATGGCTGAGAGTAATTTAGTAACAGAGTGGCAATCATTACAGACTCGAAGGTTCTTCACAATCCGGATAGGTTTTCCTGGTTTCACATTGATAAGCCCAAAAGCAATAGCGAATCTCTCGCTATGGTTAGCCAACTCAGCTTCCTTCTCCTTCTGCCCTTCAATGCATACCAAGACTTGAGTTAGGTCAGGAATGTACCCGGCAGATCTCAATCTCTCGTCCATCTCGCTTAACTTAGAATAGATCTCCTCTTTTTGATGATGTGAACTATCAGCAACAACGAACTCATGAAAAACACCATTGTGTTCGATCAAACTGCATCCTGGGTCTTTTCTTATTCCAATGTTCTTCATCATTTCTCTCACTTTCGAGACCTCGTTCCATCTACCAACTGTTGCATATATGTTAGAGAGAAGAACATAGCATCCAACTGTTTTTGGAGCCATCTCGATAACATGCTTGGCGGCACATTCACCGATCTCAACGTTGCTGTGGTTCCTACTACCACTCAGAAGACTCATCCAAATTACTGCATTTGGCCTGATGGGCATATTTTCTATGACGTTCTTCGCCTCTTCTAGGTGCCTTGCTCGGCATAAGAGGTCTACCAAGCATCCATAGTGTTCAATAGTAGGTTCTATCCCATATTCTTTTTCCATAATACTGAAAATCTGACGACCTTGATTAACCATACCGGCATGACTACAAGCATTTAGTAACCCAATGAAAGTTATGGAATTAGGTTTTATTTGGAGTCTCTGCATCTTGCTGAACAGTCTAAGAGCTTCATCTGCCATACCATGCATTCCTAACCCTACAATCATAGCAGTCCAATGCCCTAATCTCCTCTTCGATATTGCTTGAAAGACACCCAAAGCACTATCAATACTGCCACACTTGGAGTACATTTCTATAAGTGCAGTTCCAAGAACACCGTCTATTTTGAACCCATTTGTATCCAAATATGAATGAATCCAATTCCCCTTTTCAAGAAGTGCTAAACCTGAAACAGCAGAAAGAACACTGACCAACGTTGAATTAGTCGGAGTTAGACCCTCTTTGAGCATAGTCTCAAAGGCCTCCAGAGCTAGGATAAACCGTTCATTTCGTTCATATCCAGAAATTAATGTATTCCATGTGATGATATTTCTTTTTGTCATCGAGTCGAATAGTTGTTGAGCAGACACAAAATCACCAGACTTCATGTACCCATTAATCATCGCATTCCAGGAAACCAAATTCCTATTCGGCATCTTATCAAAAACATCACGAGCAATGTCAACCTTGCCACATTTTGAGTACCCATCAATTAGAACAGTCCAAGAAAATAAATCCTTCTCTGGCATTTCATCGAACAACTTTTGAGCAAGTTCAATTTCTCCACATTTCACATACCCATCAATTAAAGAATTCCAAGAAATCATATCTGCATTCTCCATTCTGTCAAACACTTTTCGAGCCGAAACAATATCAAAGCATTTAGAGTACAAACTAACAACACTACTTTGTACATATAAATCAGATTCAAACCCAGTTTTTAAACTTAACCCATGTACCTGTTTTCCTTCCTCAAGTGCACATAATCGAGCACACCCTTTAATAACAGAAGGCAATGTGAAATTATCTGGACTGACGGATGATTCACGAAGCAATTCACAGAACATAAGAATTGCATCATTAGAATGATGATTCTCTAAATAACATTTAATAATAGTGTTCCAAGTAAATGAATTGGGTTCTTCAATTTGATCAAACACTGATCTAGCATACTCAAGGTTTCCAATTTTCGGGTCCGAATAAAAAGCTAAAATTCGAGAAGTTATTGTAATGTGGTTGAATATACCCGTTTTGATTGTGGAAGCAAGTATTTGTTTCGGTTCTTTATGGGTTTTGCAGGTTTGCAGAAGAGAAAGATGGGTTTCATGAGGAAGGTATGGTTGAAAGGAGTGGAAAGTTGAAACCTTCAGCATTTTTCAGCTCACTACTGGGATTCTAAGAAAGAAACAACTGAGACATATATATAGATACGAGAATTAATGGCTGAAGATGATCAGTGGGACCCACTTGTAATGACCAATGGAGATGCCTGCGAGGGCGAGAAACGGCAGGCAGATCCTCTGTGTTGAATATGGAGTCTTCAGGCAGGCGCATTCTAATAACCCATGTCTGGTAGAAATGAAGATTCGGTTGGCTCATATATGCCAATGTTCAGTTGATCACTAAGTTCATTCAGAATTTGATAGATTTCGGTAGACTTCGGGTGTGATTCGTCATCTGCAATGAATTCATATACACCATTGTCAAGTTCGATTGAACTACTTCCGGGGACAAGTTTCTGAATACTCCCACCTCTCATCATCTTTCTTGTGTTGATTACCTTGTCCCAGTTCTTGGCTTCGGAATATACATTTGATAAGAGGATGTAATTTCCATCAACTTGAGGTTCTAGTTGCAGAAGATTGACAGCAGATTCTTCAGCTAATTCTATATTCTTGTGAATTCTACAACCACCAAGAAGCGCCCTCCAAACAACAGCATCTGGGCAAAATGGCATACTTCTAATGAGCTCTCTTGCCTCTTTGAGGCATCCTGCTCGACCTAAAAGATCAACCATACATCCATAATGTTCAATCTTAGGCTCAAGGCGATGGATATCGCTCATGGATTTGAAATATTTCCATCCCATATCAACTAAACCAGCATGGCTACATGCGCTTAAAACTCCTACGAACGTAACACCATTGGGTTTAAACCCCTGTGATATCATCTTGTTGAAATGATCAAGAGCAAGCTCTCCAAATCCATGGTTTGCGAGTCCTATAATCATGGCACTCCTAGTTAAGACATCCTTTAAATCCATCTTATTAAAAACTTCAAGTGAATTTGCAATATCTCCACATTTTGCATACATATCAACTAAAGAAGTTCCAAGTTTCAGATCAACCTCTATTCGATTCCGTTTAATATATTCATGAATCATTTTGCCCATGTTCAATGCCCCCAGTTCGCCACAAGCTGACAGTACAATGACCATGGTCACTTTATCAGGTTTTACATTGGCTAACTGCATTTCTTGAAACAACCTCAGTGCTTCATTAGATTCTCTCCTTGTAACAAACAATTGTCTTGCATCCCCTATAATTCCAGCTTTAGTGAACCCATGAATCAATGTGTTCCACGAAACCAAATCCTTTTCAGGCATTTTATCAAATAAACGCCGAGCTAATTCAATCTCACCAACCAGAACATACTCAGCTAACATAACATTATAAGAAACTAAATCAGGTTCACACATTTCATCTAGTACTTTCTCTGCAGTATCCAATGTACCACATTTTGCATACATTTCAATAAGAGCAGTCTGCACAAACAAATCTGAAACAAAGCCAAGTTTCCAGACATGAGTATGTATCCTTTTACCATCTCTATCATTTACTGATCTTCCACAAGCTTGAAGAACAAGCGAAAGACTAAAAGTATCAATAACAATGTCTTCCCGGATCCGCATTTGGGAAAAAAGAGATATAGATTCTCGAGGATTTTGGGCATTTAAGTAAGCTCGGATCATCGAGTTCCATATGAAAGTATCAGGTGAAGGAATACGGTCGAATAAGGAACGTGCGTAGGGTAAATTTTTGAATGAAGAACACGAAAACAATTGACACAAGAATTTGGCTAGTATAAAATTGCTTTGATCAAGGGAGGTTTTGATGGTAAAAGCATGGATTTGGAGAAGATGATTGAGTTTAGTTGAATTATGGAGAAGAAATATTGTTTTTTGCTCTATGGACTTGGTTGAGTGGGGAGAGCTTAGAAGCACAGATGAGAGTCGCATGGTTAAGTGAGCGCATTTCTCAAGTGTTTCAGACTATTGAATTCAATTGGCGGTGAAAATAAAATTGTTTGGTGTAGAAGAGAGCTGTCCCTGCCCAATTTGATTTTCTCTGAAGAATTGTACATGTTATACAATGCGAGTAAAAATGGAGTCAAGACTGGCCGTCGCTTTGATCAAAAGTCAAGATAACCAAAATTCGCATATTACCTAAATCTTCTGGTTCTTGCACGATATCAAAGTTCTAGAAATCAATCAACATATTCAGAGGGTTGGAATCATTTCAATATCTAAATCTTCTGGTTCTTTGTTATTCTTGCAAAGAAAAACTTTAGGCTAAAATTCCTGTAATTTTGTTTCATCTAAACTCCAATATCGTTACAATCATCCTAATATCACCACTCTTTTTTTTATTGTTTTATTAAGTGACCAATAGGTAAACAGTCACCGTATAAACCAGCCAAAGAACCAGTGCCACCATCACAACCAGAGAAATTATCACCCCTGCCATCATCCTCAAACACGCCTGAAAAGCAACACAATCCCCCACAAACTTCACTTCATTCAAGACTTTTTGATCATGCTTCTTCCATTCCACCTTCCAACACTTACATGCCCTCCATCAAGACCCACCACAATATCTCGCTCTTACCGTCTTCTACATCCTCCTTTTTCACCTTCATATCATCCCTCAACAAACAAACAAACAAACAAACAAAAAAATCAAGAAAATCTTAAAAAAAGAGATCAAATAACATTACAACATCAGACAAAAGACCCCTCACCCCCCCCTTTGGGGGCATCATCTTCAGCTTTAAACAATCATCGTCAAACAAAATATAAGAATGCAAACCTTTTCCAACTCACTGAGAGAATGAAAAACCTCATGCAAGTCCATCAACAACACTGCTTGGCTGTCTAACTTTTGTCAGGGAAGTTTACTTACTCTACTCTTAATCTTGCTTTGAGAAAAAAATTGGCACCCGCTGTCATACAAAAATCTAGAAAATATCCCTCACTTAGATGCCTACAAACTCATCATATTCCATGAAAGTGACAAAAACACAATACTTGCTCACCAACCTTGGATTATTTCAGATCAGGTAGTCCTGTTTGAGGACTATGAAAAGTTCTTAGCTAACCCTAACAACTGTTTTCTATTAGTAGTTTTTTGGTTACAGCTTCAACATCTACCAGTGTTCTTAGCGGATAAGTTATCATCGAACAGCTACTACAAGATGCTGGAAGTTAATCTGATCTCATACCCCCCAGAGTCAAGATGGAGATGGATCTAAACAAGTTTTTCTCTCCAGGAGTGCTTCTTGATATTGCAGGACCAACTTGGGTTTAGTTTTCTTATGAGTATCTCCCAATGATATGCTACAGATGCGGTTTTGATGGGTCACATAGCAAGAAAATGCACAAAATTCATCATCATCGATTATGCACTCGAAGATACTCAATTCCCTGATTTCCCTTATCATAGACTAAATAGCAGGACCAAAGCACAACATACATAGCAAAATAACCCCAATATCTTGATATTTTCATCATCCAACCTACCATCAAGGATTTCAGCATCAACCCAGCATTCATGTTCAACCAATAATGAAATACCTCCCAACTTCACCACCATCGAACAACCACCACCCCTACCGCCAAAAACCACAGTTTTTAAACCGATCCCAACCCGCCTATCCAACATCATGACTCAGCTGGAACCAAGTTCCCTAAAGCAGGGTGTGAAAGATACTTTACCGGATAAATCCAAGGAAAATAAGCAGTCTGACAATCTAACTGGCGTAAAAGCTTCAATCTCTGCTAATCATGTCACTACATCAAGTACTGATGCCTCTGTTAGCCGAAAGAATGTCTCCACTGACAATCTCATCTCTAGGACCCATGAAAGCGGATCAGATCAGCACCCAATAACCCACACCCATTATGGAGGATCGGTTAAATTTGGAGTACCCATTTTGGAAACGGTTGTACCCGGAGCAGGAAGGGCTGGGACGAGTGATCCAAGTGAGAAAGGCAAAGGCCCATTACATTCACAAACTCCTATAATTACTCAATTTCATGTCAGATACATGGCACGTCAATCATCGACCTTTGCTGGACCCACAACAACACAATCATTCTCTCTCACTACTTATTTCTCTGTGAACTTCTCTCAATTATTATACAAGTTTTTGCAGAACAAAGATGTTGTTGTCAATTTGCAGGTTACAAAAATAAATGGGAACCCTCATGTAAAGATGACTCACGACCACTCTGAAGAGCCAACAACAACTCCTGAAGCTGCAGCTATACATGCACTTGAACATGAAAATTCACCTAAGGTGGTTACACCCATGAAGACATATAAAAGTAAAGCTATGAGATAGAAGAAAACCCCACCAAAGCGCCTCATACTACCGCCTACACCAGACTTGGATGCACTACCACCTCCGACGAAAATTCAGAAATTCAAATCTCTATTAGCTTTAAGAGTTAAATCAAGTAGAACCATTCAACCATAATATGAAATACCAACACCAAGAATAACGAAATCAAGGTCCTCTATTTACATTGGCAGAGCAGTACACCCCAACACCAAGAGCCAACACCAACTCCATCAAGCACAGAACCTGCCACATGATCCGAAGTACAAAGCTAAGGCAGAAACATCATCTACTACGGAATGACACCTATCTCTTGAAAATGAGACTGATGTCATTGCAAATGTCACCCCTTTGTGAGTTGTTGTCCCAGACCAACACTCGCCTGCATTATGAATTACTTAGCTTGGAATTATCAAGGAGCCCAAAACGCCTTGACAATTCAGAAATTGCGTGAATATGCACGATGGTTTAACCCTTATATCATCATTCTGTCAGAAACATTATCATCTGCACCGCATATTATTATTTTTGCAATCTTGTTTAGGATATGATGATTGTTTCATTGTTTCTTGTAATGGTCATAAGTCAGGATTATGTTTGTTGTGGAAATCAAACCTTAGGGTAAATGTATTAGTAACTAATCAAAGTCTGATTCATGCTTACATTGATCATGTTTCAAACTCAACACCATGGATGTTCATTGGCATCTATGGACCACCGCAACCTTAAGCAAAATGGAATTTTTGGCAAGATTTCAATGTGATCATTCCCCAACATAACCTTCCATGGTTACTCATGGGTGTTTTTAATAAGGTCTTGAACCAAATGGAGAAAAAAGAGGGGAAGGAAAGTTAGTAGCAATCAAGCTAACCAACTCAAAGATGTTGTTGATACAAACGGACTGATAGATTTGGGTTTTCAAGGTGACCCTTACACATGGAACAACAAACAAATTGGGGATTACATCATAATAGAAAGGCTATACCATAGCTTCAGCAACCAATAGTGGCTCGACTTGCACCCACATACGGTGGTCAAACATCTTCCAAGGATAGCATCAGATCATGCTCCGTTGTTGCTCCAATAAAAATTCATCAGACAACTACAATCCAAAACCTTTAAGCTGGAGCATCTCTGGTTCATTTATCCTCATATGAAAGTTGTGTTCATGGAGGCATGAAACCAATCCCACTCAGTGTCACCACCCACCAACCTCATCAATAAGATGCAGGATACTGCAGCTGCCTTACAACAGTGTGGCAAAGCCACCTTTGGCCTTCTACCTACACTCATCAAAGAAATGGAACATGTAATTCAGCAGGCCCAATCCATGTGTGAAATCTCGACAGGGCAAGAACTAAATTTTGGCTACAAAATGAACATGATTTCAGACACACACACACTTAATTCTGGCCAACTACTATGAAATGTATTGGAAGCAGTATTTCAGGATACAATGGCTATAGGAGGGAGATTTGAATACAACCTTCTTCCACAGAAAGGCAACAATCTACGGCGCATTAATCACATATCGCAGCTGCATAATGAGAAAGGAATTTTCGGAACCCACGAAAATCTTGAGAGTTATACAAAGATTTTATACTAACCAGTATGTGGCACAGGCTACAACCATTTACCAATCTTTGTTTAAATATATTTCAAACAGATTATCTCCAAACCAATGTCAAATCCTGATTCAACCGTTTACAGAGGAAGAAATCAAGGTTGTTGTTCAGTCAATTGTATCAAACAAAGCACCCTGGTCGGATGGGTTCATAAGTAAGTTCTACACTTCCTTATGGCCAACGGTCAAACCGCAAATAATTGACATAACCCATCACTTCTTTCAACATTCCCATGTTGAGCATCCCAAAAACCACACCAATATCACCTTGATCCCGAAAACCAAAACCCAACAAAACCAAACCATTTCAGACCAATTGGATTATGCAATATGGTATATAAAATCATAGCCAAAATTCTTGTTAATAGAATTCGGTCGTTATTTTAATTTTTCATGATTAGTCCCTTTCAAAGTGCTTTTGTACTCAGTTGTGTCATTTACAACAACATACCCATTGCATCTAAGTTATTCCATCACATTAAAGCCATACCCCCAGCCAAATATCCAAAAATTGCTTTAAACTTTAAGATACAAAAAGTGTATGATAGTCTTGACTAGGGGTTCATCATTCTAACCCTAAAAAGATGGGCTTTCCAACCATATTCAAAGACTACATCATGAATTGTATCACCTCAGTTTCCTACTCTATCAACTTCAACGGCTCATATCAAGGGCTTATAAAACCATCAAGGGGCTTATGTCAAGGAGACCCCCTCTACCCATATATTTTCATTTTGTGTGAAGAAGTTCTTTCTACCAATGGGAACTAAAAGGGCTCAAAATTGCGAAGAAAGTGCCACCCATCCTTCATCTCATGTATGCGGATGATCTACTAATCACATGCACAACAGATCCGCAGTCGTGCACAGCTTTACAAAATTAACTGCAGAAGTACTCGACATCGGTCGGTCAAATTATCAACAAGGACAAGTCATCACTTATACACCACCCAAAGCTTGACCCGGTGATAATCCAGCAACTTCAAATGAGTTTCAACATCAAAACAACTCCAAAATCACCGACCTATCAAGGTATTTAATTCCGAAGAGGTAGAAACTCATCACTTTTCTTTTTCGAATTACTGAATAGAAAATGAAACAAATGCAAAGGGATGGATTGCTAAATGTGTCAACCAAGATAGGAGATTGATTCTGATAAAGAATGCGCTTACCACTACTGCAAACCATATCATACAAGCACAATAATTGCCAGTTGAAGCTCACTTACAAGGAATTTTTTTTGGGGACACGACAACCAATCTAGAAAACTATACCCAAATAGATGGTAAAAAGTGTCACCAAACCAATATCAGCCGGAGGACTTGGAATTAGGAAAAGCAAATAACATAACCAGGCACTGCTACTCAAATGTGTTTGGTACCTACAACAATCAACATCCTCGGTCTGGACTTCAATATGTACTCCGAAATACTTCGAAACAAACACAAGCTAGACATCAATCCCAAAGCCTCAACCATCAGCTAGTCATATATGATAATGTTTAGCTGACCTATCTACTATTTTGCAGGAATTAGTTTCCTCACAAATTGGAGATGGAAAAAATATTATGATCATCCAAAATTGTATCCCACACTCACCACCAAACCAACAACAATCCATGAACCGTAACCTTCCATCGGAAACCAAAGTGGCCCACTTCATTGACCAACTATCAAATACATGGAACCACAACCTACTCTTCAATACCTTCCCAACCAACATGGCGCACAACATCACAAGCATCTACCTACTGAGAGAACCAATTGCTGACAAAACTATTTGACCATACTCAAAAAGTGGAAACTACACATCCAAATCCGGCTACACCAAGCTCACCTCATCACAACCAACATCCAAACAAACCAAATTCAACATCAGAACCCTGTGGACTTCAAATCAATTTGGAAACTACATTGTCCACCAAAAATCAGACTTTTCTTTTAGAAAGTCGTCAATCACGGTCTACCAACCTTTAAGAGGCTATACCGGCTAAACATCACTACAACAAACACTTGTACTAAATGCAACAGTCAAGAGGAGATGGAAAAACACTTCTTTTTTTAATGCAACAACTGAAGAGCAATCTGGCATCTTATCATCACACATCTAGCAAGATCCCTGGACAACAATCAACAAAACCAGCTACGAGGAAGACAGGAACAACAACAACAACAACAACAACAACAATAAAGGCAACATCATCTTCAGCAACCAAAAAGCCACTAAATATGCCCCACAAATATACAAGACATCATAAACAACACCCAATCAGATTCCACTGGTGTTATTTAGTTTCCCGGCATAGCAAATATGGCTGGCGAGGAATGCAACAGTTTACAAGCGGCAACAACAAGCACCATCACAAACTTTCCAGATCATACTGGTAATGTTTGAAGAATACTAATGGGCACAGAAATGCATGGCACCAATCATGGCAGATGGCCCAACAAATGTGACACAACAACAACAAAAAACTACTACCTCAACTATCTACATAGGATGGACTGCACTAGCAATTAGCTGGATCAAGATAAACACGGATGGCGCTTCAAAAAGAAAGCTGGGACTAGAGGGAGCATGAATCATATGCAGAGACAATGAAAGAAATTTACTAAAATATATGGCAGCACCACTAGGGATAACCACATCAATTCAGGCAAAAACATGGGGATTACTCATAGCGGCAAGGATATAAATTCAACATCAATGGCCTAGGATTTGGTTCAAAGTCGATTCACATATACTAGTAACTCTTGTGCAATCACAAAAACCAAAACCTTGGTACCTTTTGAATATGCTAAAAGAAATCAGATCACTCATATGTAATATTCCAAACTACAAGCTTACACATACTCTAAGAGAGGCAAATCAGGCAGCGTACTAACTTGAAAATAAGGTAGACAAAGATCAAATCCAGAGCATGACACCGACAACAAAAACCAGTTAGGAACTCACCTGCCCAACCTTTCTGCAAGATATTGTATTCAATGACAAGATTAGAACCGCCTATCCAAGAGCTATAACTTCTACTTAAATAATTAAAAGGTTACCCAGTTAAAAAAATAGTGTCATTAAAAAGACAAGTCGAGTGCACGTGCTTTGCACGTCCTGAAACATCCATCCGTACACGGTCGAGTTGATAATTCCCAAACAAAGAAAAATTCTCACATAGAGAAAAATACACATCTTTTTTTTCAACAAATTCAAATGACACACAAAAACTGATATTGTTTTTAAAAAAAAATTGATCACTCAATCAGTGGTCTAAAATTCGGGGACTTAATTCTTTTTCTCATCCATAATGCAAAAACCTCCGAATGAAAATCAATTGCTTTACCAAAAAAATACAAAGAAACAGTCCACACACTCTGAGACAATAGTGGATCAACATCTCTTACTTAATTTTTATGAAGCGAGATCGTCCTTATTTTGATCTAGATGATGGAAACAAAATATTAGGTTTAGGGTTAATATTTTGTTCTTCATAAATTTGGATCTAAGTTATCAAGATGCAACGCAAAAATCAAAGGGTGAGAGAAATTTATAAAAGTTTCAGTTTTCTCAAATCACAATTTTTGTTTCCCAAAACTTGTGAGCTAATTCGATGAGGAACCAGAAGAGAAAACGAAAACAATTTTTCTTAATAAATTGTCTCTCTGGAAGAACGAATTCTTACGACTTATATCAAGATAATCCAACGTCCAATGTAAGTAGTTCACACAGATATTTTTCGTCTAGATCTGACGGCTGAACTTCAGAGTTGGCTTATCCAACGATTGGAAATAGAATTGGGTACAAATTTTCTTTTTCGTTTGCTCTCATTAAAAGGGGAAGATATTGACGTGCATCATCGGGTGAAAAAGCGGGGGTACAACAACCACACCCAATATTTCATTAGGCAATCTGTATGGACTAACTCCAATATAATTCCAAGAGAATCAACTAGACAGTCAGACTCAATCAAGGAAAAACATCCAAGAGTTATATCTCAGTTTCTCAATACCATCTGCAATCGAACAGATAGAAATCTGTGAGCCTGATTATTATGAGAAACAACTTGAACGGTACCAAAGACCAATGTTCAAGTGTCAATCAATTTCAATCAACAACCAAAGGTTGGATTTACGAATTGATTGAACTATGCACAATTTGTGATATTTCAATTATATAAACAAATATAATGCGGAAAAGAAATAACACAGACACCAGAAGTTTTATTAACGAGGAAACCGCAAATACATAAAAACTCGGGACCTAGTCCAGTTTGAACACCACACTGTATTAAGCCGCTACAGACTCTAGCCTACTACAAGTTAACTTCGGACTGGAATATAGTTGAGCCCTAACCAATCTCACACTGATTAAGGTACAGTCGCGTTCCTTACACCTCTGAATCCCAGCAGGACTCTATGCACTTGATTCTTTTAGCTGATGTCACCCACAAATAAGAGTTGTTACGACCCAAAGTCGAAGACTTGATTAAAAAATTCTGTCTCCTACAGAAAAGTCTATTCTGATAGATAAATCTGTCTCCCACAGAAATACCTACGAAGTTTTTGTTCCGTCTTTTGATAAATCAAGGTGAACATGAACCAATTAATAATCCGGTCTTATATTCCCGAAGAACATCCTAGAAATATCAATCACCTCACAATAACTAAACTATATGGTAGTAAAACAAGTTATTGTGGAATCACAAAGAATGAGACGAAGATATTTGTGATTACTTTTTATATCTTACCTATCGGAGATAAATCTCGAGCAAATCTTAAAGAAGATAGTACTCAATACGATAGAACAGGTAAGATCAGAACATGCAACTACAAAGAAAATAGTTGGGTCTGGCTTCAGAATCCCAATGAAGTCTTCAATTCGTTAACCTATAACGGTTTTAGGAAAAACCTAGGTTAAAGGAGAATCGACTCTAGTCGCAACTAGTATCACACAGGAGGTGTGGGGATTAGGTTTCCCAGTTGCTATAGTTCTCCCTTATATAGTCTTCAAATTAGGGTTTGATAACTTTGTGACAAAGCAATCAATATTCACCGTTGGATGAAAACCTGATTTAAGATTCAAGTTGTGTTTGTACAGAACTATGGCAATATCTCTCCACCGTTAGATGGTCTTATCTTGTTACACACAAATGAAATATACCTTCATTTAGATGTAGGTAACCATACCTAAACGTGTATATTGAGTTGGCTCAACAATAGTTAACCGAAGTTAGCCATATGAACACTTTTGTTTTAACCATGTTCATCTCAACACTTCTAGATCAAATGATAATCAAATGAATCTAATTGTGTTAATCATAGAGTTGTTCAATTGTTTACATTCTCATAGAAGTATACAAGACACAATTGAAGCAAAATCGGATTGATTCGAAAGAATCAGTTCATGAACATTTTAGCCACTGTTTGCAAAGATTGCATTCCTTAATATATAAACGTATTTGTCCATGAGTATGAAATCATACTTAACCGATTCTAGAACTTAATCACATAAGTTTGCAAACGGGTATGCAAACTTAAGTTCCGGACTTTATCTTTTTCGACAGTTCGCAAACGGGTATACATACTGTCGTTCCAGACCGCATTCAGGTGAAACAGTTTGCAAACGGGTACGCAAACTTAGTTCCAGGACTTTGAAAGTTAAAACTGTTCGCATACGGGTATGCATACTTGGTTCCCGAACCTGAAATATTCTTACAATAGTTTGCATACGGGTATGCATACTGTGTTATATCAAGAAAATAATTAATTGTTCTAAACTCCCATTTCAATCATTGAAACATTCTTAGAAGATGACAATAGCTGTCTCACACAAACTATTAGCTTATAAGCAATTTTCAAGTGATCGAATGATCAATATGAAACATTCCGAGTCTACATCAAATGATTGTCTCACAAAAATCATGTAAGATGTTACAAGGTGATAGGAACCTAATATTGTATATATTCTTATCATTTTGTAGGTGTTTATGGTATCTTATTGCACTAATTTTCTATATTTATGCCAAATTATATATTTTGAAGGTCTTGTTCGTTGTGAGTAAAAATGTGTGGTAATTGTCCCTGATATGTGTTTTGTAATGGCAGGGGATTGAATATAATGGGATCGGCATAAACGTGGAGTAAAGTGGTTGTTACACCAAGATGAATGGGCAGAAGAAGGCATGCACAACAAGGAATTAAAACTGTATTGTCATATAGCATTGGGAGTTGATTAACTTAATGGGCCTAAGTTCAAGGTGTTAGGAGTTAAAGAAAGGAAGTCATGTCCAAGTTTTATTCTCATATACCAAAACAGGGTCTTCATGCTTAACACGAAAATCTACTACCTTTCCCAAATCTCTTTTCCTTCATGAGAAACAAGTTTTCTTCTCAGTGTCTTTCTCTCCCAGATTTTTACTCAATCAATCTTTTCTTTGTCCCCATTTTGTTCGACATGTCAAATCTCTCTGCAATTGTTCCTTCTCTCTACTGTGAATCACCCTTTCTATCATCATCCATTTCAGTCCTAGCCCTAGCCCTAGACTATGAATTGTAGAAGAGGTCGGCTAATTACTTTTCAAGAGTGCAGAATTGACTAGGTGAGATTTGATTTTGCTGTTCTTTCAAACACCAACAAAGACAGCAGAAACTTGACAAGTAAACCAAACAGCAGGGTTTGTCGAACTAAATGTCTAAAATCTCTGAAACACCATGTACAACAGCGGAAAAATGAAGATAATATGGCGGTGATTCAGTGGTGAGTTTCAAGAGCATTGATTTCCTAAAATTTGGTTGTATGATTGTTGATTGTGTGATTTGAAAGGAAAAACTTTTATAAATAAAGGAGGAGATTGTAGAGAGAAAACTAAGCCCGGAGTAGCCGGTGCAAGCTGTAGTGTTAGTCTAGGGTTTATTTGAATGTTTGTTATGTTCTAAAAATCTCTGCTAAGGTAGAGATGAAACCCCCTTTAATAATTAGAATTTCTCTTGTTTGATTTTTGTTTGTTCTTCTTCATGGAATTTTATTGATAAACATGTCTTAATTTCTGAATTTTGACAAATTTCTTTCACCTTGAATGTCAAGCATCCTAGGTAGTTAGATTAATTCTTTGTCAATATTCAAGCCTGTGTAAAATGATTTTAGTTCAATTTGTGATTACTTGTGCCTTAGAAAAACAAGTAATGCTAGGGATTGGCATATTAACTGAGATTAATTCATTCATATTTGTTAGTGATTTATCACATCTTCAAGGGTGCTTGAGGCTAGAATCTCTACAGCTCCTTGATTAAAAGTAGAATAACATCAAAGTTATGGATTTCTATGCGTTTAGGAGGTGGAATCGAAGCCCTAGTTTATCTTTCATTGCTTTGTAATCTTATTTCTTTAGTATAATCATCAAGCATCTCGTGGTATCGACAAACACTGTATTTAAATTAGTAAAAGTAGAACTTAGAAGTTTAGCATCACATAGTTCCAACTCCCCGTAGGATCGACCCGTTGTAGACACTGTGCGCTTGCGGTTTATAATTGTAGGTTTCTAAGCCTACCAAGTTTTTGGCGCCGCTGCCGGGGACTCGGTAGCGGTGTAGCTGACGTTTTCTATCTTTACTTTGCTGATTTTTAACATAATCATGTATATAAGTGTCTAGATTTTTCTGTTTTCGTTTTGATCATATGACTTAGTGTAGTTTGTTTAACATCTTTGTTTGGGTTTTGTTATTCTTTTTCTTAGTTTGTAGTTTACTATCATCTGTAACTTTGCTGTTGTATTGTAGTTTAGTTAATTCACTTGTTCATATATCTTGCATTGTTGAAACTGTCTTTGCATCTAGCTGTAGCCTTTAATCATTCTGTAGTTGCATCTTTATTTTCTTCTCCTGTAGTTTCAGTCAGTGTCTTCTATAACTAGTCTCTTCTTGTAAACCAGTTTCTCACCTGTGTTTTACTCTCTCAGTTTGTAATATACTCACTTCAGTAAGTTAGAAATTTGTGAATATTTTGAATTTTCTTTCTCTTTACCTTTGATAGTCTTATCTCAGTAGTATAATATACAAGTTTTTGTAATCTGCATCACAGTGTCAGTTCTAGCTGTAGGTTCTGATTTTCAATATCGATTGCCTTCTTGCATCTTGTTTTCAGTTAGGGTAGCTGCATTATTGTTTTATAGTATATCTAGTTGAGTTGTCTGCATCTATAGTCCAGGTTGTAAAATTATTAAGTTTTGTTGTTTTTAGTTTTCTCAGTGAAGTAGTCATGTAGGAGTCTGTAAATATTGTTGTTGCTCTTTATTGTGGCCTTGTTGAGAACTGTAATTTCCATGAAAAAGTTACTTCTTTGTACTGTGTTAGCGTAACTTAAGAAACCGTTAATTTATCTCCACATTTGCATCTTAGCTTTGTAGTCTTAGCAGTAGTTTTGTAGCTTTATTGTCCTGTATCAGCCAAGTTAGTCAGTTGCATGTTGTAGCCTAGTAGTTTACTATAATTATGTAGCTTAGATTGTAAATCTGTAGTTTGTCTGTCATTAAATCATAATCTATAACTGCTCTTCTGTATGCATCTAGTCTTTTGAAATTTCATCTAGATAGTCGCATTTAGTTAAGATTTCTTTTATCTATCACCATCATATGCCTTAGTGTCTCGTAGTGTACCTTGTTCCATTGCAAGCTTTTTGTTATCATCATCATCTGTAACTGTAAATCAAATCTAGCTAGAGTTCTACGCATCTATAGGTTGTATATATACTTGTTCAGATTTCGCTTTTCTGTTATAATATAACTTAGCTGTAGCAGTAGCTTTAGTTTTTAAACTTCAACATTTTTGCATTATGTTCATACCTGCATCTTCATATATCTTGCATCTTGGTCTCGATGAACTGTTTGTCATTGTATGTTGTAGTTTTTAGTGTTGTAACTCTGTAGCTTATGTGACATAGCTAGTATAATCTTGTTGTAGTGATCCTTTCATACCCCGCAACACACTGTTTTGGTTTCTGAGTAGCATTAGGTGTTGTGTAACTGTTGTTCTTTGTTCTGTGTTAGCATAAAGTTTGATTTAGGATAGTCTGCACTTTAGTGTTAATATTAGCTGTAACTTTTGATTTTCAGTTACTTCATTCTCAGTCACATAGTTTATTTTCTGTTAGGTTTAGTCTGTGTAAATACCAACATCATTGTCTTGTATTGTAGTCAAATCACTTGAACTATTTCTGTAACATAAATTGCGCATCTGTAGAAGTAACTGTAGTGTAGATTCCGTTAGTTAACTACTAGTGCAAAAGTCCTCATCTCCCTTTAACTATTCCCATCATATATTTTGTTTGTTAAATTTGCATCATTAGCCTGTAATATAGCAGTTAAGTATTCCTGCATTATATTTCCAGCTTGTCTGTATTTACGTCATATGAACAACTCCATTCTGTCCTGTTCAGCAACAACTTAATCTTCAGTATTTCTTTGCTTTGACTACACAAAACTGAGTACTGAAATTCTCTCTCTGAGCCACCAGGTACCTGAACTTCTGCTGTGCAAGTATAGGAAGAGGAGAAAAGGGAGCAGCAGAACCTGTTTATCGTGCCTAAACCCGGTTTATACCGGCGGTATCATTCTCGAAACCTGTGTATGTCATAATTGTGTGAATGTTATACCATGCTTGCATGCAAACTGAACTAGTTTCTTTCCATAACACTGTCAAAACACTTGCAATACATGATACCCATAACCTGATTCTGTGATTAGTCTAAGTAGCATGTTTGCTTGCTGAAACGTTCACCCTTTTTGTTCAAGATTGCAATCTCTGAACTTTTGATTTCTGTATTTATGCTTGCATAATCTTGATACTCATCCACAAATCTGTTATCATTCGCATGAGCTCTATGTCTCTAACTTGTGTAATGGTTGTTATAACATGATTGATGTGATATCTAGGCTATGATTGTGTCTTTTAGAGACCAAACAAATCGTTTAGTTAGAATTAGCCGAGAGGACATAGTTGAAATCTCTGTTTCCGTCGAAGAAAGACCTGACCAACCTGAGACAATGGGTGAAGAGTTAATCCAACCCCGTAGTCTCAAAGATTACATGTACCCCACGAGGACAAGCCAGCCCTCTTGTGTTGTTCTACCAGAAACTGCTGGTCATTTTGAGTTAAAGGCGAGCACAATACACATGCTCCCTGTGTTTCGAGGGGTTGATACTGAAAACCCTTACCACCACGTGAGAGATTTTGAGGAGATTTGTGGGACTCTGCGTTTCAATCAGTTGACAGAAGAGTCCCTAAAATTGCGTTTATTTCATTTCTCTTTGAAGGAAAAGGATAAATCCTGGTTGTATGCTTTGCAACCTCAGTCCATTAGAACCTGGGATGAACTTACGAAAGAATTTTTCAAAAAGTTCTTCCCAAATCACAAAACAACCACCATTCGTCGGGATATCAATAGTTTTGTTCAACTAGATGGTGAGACATTGTCCAAGTATCTAGAGCGATTTAATGATTTGTTACTCCAATGTCCTCACCATGGTTTCGAACAGTGGAGACTATCAACAATTCTATATGCCACTCGAACCATGGTTGAAGCAATGTGCAATGGTGAGTTCACAGATAAAAGTGCCGACGAGTCGTGGGCCTTTACATGAAGTTGCCGAGAAAACTCAGCAATGGGAGTCTGTTAGAGAACCTAAGAATTCGACCAACAGGGGTAGTGTTCAGAAGATAGAGTCTGATTTTGAGGGTAATGCAAAAATTGCATCTCTAGCTAGGAGAGTTGAGGCTTTAGAACTAGAGAAAAATATAAAATTTGCTGCTTCTACTTCTTGTAACCAAGTTAAGGTTTCTATTTGTGTTGTGTGTAATAGTTCAGACCATCTAGTCGAAAGTTGTCCACAAATGCATGCATTTCAGGAATCTAGAATGGAAGAGGCCAATGTTTTACATCAAAAGCACGAGAATAACCCCTATTCTCAGACATATAACCCAGGGTGGAGGAACCACCCTAACTTTTCATGGTCCAAGGGCCCTGTACAAGGGGGTGCATCAGGAAACGCACAAGGATATTCATATCCTAGAAACCCCCAGGTATAATCGTACACACAGCACCCTTCTAATAAAAAATTGTCTAGCATTGAAGAAAGTGTCGGTCTGTTGACCCAAAATCTTTTGCAAATTCAGAAGGCCACTAACCAACGTTTTACTAGTCTAGAACTTAAGATGGGTCAGATCAGTGATGCGCTTAATGAAAGGGAAAAGGGTAAGTTCACAAGTCAACCTCAACAAAATCCGAAAGGCGCATTCCAGGCAAGTACTTCTACTTGTAATGAATCTTCGCATGACAAGTTGAACTCTGTTACTACTCTCCGAAGTGGTAAAGTAGTTGATAACAAGGTAAACATGCCAGAGAAGAGTAAGTCTGAATCCGACTCACCATTGCTTAAAACACCACAGAACACAACAACTATAGAAAATGAATCTGAACCTGCTTTTAAATCCAAAAGTTCTGTTGATGTTTCTATGCCTTCTAACGTTCCTGTAGCACATTTCCCTCAAAGGTTGGAGCAGAAAAAGAAGGGATCGCAGTATCACGAGATATTGGAATTGTTCAAACGAGTTAACATCAACATTCCATTTCTCGAAGCAATTAAGCAGATCCCTGCTTATGTGAAATTCCTTAAGGACCTTTGTACACAAAAGCGAAAGCTTAATGTATACAAGCGTGCCTTTCTTGCTGAACAGGTAAGCTCTATCATTCAAAATAAGACTCCGCCTAAGTTTAGAGACCCAGGTTGTCCAACAATCTCATGCATGATAGGTGACCATACGGTCAATAAGGCATTACTAGACTTAGGGGGAAAGTGTGAACCTACTGCCATATTCGGTATATGTGCAGTTAGGCCTTGGAGAGTTAAAATCAACACCTATAACTCTGCAATTGGCGGACAGGTCCGTCAAAATTCCTCGTGGTGTAGTAGAAGATGTTTTGATTAAGGTTGATAAGTTCTATTTTCCTGTGGACTTCATTGTATTAGATACTTAGCCTGTGCAAAATCCAGACTATCACATTCCTGTCATTTTAGGACGTCCCTTCTTGGCGGCGTCCAATACAATTATTAATTGTCATAATGGAGTGTTGAAGTTGTCATTTGGTAACATGACTGTGGATTTAAATGTTTTCAATTCTAGCCAGCAACATTTAGAACTTGATGATGATGATGATGATGATGATGATGTGCATGAGATTAACATGATTGAGAGTTTGATTCATGATTCGTTGTCGAATAACATGTATGTTGATGCTTTGCATGCTTGTTTAAATAATTTTAATTTGGATCTGTTTGATGATGAGTACATAAGTGAAGTGAATTCTTTGCTTGAATATGCACCTCTCATGGACACCACTAAATTAAAAGATAGAGTGGAGCCACTTCCACTCTCTGAATCAAAGTCTGTCCCATCTCTTGTTGTGCCACCAAAGCTTAAACTGAAACCATTTCCTGATACTCTTAAATATGCATTTTTGGGTTCTTCTAATACTTTGCATGTAATCATTTCGTATGCTTTAGATATAAAACAGGAGAGTAATTTTTTAGAAGTACTTAGAGAGCATAAAGAAGCCTTAGGATGGACAATCTCATATATTAAAGGCATAAGCACTACAGTCTGTATGCATCACATAAATCTTGAAGATAATGCTAAAATATCTAGGGAAATGCAGAGGCGACTTAATCCTAACATGAAAGAAGTTGTTAGGGGTGAGATCCTTAAGCTTCTTGATGCGGGTATCATATACCCGATTTCAGATAGCAAATGGGTTAGTTCCATTCAGGTTGTGCCAAAAAAGTCAGGTATTACTGTAGTTCAAAATTATAAAGATGAGTTAGTTCCTACTCTAGTAACCACAGGGTGGCGAGTTTGCATCGATTATAGGAAGTTGAACGCAGTTACAAGGAAAGATCACTTCCCTCTCCCTTTCATAGATCAAATGTTAGAAAAGTTATCTGGACATAGTTATTACTGTTTCTTAGACGGCTATTCTGGTTACAACCAGATTCACATAGCACCTGAATATCAGGAAAATACTACATTTACATGTCCATATGGTACATTTGTTTATCGTCGCATGCCTTTTGGGTTGTGTAATGCACCCGCTATATTTCAACGTTGTATGATAAGCATTTTTTATGACATGGTTGATAAGTTTCTTGAGATATTCATGGATGATTTTTCTGTCTTTGGCTCTTCTTTTGATGAATGGTTGTGTCATCTTGCACTTGTATTGATCAGATATAAAGAAAAGAACTTAATTCTGAGCTGGGAAAAATGTCATTTCATGGTTCAGTCAGGCATAGTTTTAGGACATATCATCTCTGAAAAAGGCATAGAAGTTAATAGAGCAAAAGTCGACCTTATCCAACACCTTCAACAACCTCGCTCTGTGAGGGAGGTTAGATCATTTTTAGGCCATGCTGGTTTCTACCGTAGATTCATTAAAGATTTCAGTAAGTTCTCAAGACCACTATGTGATCTACTTGGTAAAGATGTTGCTTTTGTATTCGATGATGCTTGTGTGCATGCATGGGAAGAACTCAAAACTCTCCTAACTTCATCCCCTATAGTCCGACCACCTGACTGGAAATCGCCATTTGAAATCATATGTTACGCGTCTGATTTTGTTGTTGGTGCTATTTTAGGACAACGTGTCGATAGACTTCCATATGTGATATACTATGCTAGCAAGACTCTTAATGATGCTCAACTTAACTACTCAACTACTGAGAAGGAATTGTTTGCTATTGTTTTTGCATTGGACAAGTTTAGGTCATACTTGATAGGGTCTAAGGTCATCATATACACTGATCATGTTGCTCTGAAATTTCTTCTTTCTAAGAAGGATGCTAAAGCCCGTCTTATTCGATGGATACTGTTATTGCAAGAATTCGAGATAAGAAAGGTTCGGAAAATGTTGTTGCTGATCATTTGTCTAGATTAAATGTTCAGTCTTTTGATGATTCCTTGCTTATTAGAGAGTCTTTTCCCGATGAACAGTTGATGCTTGTATATAAGTTTCCTTGGTTTGCTGACATTGTGAACTACCTTGTTACAGGAAAAATGCCTTTGCATTGGTCAAGACAAGACCGTTCTAAGTTCTTGGCTGAAGTTAAACACTTCTTTGGGATGACCCGTACCTGTTTAAGTATTGCCCGGACCAAATCATTAGGAAATGTGTCCCTAATAGTAAACAGAAAGATGTGATATCTTTTTGTCATGACCAAGCATGTGGAGGCCATTTCAGTGCCAAGAAAACTGCTGCAAAAGTCTTGCAGAGTGGGTTTTACTGGCCATCATTGTTCAAAGACTGTCATGCTTATTGTATTGCTTGTGAACGTTGTCAGAAACTATGAAGTATCTCCAAGATAAACATGATGCCATTGCACCCTATATTGATTGTTGAACTGTTTAATGTGTGGGGAATTGATTTCATGGGTCTGTTTCTTAATTTTGAAGGTAAGTTATACATCCTTGTTGCTGTTGATTATGTTTCTAAGTGGGTAGAAGCGATTGCGACCAAAACAAATGACCATAAGGTAGTACTTTCGTTCTTAAAAGAAAACATATTTTATTGTTTTGGCACACCTAGAGCTATAATCAGTGATGGTGGTTCACACTTTTGCAATAGGTATTTTGATTCATTAGTTCGCAAGTATGGCATAACTCATAAAGTCGTAACCCCATACCATCCACAGACCAGTGGCCAAGTAGAGGTTTTTAATAGGGAGATTAAGCATATTCTTGAAAAGACGGTTAACCCGTCTAGAAAAGATTGGTCTTTGAGATTGAATGATGCTTTATGGGCTTATAGAACAGCATATAAAACCCCTATTGGCATGTCCCCTTACCGACTTGTGTATGGAAAGCCTTGTCATTTACCTGTTGAACTAGAACATCGAGCATATTGGGCTATCAAAAAGCTTAACTTTTCTCTTGATAAGGCAGGTACCCAACGGAAACTTTAGCTCAATGAATTGGAAGAGCTGAGAAATGATGCTTATGATAGTGCTAAGTTGTACAAAGATAGAATAAAAGTATTCCATGACAAGCGCATTTTGCGCAAGTCATTCATGCCTGGCCAGAAAGTGTTATTGTACAACTCTCGTTTGCATCTTTTTCAAGGTAAATTGCATTCTAGATGGAAAGGCCCGTTCTTGGTGCGCACAATATTCCCTCATGGAGCTGTAGAACTCGAAGATGTAGCAACTAAGAATGTCTTCAAAGTCAATGGCCAGAGACTAAAGCAATTCCTTGAACCAATTCCACTTGAAATTGAAACAACTGATCTGGAGGACCCCGTCTATCTGGATTGAAATGGCTCACCCCTTGTACATACCAGGTTTAGAATTCCATTTTCTTTCTTTTGCTTTCTTTTTCGTTTCGGTCTGATAGATTATCTTTTTCACTGTTTTGTATAGTTTTTGCTTTTTTTGTTGTGATATCTACCCTGCTGTTTGCTTTGGAAATACTCTACTGTCTCAGGTTTGACAAAACTTGTTGGATCTCTGGTACTCTCCAACTTTTTCTTTCTTTTCATGAACTTCATGGCATGTTATAACTTTGCGAATCCTTAGAAACATTGAGGACACTGTTTAACATAGGTTTGGGGGTACAAGTAGATATCATATGAACTTTGTAGTTAGAACTTGTGAATAAATAAAATCATAATCCAAAAACAAAAAAAATATGAAAAATGAAAAATGGAGCTCATTTACCTTGATTTGTGATACATGTGCATGTATGATATCTTAGGGTTCTTAGTCTAGATGATGAGGCACCCCTGATTCTAGCACAATTCACATGTGATATAGAAAACTTGCACATGCACGATCTACCAAGCTTGTATAGCGTCGGTGTTTCATAGGTTAAGTAGGCTGCCAATCATCTAGAATACTGAATGAGACTTGACTAGCTTGTTATTTGGTTGGCTGGGATAGAAGTTGGAGGATACATTAAGAAAAGCAACCATTGAATTTGACCGGGTGCATCGAAAAAGGCTGCCTCTTGCTAAAAGTGTCATGTAATGTATTTTTCTGATTTTGTGTAAAGTTATCGTGTCATCGTGTGTTTGTATCTCTTATTCCAAAATCAGTTAAAAAAAATCAGAAAAAAGTCTGAAAAAGAAAATAAATAAATAAAAGGTATCCATCTTTTGTTATTATGTTCTATTTCAATAAAAAAGGTTAATGTTTCTCTCTTGCCTCAAAATGAGAGAGTAGTCAATGTAAATATGCAGTCAATGTTCTTTTTAGTTATATGTTGTAAATAATATTGTAATAAGCAAGTAGGGTGTAGCCATCGATGTGCAACGCGGGTAAGCTGAAATATCACAAAATCTTATGGTGAACATTCAAAATTCTCGTAAAGCCGGACAACTAGCTTGGCTTTGAATTCAGTTCTTAGCCTAAAAACTATCTCTTAGTAATTGGCAGTCATAACTTCTGATCATTCTCTAAACATGTGTAGATACACTTTACACTCTTATCACATGTCTTTAGTTGTTCTAGTGCTAGAATTGTTCCTTTAAAAGCTAGATGGACAAATCCATTTGATGTGAGCTGAAACTGAAATGCAGGTATCACTTTCATGGAATCTGAGCTTATATTTTGTCCTAGAAGTTTGTGGGTATGTTCTAAGCAAACCCTCACGAGACTTCAACTCGTCCACTAGGGACACTTAGTGGTTTAAAAGGATTATTGCATTCGCTAAATGCAATCGAGAGACCAGCGACAATGGTGTAGGTAGGACTTTTTGTTAGAGCACTGCTCGGTCGAACTCGAAAGCGTTGCTGTCTCAAGCTTGTTATCAAGTTTAGTTGCCAAAACTATAAGTCTTGATTTCTAGTCTACTTATAGCTAAGTCTAAGACTATGATAGAAAGTGTAGTTGAGCTCTAGACTCCACGGAATTCATCATGCAAATACGAAGAACTACTCAAGGAACTGGTGGATCTTCATCGACAAAAAGATATGTGGAGACTTGAACTTATCTATCACTCAAAAGTCTATCTACTCTATCTCCTATCTTGAGACAACAGTCATATTGCTATATAGACTTCGATTATACACATTTGCTATTTCGAGCCGAGTTTATCTCGTTTATCTATTTCTCGAAATATGTGTTTGTAAGCTTTCGCTTTGGCAAAATTCATATTTACAAGTGACGAAAGTCATGTTGATTATTTCAATATCTTGAAAATCGCTTTGATGAAAAATAGTGTGTGAATAACCTCTATTTAACATCCTCTACGAATGTTTCAATGATTGAAATGAGAGTTTAGAATGTATAACCTTGAATGGATATAAACATTGTATGTGAACTCATACTTGTGTAAGTCCAAAATCCTTGAACCAAAGTATGCGTACTTTGCTGGTATAGGATGTCCGGAAGCTAAATCCGCGTACTCATACGCGTACTGCCGGAAGTTCACATCCCGTGAATTTCTGCTGGAGTTTGTGAACTGAAAACAAGCTCAATCCGGGTACTTAAGCATGCATACCAGTATGCATACTTGAGTGGGTTATTTTCTAAAAACGGTTTATTCGTGAACTAAAACATATATAAACTAATGAATGCAATCTTTGCAAACCGTGGCTATAATGTTCATGAATCGATTCGAGTGAATCAAAATCGTTTTTGTTTCGATTGTGTCTTTTATACTTCTATGAGATCTGAGGAATTGAACAACTCTCTAACTAGTTCTTTTGAGTCATTTGAACTAGTTATGGTGAAGATGAATAAGGTTGATAGGAAAGTGCTCATATGGTTAACCATTGGTTAACTACTGTTAAACCAACTAGGTGTACACGTTTAGGTACGATTACTTAAACCTAAATGAAGTTACATTTCATGTGTGTATAATAAGCTAAGTTCGATCTAACGGTTGAAAGATATTAGCTTAAATCTAATCAGGTTTTCATCTAACGGTGAATATTGAATTCTTTCTTACCAAGGTAACTTAGATATCAAACCCTCATTTGGAGACTATATAAAGGAGAACTCTATCAACTGGAAAACCTAATCCCCACACCTCCTGTGTGATACTAGTTGTGTAAGCTAGAGTCGATTCTCCTTTAACCTTAGGTTTCTACCGAGACCCTTTAGGTTAACGACTTAAAGACTTCATTGGGATTGTGAATCCAGACCCAACTATTTTCTCTGTAGTTACGTGATCTGATCTTGCTGTTTCTATCGTGATTGAGTGCAATCGTAAGATTGGCTTGAGATTAATTTCTCCTATAGGCAAGATAGAAAAGTAGTCACAAACATCTTCGTCTCATCGTTAATGATTCCACAATATCTTGTTTCGCTAGTCGATTAAGATTATTGTGAGGTGATTGATAATTCTAGGATGTTCTCCGGGAATATAAGTCCGGGTTATCGATTGGTTCCTGTTCACCTTGATTTATCAAAAGACGGAACAAAACTCGTAGGTATTTCTGTGGGAGACAGATTTATCTATTCTTGTAGACTTTTCTGTATGAGACAGATTTGTTTATTAAAGTCTTCGACTTTGGGTTATAGCAACTCTTAGTTGTGGGTGAGATCAGCTAAGGGAATCAAGTGCGTAGTATCATACTGGGATCATAGACGTAAGGAGCGCAACTGTACCTTGGATCAGTGTGAGATTGATTGGGGTTCAACTACAGTCCAGACCGAAGTCAGTTTGTAGTAGGCTAGTGTCTATAGCGGCTTAATACAGTGTGTTTTCAATCTGGACTAGGTCCGGGGGTTTTCTACATTTGCGGTTTCCTCGTTAACAAAACTTATGGTGTCTGTGTTATTTCTTTTTCGCATTATATTTTGTTATATAATTGAAATATCACAGGTTGTGCGTTTGAATCGATCAATTGGTAAATCCAACCTTTGATTATTGATTGATCCTTGAACATTGGTCTTTGGTACCGTTGAAGTTAACTTCTCTTGTATTCAATCAGGATCGCATATTTCTATTTGCTTGAGTAAGTATTGAATCGAAAAATTGAGATATAACTCTTTGATATACTTTTTATTAAGATTTAGTCTGACTGTCTAGTTGATTCTCTTAAAAGTATATTGGAGTTAGTCCATACAGATTGCTAAGCGAAATATTGGGTGAGGTTGTTAGACCCCCGCTTTTTCAATTGGTATCAGAGCAGGCAAACACTATAAACCTAATTAGTTTGTGTTTGACTGATCCCTAAAGTTTGTCCTTATGGGAAATTTCTTTGGGAAACTTGCTCTCGGTATCTGTAACACACGCCAGAACTCCTTAAAGATTGTTTAAAGATTATTATGGATCAGACCTCTGGTTTCTCATAATAATCTTATTCCATCTAAGACTTTGGAAAAGTTAGATAATGAGAAACAATCTAAGAGAAAAGGTAAAGAGAAAGGAAGATTGAGAAAACATTCTTTACGCTCAAAGATATGGAGTCTCACTAGATTAACTCTTAATCTTTTTGAGTAATATTATAGTAATGGATCAATTGACAAAGATCTATTTAGAGCGTTCGAAGACGTTCTTAGATTCTTAGAAAAGCTTAACTCGGTTAAGAATAAGAATCGATCTGATATAAGACATCGGAAAAATCTCCTTTCTGGTTTGTTAACCCTGATTATCATCATTACTATGATTATATCACTGGTACTATTCACAAATATCAACCGGAAATGGTGCATGAGGATCTCTCTGCACATCTCGCCACTTGGTAACTTGTTGGCATTACTCCATTTGTATATATCTTGAGATGGGGCAAGAAACGGTTTGATGTGTTTGTACTTGGGTTAATGTTTTATTTTGTCCCCCTCAGGATAATTATGTAATAGCTTTCTACTGCATCGTCTTTTCACACGATTGTGTGTTTTCACGAGTTGCATAACCTTGGTGTTTGATCACTTAAGAAATCCTACATTTCCTTTGTGGGTCGCGGTTCAAAAACGGGTCCAATCCCATTTGTGGGTATTTAAAAGAAGCGTACGCGTACCTTCTTCTTCCTCCCATCTTGTCCGCGTACGTGAACGCTCTAGGGTTCATGTGCTCTCTCCATTAACCATCCTTGGAGATCAAAAAGTAAAAAGGGGGGTTTTCAAGATACATATCAAGTAAGTCATCTCTTCCTCTAATCTCTTAATTTCTAGATCTCATGAAGAACTTCAAGGTTTCAAAAGAGGTTTCTAAGAGATTGGGTTCTTCATCTTTTTATAGCATGAACTTACCAATAGATCAAAGTTCCATTAGAATTAGATTTGTCAATGATTCTTATGAGAAGGTTTTTGAAAAGATTTCATCTAATGGGTTTATTCTAGAAAAGAAGTTGGATTTTACTAGTGGGCATAAAGAGGATTTGATTTGTTTTGAAAAATTTAATCTTGGAAATATCTTTGATGGTCTTGGTGAAGGTTTTAACACTCTTACTAGAATCTTTTATGCAAACATCTATGATGTTAATTGTGATGACATGGAATTCAAGACCTTGGTAAATAGACAAAGGATTCTTACTAATAGAGAGTTGATTTCAAAAGTCACTAAAATTCCCCTTGGGAGTTTTCGCCTTCCAAGACCTAGTCATGAAAGACCATCATATGAAACCATCTGTAATGGTCTTTGTGGTAAGAGTGTTGTTTGGAAGGAAGGGAAATTTCCCACCACTCATCTTAGTCTTTCCTTGATGTCTTTTGGAAAACTTGGTATCTCTAATCTTTGTCCCTCCACGATTGAAAATTCTCGTTGGGGTCGTGAGTTCGCGGAGTTGGTCTATTTCCTTGAGTTGAGAACTCAAAGTCTTGACATTTGTAGGTTTATCATTTATCAAATGTTGTCAATGACATCTCCCAACAAGAAGTTAGGCTATCCATGCTTGATTGAGAAAATTTGTTGCACCTTCTCCATTGGTCCGATTGGCAACTCCATTGGAACTCCAAAGCTTGTTCGTCCATGTACTTTCAAACGTATAAAGGAGAATGCTTGCAAGAGACAAAGATATGACAACCTTGATGGCCCATGTGATACTTCCTCCATGAATCTTCTTCACCAAATTCTTAAAGGTGTTGGTAAGATTAGTGCAAAGGTAAGGTGTGTGCAAGAACAATTACTTGTGATTGGCACTAAGTTCCTAGAAATCAAGGATGACATGGATAAGATTCAAGCCACTCTTATGGTCTCCGATGATGAAGATGATGATTAATTTCGTGCTTTACCAAGTTTTGGTCTTATATTCTTTTTTTTGTCTAGGAAAACTTCTTATGAGAATTTATTCTTGTGTTTTAAGAAGGATAACTAGGGTTTGGAATAGTCATTATTGTGATTACACATAGCTATGTCCAACGTTTTCATCTTCAATGTTTTTAGATTTATTTATTTAAATTCTAAAGTTTGATTGGAAGATGATTTTGCAGTATTAATCTTTATGGTTTTATATATTGCAATTTGTTATGGGATATGTGTTTGCGTCCGTGAACTATGAGTGTACCATACGTGGTCAAAAGTTAAATCCTTCATATGTCGATATGCAAGTATTGATAAAAGATTGAATGAACTTTTGACAAACAAAAGATAAGCCTTTTATGTCATTATGCAAATATTGATAGAAGAAAGGATGAGCTTTTGTTTACAAAGATTAAGTCTATTATATGTCATTGTGCAAATAGTGATGAAAGATAGAATGAATCTTTGTTTATTCCGCAGTATTGATCTTCCCTGATCCATATTTTTTTTATGTATATACTGTGCGGCTCCGTAAGTTTTCTTATGTTGAGCATTTCCGACTAAGTTAATCATGGGTTCTCTTGTGGTCAATTTAATTGAGTATTTTGGATACAATTTCATATTCTTATGAGATTTGTTAATGTCCAAAGAAATCCTTCATTTCTCGTGAAAGTAAGGTCGCTCTTGTTGTTCTTTCGGGAATGACATTTTATGGGGGAGAGTTCTTAATTGAACTTGTGCTTAATTGCCAAATCTTTGTGGGGAGTGCGGCTGTGGAATATTATAGGGGTTATCTTGTATCTTTATAAACTCCTTGATGAATGCATTTAGTTTCGGCTATATGATTGCATCTAAAAAGTTGATATGTACTTTCTTTTGGTCATGAAATGTCTTTATGGAAATTTCATTAGGATCCCACTAGTTTTCGCACCTTTTCCAATTTTATTGACAAAAAGGGGGAGAATTAATGTGTAGTTCACACTACAAATACATATGGTTTTCGGATCATTATGTAAGGGGGAGTGGTTTTCATGTGAGATGAAGTATTGACTAAGGGGGAGTGATACATATCACCATAGTATTGTTATCGAAGTTGTGATATAATTGAACTTTGATGCTGTGTAATAATACTATGACATTGTATAACAATGATTAAGAGCTTTTGTTTTCTCATTGTTATGGCTACGGGTCTTCAACAACGGTGATGCTGATTTGAATATCTTTGGAATCATTGGAGTACTTGGAAGTGACGAAGATTTCGAGTAATGTTGAAGAACCAAGGAGATCATGCATGTGGAAGAGAAGCTGCAAAGTTTATTTATTTATTATTCCATATGTATTGATAGTTTTTTCACTAAAATTGACAAAGGGGGAAATTGTTAAAGCACTGCTCGGTCGAAATCACAAGCGTTGCTATCTCAAGCTTGTTGTAAGGTTTAGTTGCCAAACTATAAGTATTGATTTCTAGTCTACTTATAGCTAAGTCTCAGACTAGGATAGAAAGTGTAGTTGAGCTCTAGACTTAACGACGTTCATCATGCAAAGACGAAGAACTACTCAAGGAACTGGTGTATCTTCATCGACAAAAAGGCATGTGGAGACTTAAAATTATCTATCACTCAAAAGTCTATCTACTCTATCTCCTATCTTGAGACAAAAGTCGTATTGCTATATAGACTTTGATTATACACATTTGCTATTTCAAGCCGAGTTTATCTCGTTTATCTATTTCTCGAAATATGTGTTGGTAAGCTTTCGCTTTGGCCAAGTTCATCTTTACAAGTGACGAAAGTCATGTTGATTATTTCAATATCTTGAAAATCGCTTTGATGAAAAATAGTATGTGAATAACCTCTATTTAACATCCTCTAAGAATGTTTCAATGATTGAAATGAGAGTTTAGAATGTATAACCTTGAATGGATATAAACATTGTATATGAACTCATACTTGTGTAAGTCCAAAATCCTTGAACCAAAGTATGCATACTTTGCTGGTTTAGGATGTCCGGAAGCTAAGTCCGCGTACCCGTACGCGTACTGCCGGAAGTTCACATCCCGTGAATTTCTGCTGGAGTTTGTGAACTGAAAACAAGCTCAATCCGGGTATTTAAGTATGCATACCGGTATGCATACTTGAGTGGGTTATTTTCTAAAAACGATTTATTCGTGAACTAAAACATATATAAACTAAGGAATGCAATCTTTGGAAACCGTGGATATAATGTTCATGAATCGATTCGAGTGAATCAAAATCGTTTTTGTTTCGATTGTGTCTTATATACTTCTATGAGATCTGAGCAATTGAACAACTCTCTAACTAGTTCTTTTGAGTCATTTGAACTAGTTATGGTGAAGATGAATAAGGTTGATATGAAAGTGCTCATATGGCTAACCATTGGTTAACTACTGTTGAACTAACTAGGTGTACACGTTTAGGTACGGTTACTCAAACCTAAATGAAGTTACATTTCATGTGTGTATAACAAGCTAAGTTCGATCTAACGGTTGAAAAATATTAGCTTGAATCTAATTAGGTTTTCATCTAACGGTGAATATTGAATGCTTTTTTACCAAGGTAACTTAGATTGCAAACCCTGATTTGGAGACTATATAAAGGAGAACTCTAGCAACTGGGAAACCTAATCCCTACACCTCATGTGTGATACTAGTTGTGTAAGCTAGATTCGATTCTCCTTTAACCTTAGGTTTCTACCGAGACCATGTAGGTTAACGACTTAAAGACTTTATTGGGATTGTGAAGCCAGACCCAACTATTTTCTCTGTAGTTGTGTGATCTGATCTTGTTGTTTCTATCGTGATTGAGTGCAATCGTAAGATTGGCTTGAGATTAATTTCTCCTATAGGCAAGATAGAAAAGTAGTCACAAACGTCTTCGTCTCATCGTTTGTGATTCCACAATATCTTTTTTTACTAGTCGATTAAGATTATTGTGAGGTGATTGATAATTCTAGGATATTCTTCGGGAATATAAGTCCGGGTTATCGATTGGTTCCTGTTCACCTTGATTTATCAAATGACGGAACAAAACTCGTAGGTAATTCTGTGGGAGACAGATTTATTTATTCTTGTAGACTTTTCTGTGTGAGACAGATTTGTTTATTAAAGTCTTCGACTTTGGGTCGTAGCAACTCTTAGTTGTGGGTGAGATCAGCTAAGGGAATCAAGTACGCAGTATCCTGCTAGGATCAGTGGCGTAAGTAGCGCAACTATACCTTGGATCAGTGTGAGATTGATTGGGGTTCAACTACAGTCCAGAACGAAGTTAGTTTGTAGTATGCTAGTGCTGTAGCGGCTTAATACAGTGTATGTTCAATCTGGACTAGGTCCCGGGGTTTTTCTACATTTGCGGTTTCCTCGTTAACAAAACTTCTTGTGTCTGTGTTATTTCTTTTCCGCATTATATTTTGTTATATAATTGAAATATCACAAGTTGTGCGTTTGAATCGATCAATTGGTAAATCCAACCTTTGGTTGTTGATTGATCCTTGAACATTGGTCTTTGGTACCGTTGAAGTTAACTTCTCTTGTATTCAATCAGGATCGCATATTTTTATTTGTTTGAGTAAGTATTGAATCGAGAAATTGAGATATAACTCTTTGATATACTTTTTATTAAGATTGAGTCTGACTGTCTAGTTGATTCTCTTAGAAGTATATTGGAGTTAGTCCATACAGATTGCTAATAGAAATATTGGGTGAGGTTGTTAGACCCCCGCTTTTTCACTTTTCTTTTAGTTTTGTGTTTTACTCGAGGACTAGCAAAAGGCAGGTTTGTGGGTATTTGATAGGCACCTAATATTGTATATATTCTTATCATTTTGTAGGTGTTTATGGTATCTTATTGCACTAATTTTCCATATTTATGCCATTATATATTTTGAAGGTCTTGTTCGTTATGAGTAAAAATGTGTGGTAATTGTCCTTGATATATGTTTTGTAATGGCAGGGGATTGAATATAATGGGATCAACATAAATGTGGAGTAAAGTGGTTGTTACACCAAGATGAATGGGCATAAGAAGGCATGCACAACAAGGGATTAAAACTGTATTGTCATATAGCATTGGGAGTTGATTAAATTAATGGGCCTAAGTTCAAGATGTTATGAGTTAAAGAAAGGAAGTCAGGTCCAAGTTTTATTCTCATATACCAAAACAGTCTTCATGCTTAACACGAAAATCTACTACCTTTCCCAAATCTCTCTTCTTTCACGAGAAACAAGTTTTCTTTTCAGTGTCTTTCTCTCCCATATTTTTACTCAACCAATCTTTTCTTTGTCCCTATTTTGTTCGACATGTCAAATCTCTCTGCAATTGTTCCTTCTCTCTACTGTGAATCACCCTTTCTATCATCATCCATTTCAGTCCTAACCCTATCCCTAGATTATGAATTGTAGAAGAGGTCGGCTAATTGCTTTTCAAGAGTGCAGAGTTGACTAGGTGAGATCTGATTTTGCTGTCCTTTCAAACACCAACAAAGACAGCAGAGAATTGACGAGTAAACTAAACAGCAAGGTTTGTCGAATTAAAGGTCTAAAATCTCTGAAACACCATGTATAACAGCGGAAAAATGAAGACAATATGGCGGCGATTCAGTGGTGAGTTTCAAGAGCATTGATTTCCTAAAATTTGGTTATATGATTGTTGATTGTGTGATTTGAAAGGAGAAACTTGTATAAATAGAGGAGGAGATTGTAGAGAGAAAACTAAGCCCGGAGTAGCCGGTGCAAGCTGTAGTGTTAGTCTAGGGTTTATTTGAATGTTTGTTATGTTCTAAAAATCTCTGCTAGGGAAGAGATGAAACCCCCTTTAATAATTAGAATTTCTCTTGTTTGATTTTGCTTGTTCTTCTTCATGGAATTTTATTGATAAAATGTCTTAATTTCTGAATTTTGACAAATTTCTTTCACCTTGAATGTCAAGCATCCTAGGTAGTTAGACTTATTCTTTGTCAATATTCAAGCCTATGTAAAATGATTTTAGTTCAATCTGTGATTACTTGTGCCTTAGAAAGACAAGTAATGCTAGGGATTGGCATATTAGATGAGATTAATTCATTCATATTTGTTAGTGATTTATCACATCTTCAAGGGTGCTTGAGGCTAGAATCTCTACAGCTCCTTGATTAAAAGTAGAATAGCATATCAAAGGTATGGATTTCTATGCGTTTAGGAGGTGGAATCGAAGCCCTAGTTTATCTTTTATTGCTTTGTAATCTTATTTCTTTAGTATAATCATCAAGCATCTCGTGGTATCGACAAACACCGTATTTAAATTAGTAAAAGTAGAACTTAGAAGTTTAGCATCACATAGTTCCAACTCCCCGTAGGATCGACCCGTATTTTGCCCTGTTTTACATTGTAGACATTGTGCGCTTGCGGTTTATAATTGTAGGTTTCTAAGCCTACCACAAGGCGATTTTCACATGATCATCTTTTGCCTTTCGTCAAGAATAATTATGAACGTAATTAAAGCAAAAAGCTTTCCAACACATATTTCGAGAAAGATATAAGCGAGTTAAACTCAGCTCGGAATATCAAATGTGTATAATGTAAAGTCTATATAGTTATACGGCTTAGTCTCAATAGGAGATAAAATATAATAGACTTCTGAGTGATAGATGAGTTCAAGTCTCCACATACCTTTTGTTGATGAAGTTCCTCCAAGCTCCCCTCAGTAGATCTTCGTCTTCAATCGATGAACACCGTGAAGTCTAAAGCTCAACTACACATTTTATCCTAATCTTAGACATAGCTATAAGTAGACTAGAAATCAAGACTTATAGTTTTGACAACTAAACTTGACAAACAAGCTTGAGATAGCAACGCTTGGGAGTTCGACCAAGCAGTGCTCTAACATCGGGGATGCTAGGTAAATGTTTGTGTGGTCCCTGAGACTCTTCTAGCTCGTTAACCAATTTCGGATAAATTATGAATCCTAGTTAGCAATTCTGCAATTATGAATAGTTCGCGATAGATGCAAAAGCGCATAAGTTCGTGTTTAATGCGTTTTACTATTATAAATTCGGTACATAAGATTCGGCATACAAAAAATATGCTCTAGTATAAATCTATCTGGGATATGATGATTTAATGATTCAAATGAATGTATATATGATACATATACAACATAAACAACTAGTGTGTAGCACTATGGTAAGACACGTAATTTAAGATGCAAATATTTCAGGTTTGAATCCTTCGAATCAATTTTTGACGTTGATACGCAAATCTGAATTATTAGTGCCGAATAGTAATCTGATTCATAAATTCGCGACTATATCAGTATGGTGAAAGAAATCGTGAATATAGACCGGGTTTACATTTTTGCGGGAGAAGTACGTGAACGATGCAGATCCCGAACTATTTAAGAATTTCTTAGGTGAATTGCTAACTAGGTTATGGATCATTGACAAAACTTTGGGTTACGGTATCGGATTTAGGTAGTGAGGTAGATTTTAGATCTTAAGTCATCATTATAACATATATTGAACGTTTAAGCAACTGTTTGGTCAAAAGGCAAGTTTAATGGCCCATGGTAAATTCTAGTCTTCAAAAAACCTAACTCTATGAAGTATACATCATAATCTTTATAATTAAATGTCACACAATCGACAACCGTAATGAATCTTGACATATTAATGCTCACAAGCAACGAGGAAAATATTGGATTATCATAAGATTTTGGATCGTATATTGGATACTGAGACATGTGATTCATTCACAAATATTTGTCACGTGTTGTGTAGGAAAAATAATTAGGCGAGAGTATTAGGTGGCCGGGTGGGGTGGAGAGACTAGTCGAGGACTAATCGGGGAGTAATCGGGCATAAATAAATGCACACATTATATTTTCAAGAGATATATGGGTAAAAAAAAACCATGCATTGATATAATATACATCATTCAATGATACTTAAGTTTTACTACTTATATCGGTGTATTAGATTAGGATTTACATGGATATTTAAGAATCCTAAAACTCATATGTATTCAACTAGGATATGTAAGGAATTATTAAATATTCATGGTATTCACATAGGATTTATTTAGATTCCACAAATATCGTAAGATTTCTTAAGATAGTTGAGGTGCAAGATATATAAGGATTTTTGTGATTATTTGTAGTCTAAATATAAGTGTTATTATCTCATATTAATCTCAGCCTGGACCACAAGAGTTTCATGGATTCTTATGGATAATTTATATTTTTCTCTGGGTTTTTTTTTTTATTACAACGTGATATGGTTTTCCACCACCACCACCACACACCACCAACCAGCAATACTATCACCAACAACAACAACCACCATCACTAACCACCAACAATGACCGCCACCAACAACAACAACCACCTATAATCACCACCACCGCCACCACCAACCACCACCACATACACCAACCACCACCACCCAACACCACCACCACCTCAATTTATGGATGAGTTTTTTTTGAAAAGGAAACAAGATGACCTCGGTGTTTTCAACTATATTACCAATCCACTTCAATATTTATAAACCTAAATTAATCCTAATTCAATCCATTATAATCCATAATTATTTTTCTATAAGAATCTCAGAAATTCTTTTAAGAAACATTATAAATCCACTAGATTCGGGTAAATTATTATCTATTTTTATCCATATAAATCCTGATCCAATACACCCCTACTCATACAACAGTCAAGAACTTAACCTAGTATTGTTACACTTATGTCACTTACTACTTATAAGTTTCTAAATACTTTAAAACAACAACACAGTAGTCTTAAGTTACGAACCAAAAACTGAAACTTAAAATAGTCATATTCAATTTCGATATCAATATGTTCTTCTTCCTCATTGTCGTAGTCCACTGTCTCCTCCTCCAATGGCTCCCATTCAAAATCACCAATAGTAATCCCATCTAATTCAACATTTGAACCATCTTTTACATGTAGTGCAGCACTTTAGTTATTAGTTCTTGAACTCGGTCCAACAACAATATCATTAACTCCTTGTACCTTTCGAATTTCCCATCGAGGAAGATCACGATCCTCATTGACGAATTCAGCTAGCTCACCATTACCCGATATTATCCACTCGTTGTTCTTATCGATCATCTCGGCTAAATTAGACTAACAACGAGATTCGGTCGCTTAAATTGGATTAACAACGTGATCCTTTTTAGTAATTCAAGGATAAATGATCTTCAGGAATGAAATTTTTGTTAAATAACCTGCATCGATGCCTTTTTAAAATACCACGCCATAATTCGACCATGGTGGTTAAATTGCGAGAGTATCGGTGGAAGTCGGTTCAACACAAGTTAGGTACTTATTTGATGAGAAACTGTGAATTTCAAACAAATACAAAAAATAAATAAAGTCAAACCCTTCGTAATATTCATGAATGTCCATTGCTTGAATCACATTCCGAGAGTTCAACCAAGATAAGCTTGAACTCGAAATTTCTTCTTTGTAATATCAAATCTATTAAAATCATATAACAACGTCTCGTAAGATAGAATGATGGATACAATGACTAAATAGGATATGCCAGTCTTCACATACCTCTTTGTTGGTAAATTTCTCGCAAATGTCTTCGTTTGTTCTTCAGTCTTCAATCTTCGAGGGTTATCCAATGATATCTGGTACTCAAGTAGTATCTGATACTCAACTATCATGCTTTAATCATAGTCCGAGACTTGACTTTAGTATACTAGATTTCAACATATAGTTTTGTGTATCTAACATTGACAACAAGCTTGAGATAACAAAATTTGCGAGTTCGTCCGAGTGATGTTCTAACAACCACGAACTCGACCTCTCATTTCGTTGAAAATATTTCATTTTCCATGCTCATTTATCCGTCAAGGAGAACTCAGTCTTAAATTTTTTTTATTTTTCTATAAATGATTCTTCGATATATTTTTTTTATTTATGCGTTGATATGACTCAAACACATGTTTGTTCTTTTCTCAACAAGTCTTGTTTCTCTCGAATCTCTTCCTGAGTCTCTTCAATGTTATAAAAAGTCGTTCCCTTCGTCATACACCAATAACGAAGATTTCGATGAGGACTAGTGGTATCTACAGATTACATATCTGCAGGTTTACTAATTTTTTCATAAACTTACTCAACCTAATATTTACAATACCTCCATGAAACTAGGGTTTCTTTTATTGGGTTACTAGAACCTTAGGATCGGTAATTCCAACAGGAAAAGACACATATAATGTTTGAAATAACAATATTTAATTCTCAAATAAAGGTTTCAATACACATGATGGATTGCACCACCTAACTGACGAGCGTTTCATGTATTGGTTTAACATCAATGTACTATCACGTGATGGCTATGCATTTCGGACTATATCAAAAGAAGTTATATTAATACATTTTTCAAGGGGGAAAAAACATTTCTTTACAATATACAGTAGAAACTCTATAAATTAATGCTTTCGGGACCATCAAAATTTATTAATTAAGCGAGATATTAATTAAGCGATAAATTAATAGTTATTAATTTATATATTAATTAATACTTTATTAATTTATAGATAAATTTCATATCAAATAATTAGTTTTTATACAAACACAGTACCATATCATATCTTTTATATACACAATATCCAATCATATTTTTTAGGGTTCAGAGAAAATTCAACCAAGGTGCTTCAAGAATATAAACTTGAAAAGTTTGAACCGTGAATATCGTGCTAATAAACGAGCATGGATGACTGGTGCGCTATTTGAAGAATATGCTCGGTAACTCGACAAAAAAATGGCTGCAAGAAAAGTTCTCCTGATTATGGAAAATTACCCTGCTCATCCAAAAACTATTGAAGGACTGCAAAATGTTGAATTTTTTTTTTTTTTGCCACCAAACATAACTTTAAAAATTCATCCTTGTGACGCATGGATTATACGAGCTTTTAAAATGCATTATCGTCGTCGATTTTATAGAGGTTTTTTGGAAGGGTATGAATTAGGGGCGTCAAATCCAGAAAAAAATAAATGTGTTAGATGCAATGAATCTTGCATTTCAGCATGGACTATCAATGTTCGTACAAGTACACTTGCAAACTGCTTTCTTCATTGTAAACTTCGATCAACAAATAACACAAGTTTAGACAATTTGGATGAACATACAGATAGTGAAATCACTCAAGACTTGCAAAATTTGATCAAGAAATTAGGCTATCGCAATTCAATGAATGTCGAAGATGTCCTAAATTATCCAGAAGAAAATGAAGTTACACAGTTATTGACTGATATAGAAATAATCGACAACGTTATGGGAACGGATAAAGATGTGGAAGAAGATTATGAAAGTTCTACAATAGAGCCCCCTGCACGAAAAGAGGCAATTAAATCGGCAATCACATTAAATAATTTATTGCTGAGCTATGAGAAAACAACACCAAAAATTCTTACAATGATAAGAAATATTAGAGATGAAATTCAATGCGATATTGATTTTAGCAAAAAACAGAAGACAATTAAATCATTTTTCAAACAGTCTTCGTAAATCATTAATGTATTGAATATATATATATATATAATGCATTATTAATTTATATTTCATATGGGGTATACATAGGTAATCAAAAATGTATTATCTTATAATTTTAGCAAATTATTAATTTGGCACGTTTTCCCCGACTCGGGACCGGCCAAAAGTATTATTTAAGGGAGTTTATTAAATAATCGAGTATTAATTAAAAGAGTTTCTACTGTATAACGATTCATTTTTTTCAAAATCGATCCAATCTTAACACCATTGGTACTTTCCTAAGCTGACATATATATACAAATCTAGAGTAGTGTATTCAATTGACATCAGGTTATGTAACTCCGATACTTGATTTACATATAGATGTTACTCAAACCAGTTATGTGATTGAGGTTCAAATCCTTTTAACTGTTCGAAGGTTGAATCTAGTGGTGATTTAACTAACATTAAGCTTTTGTATTGATGTTTATGGTTCTTCAGTGATTGAACTTCCTTACTTTAGCAATAACATAACATTTGGGCTAGTTTTACATTTTAGAGACAACTTGTCACATTTTATGGACGTACAAATACGATTGTAAAATACTTGTGCTCTTAGATCGTTATAGTGGCTTTTTATTGCAATAAATATATACAATTAATATTTACTTAGTTTACTTAAGAGTGTACGAAATATGGAAACAAATACTAAAAACAATAAAAAATGAAGTACCTTTGAAGCACTACATTTTGTACAGTGTTGAGAAAAATAATAATATTCAAAATTTATTTCCAATATGAAGAAGATTTGCTCGTAGGAAGATAAAATTGACATGAAAAAAGAAACGTACCAAAAACTAAAAACAAGTCAACATCACACAAACATGAAATAAAAATCTTGAAATAATTATTGAAAAAGAAACGATTAGGTAAAACTTAGAAGGTGCCACCAATGTCAAACCAATTAGGTTCGTAGATTTCACTTTCTCATTTTTTAAGTGATCCGCGAGTGATTTTGAATGATTTTAGGCTGGTCTAAACAAAAATCATGTCTTAATAAGCGAAGTACACAAGGAAAGTACCTTAATTCATAAAGTTGAGTGTCTATAAACCACAAATGATTTTAGGCCCATCAATCTACGTAAATACACATATATTAAAATTATTTCAAAACTTATGGTGAAAAAAATGAATCTAATCTAGAATTGTGGCTCCTCGTCAAGTTGCATTTTTATGAGGAAGATGTATTCCAGAAAATATACGCGTATTCCATGAAAAAGAAAACCCATGCAATAAGAGGTAATGTTATTAAATTGGTTGAAAAAGGTGTTTGATAGGCTTGAATGTTGATATTTTACATCAAATTAGTTTTGCTGATCGATAGTGCAAGATGATTCAATGAAATATATCCACTAATTTATTTATTTTCTTCTTAATGGATCTTTTTTTCCTTCCTTTTCCCGTCTAGAGGTCTTTGACAAAGAGAACCATTGTCTCCTTATATTCATCCTATGTATGGATGATTTTTCAAGGCTCTTGATTCAATCTGTGCAAGATATAAAAAAAAACTACTAGATCTTGTACTCATATTACTCATTTGTTTATTGCAGATGAAAATATTATTTTTTTCTTACATTTGATATCAAGGAGCTTAAGAACGTCCAACAGCTTTTCTCGAGGCTTAATTAAACTTCTGGGCAAGTTATTAATACAAAATCTTTCCAAAAGTGGCATCGCTTTAGTAAAAATGTGCCCAGGTCTAAGGCTAGCTTTGTTGTCAATTTTATGGAAACAAAACAGGTGAGCTTCAGTGAGAAATATATGAGAGTACTTATTATTTCTAAAATAATTTAGGGATCCTAGTTTCAAACCTTCGATAGACAAAATGCAAGCTAGCTTTTATAGTTGGCAAGCTAAAAAACACAGATTCAATCTATTTTAAACTTTGTAGTTAAATATCGAATGAATCATTACCAAACTTTATTAATCACAGTCTGAAATTTACCCAGATTAGGTAATGATGTTGTAATACCTCAATTCGGCACGGTTCAAATGAAATATATGTAATGGTTTGTGCTTTTGTAACACCAAGGCCTTTTCAACATAATTGGTTTTAGAGTTGGCAAAAAGCTCTGCAGTTAAGCGTGCTATGGCAGGAGTAATCTAGGGACGGGTGACCTCCTAGGAAGATGTTGTTGGATGACCGCAAATGTGTTTGTTGAAAACCCCATACTTCCGGATAACTATAGTGGCTAAGTGGGTACAGTATCGATAGAGGATTGAGTAATTACAAATAGTATCATAACTGACGACGGGTCACCTACCGAGGATGAGACAATATGCTAGAAGGGTTGTATCAGGTACTCGTCTCATGAGTTGCAGGGAACGTCGGAGATCTGGTCCTGAAAATATTCTAGAGGCAAGAATGACTCTAATTTAAGGTCGTGATATTGTAATACCCCGACTTGGCAGGGTTCGCAAATGGGATATATGTAATGGTTTGTCATTTCCTAACAACAGAGGCCTTTTCAGCATAATTGGCTCGGGAGAGAGTACTCTAGGATGAGTGACCTCCCAAGAAATTGACGTCGGATGACTTTAGATGTTCCCGTTTAAAAACCCATACTACTGGATAACCGCAGTGGCTAAGTAAGGACAATATCAATGAAGGATTCAGTCATTACAGATGTGGTCACGAAAAGGGTAGAAGATAAATTCATCATAAATTCTGGTCTTCTTTTCATATACTAAAAGGTAAGGAAGTCTTGTTTTTTAAGAATCTTCGTAAGTTTGATGTGACCATGTTATCCAAAAAAGCTTAGAGAATGATATCAAATCCTTAAGCAATATGGGTTGAACTTCTTGAAGCAAAGTATTTTCTGAAACATAACTTTTCACATCCATTACTAAGAAAACAAGGATCTTGGGTTCGACATGGTTTATCTAAGGCACTTGATCTGATCAAACGGTAACATATCTGGGATATTTTAAAGGGTGATGATATTGGCATTTGGTCTGAAAGATAGATCCAATCAAAAGTATCATCTTCGGGATTAATATTAAGTCTTTCAGCTTATAGATTTTTACGACAAACTTGGAATGAACAAGCTCTTTCTGAGTTGTTCACATAGGAGAAAATTCATAATATACATCTAATTCGTCTTCCTGGTCAAGGTTTTGATTCTCTAAGATGATTTTTTACACCCATATTTGGGGGTTACCCCCATAAATTATGGGATACACGAAAAGACAAAAAAAAATGAAGTAATTTAAAGAACCTTTTATCCAATTAATTTTTGCATTGGCCAAATAATCCTTGAGTAATTAGTGAAAATTAGATTCATTAGTTTGATAAGATGAATTAGTAATAGATTAGCTTGTTAAGATTAAACTTAAGATTTTGAGTTATTCTGATTTGTTTTTATAAGTGTTAGTTATTACATAAAGAGAAAAGAAGAAGAAAAAAGAAGTATTTTGGGAGATTTGAGGGAAACAAATTAGAGATTCTAGTGAGTAATTTGATGTTAGAGAGTGTGAGAAATTTTATTTTCTTGGATTGACTTGCAAGAAAAATGAAGATACAAAACCACAGTCAGCAGAACTAAATGATAAAGGTAATGCTGACTCTAATAATCGGTATTGTGATCATCATCTAGCTGAACCGACATCCGGTATTCCCAAAAACTTGTATACATTCGGCATTGATTTAATGATGGTCAAGTATGCCAACTGTACTAATGGTAGTCGGCATTGAAAAAATATTAATTGACCATATCGACAGAGTGTTTTCTAACACCATAGTATTGGTACCTCTGCGGCATTGTATTCATGATGAATACAATGCCGACTACAACATTCAACGTTGTGTTCATGATAAAAAAAACATGGCGGACTGCTAGATGTTATTGTTCGGAATTTATTTTTTAGATTTTTCTTTTGTTTTAAGAGAAAAAGAAAATTAGGGACTCTTTAACTTCATATAGATTTTAGTTCTTTTTAAAAAAAAAAATATTAGGAAAAAAGGATAAGGCTGTACAATGATATTTTCATTAGTAAAACTTCCCCTTTAGGCACAAATCTAGCTCCATTTGACCGTGAGTGTCCCCCAATTTGTGGAGGTATACTCCAAATGTGGGCTCATTTTTAACTACTTCGAGCTTTTTCTCTTTGGCCCCATCTATATTAACATTGTGCAGGTTTCTTCTCCTGACAATGAGCAGACGCAGTGGCTATGGGTTTGGCATATGCATTCTCCTTTGAAACCTAAAATTTTCATTTAGAAATGCTTGAATAATATTCTTCCTCTGTAAAAATATCTTTCTATATTCGTTAAAGATTCATATGATGTGTGTCCACTTTGCCATCATGCATCAAAAATAGTGGATTACCTATTTAATTTAAACATTTCAATCTTTCTTGATAATTTCGTTTGAAAATTTTCCTCAAGTGTTCCACTCTTTCACTCGGTTAGGGGTTGATGTTAGATCACTGCTCGGTCGAACTCGAAAGCGTTGCTATCTCAAGCTTGTTATCAAGTTTATTGCCAAAACTATAAGTCTTGATTTTTAGCCTACTTATAGCTAAGTCTCGGATTAGGATAGAAAGTGTAGTTGAGCATTAGACTTCACGACGTTCATTGATTGACGACGAAGAACTACTAAGGGGATCTTGTGGAACTTCATTAACAAAAGGTATGTGGAGACTTGAACTCATCTATCACTCAAAAATCTATCTACACTATCTCCTATTTGAGACAAAAGTCGTATAGCTATATAGACTTCGATTATACACATTTGATATTTCGAGCTGAGTTTAACTCGCTTACATATTTCTCGAAATATGTGTTGGTAAGCTTTCGCGTTAACCAAGTTCATCTTATATTCCTGACGAAAGTCAAAAGATGATCATGTGAAAATCGTCTGGTAACATCTTACATGATTTGTCTGAGACAGTCATTTGATGTAGACTCAGAATGTTTCGTATTGATCATTCGATCACTTGAAAATTGCTTTGAAGCTAATAGTTTGTGTGAGACAGCTATTGTCGTCTTCTGAGAATGTTTCAATGATTGAAATGAGAGTTTAGAACACTTAACCATAATTGGATTATGAGCACAGTATGCGTACTTGTATATGTGTTGATCCAAGACCGGAATGTAGTATGCATACCCGTATGCGTACTAGCAAGGTCAGGCAAAGTCCGGGAGCTAGAGTATGCGTACCTGTACGCGTATTGGCGAAGTTAGTTGAAGTCCGGGTACTATAGTATGCGTACTTGTAGGCGTACTGGATTCAACTGAAGCTTGGAAGTGTACGAAAGTATGCGTACCCGTTTGCATATTGGCGAACATAGTCCAAGTACGGCTACTTAGGTATGCGTACCCGTTTGCATACTTGAGTGGGTTATGTTCTAAAATCGGTTTGTTCATGAACTAATATATTTATATAATAAGGAATGCAATCTTTTGCAAACCGTGGCTATAATGTTCATGAATTGATTCGAGTGAATCAAAATCGATTTTGCTTCAATTGTGTCTTGTATACTTCTATGAGAATATAAACAATTGTACAACTCTAGAACTAGTTTCATTTGAGTCATTTGAACTAGTTATGGTTAAGATGAATAAGGTTGATATGAAAGTGTTCATATGGCTAACTTCGGTTAACTATTGTGTAGCCAACAAAGGTGTACATGTTTAGGTACGGTTACTCATATCTAAATGAAGTCACTTTTCATTTGTGTGTAACAAGCTAAGTTTGATCTAACAGTTGAAAGATATTAGCTTGAGTCTAATCAGGTTTTCATCTAACGGTGAATATTGAATGCTTTGTTACCAAGATAACATTGATTGCAAACCCTGATTTGAAGACTATATAAGGGAGAACTCTAGCAACTAGGAAACCTAATCCCCACACCTCATGTGTGATACTAGTTGCGACTAGAGTCGATTCTCCTTTAACCTTAGGTTTTTCACGAAACCCTGTAGGTTAACGACTTGAAGACTTCATTGGGATTGTGAAGCAAGACCCAACTATTTTCTCTGTAGTTGCATGTTCTGATCTTGTTGTTTTCTATCGTATTGAGTACTATCTTCTCTAAGATTTGCTCGAGATTTATTCTCCGATAGGCAAGATAAAAAGTAGTCACAAACAACTTCGTCTCATCGTTTGTGATTCCACAATATCTTGTTTCGCTACCATACGATTAAGATTATTGTGAGGTGATTGATATTTCTAGGCTGTTCTTCGCGAATATAAGTCTGGTATATCAATTGGTTCCTGTTCACCTTGATTTATCAAAAGACGGAACAAAACTTCTAGGTATTTCTGTGGGAGACAGATTTTATCTATTCAATAGACTTTTCTGTGTGAGACAGATTGGTTTATTAAGTCTTCGACTTTGGTTCGTATCAACTCTTAGTTGTGGGTAAGATCAGCTAAGGGAATCAAGTGTGTAGAATCCTGCTGGGATTCAAAGACGTAAGGAACGCGACTGTACCTTGATCAGTGTGAGATTGGTTAGGTCTCAACTACATTCCAGTCTGAAGTGAACTTGTAGTAGGCTAGTGTCTGTAGCAGCTTAATACAGTGTGGTGTTAAAATCTGGACTAGGTCCCGGGGTTTTTCTGCATTTGCGGTTTCCTCGTTATCAAAATTTCTGGTGTCTGTGTTATTATTTCTTTTCCGCATTATATTTAGTTATATAATTGAAATATCACAGGTTGTGCGTAGTTCAATCAATTAGATAATCCAACCTTTGGATGTTGATATAAATTGATTGACACTTGAACATTGGTCTTTGGTACCGTTCAAGTTGTTTCACATAATAATCAGGCTCGCGGATTTCTATCTATTTGATTTGCTGATTACATTGTGAAACAGAGATACAACTCTTGGATATATTTCCATTGATTGAGTCTGACTATCTAGTTGATTCTTTTGGAATTATATTGGAGTTTGTCCATACAGATTCCTAAGCGAAATATTGGGTGTGGTTGTTAGCCCCCCGCTTTTTCAGTTGAGTTAAAAGCTGGTTTGTTTTCCACAATCATATTAAATTTTGAATATTCAATTGGCTTTTTCTACGGTATTATGACAAATAAGGAAAGCCCGATGTAGAGCTCTCTTTGATGACCAAACTCAGAATCCATCCTTCATCATCCAACAAATCACGCCTATGCTTGATTCAATTTCCTAATCTCAAACTCATATTATGCAACGATCCATTACAAGAATTTCACTTACACCCAAGCGATTATATTGTCTTATTCAAGACATGTTAGCTAGCTCATTATTAGGATTGCTCTGTAAAATGCTTCTTTCCACTGTTCACTACCTATTGCAGGTGGTAGAATTATCTTCTATGGCTGTGAATGGAAGATGTTATACATACCCAACATCATCAGCAATTCAAGAAGAAGTCAAAGCTCTCCTGACATCAATCTTATTAGAAACTATTTTACATACTGACAAAGCTCTTTCGGTTTCTGACAACTCATTATTAGTTAAAGTTGTAAATAAAAAATTGTTAATCTCAGTTGGATGGTCTATAATATATCTTGTTCTAGATTGTTCTCAGGCTCTTAAAGGTTTTGCAAAAGTGTCTTTTAATTATATCCTAGATATGTAAGTAATGTTGCGGATACTATGAGTAAACATGCTCATATCAATAATGTAAATATGCGCTACATGTACAAACTTCCAAGTTTTCTTTCGAGACAACTCGAAGTTTGCTATGTTTTAGCTATTTTACTCAAATGACACATGTTCTATAGTAGTTGCTTCCCACAAACACCGAATGGCAACCCGCATCAAAAGGTTTAACATTAACTCTATGTTTATTTCAAGATTCTTTCGAAATTTCTACGTTGACAGAGACAAAAAAAAAAAAAAAAAAAAAAAAAAACCACTTCCCAAACATCCATTTCAATGCTAGAAAACCATTGAATTTCCTTTTGGGAGAAATCTGGGGAGAAACTCCAACGTATGCACCACTAACAGTTTAATTAATTCTTTCTTTTTTTTCGTAAGAAAATAGTTGTATTGAAAATTAAAAGCTTACAAATGTTGTGATAAGAAATCATGATTGATTCCCCGCCACTTATTATAGACATTTAATCTTCTACAATGCTTTGCTATTTTATCATCAATTGAGTTAAAATCCCTACTAAGATGGCTAGTTTTGATGAAAAAAAACAAAGTCTAAAAGAACATAACAGCCATCCGGTACTACTAAACCAACAAAGGTTGTTATGTTTATTTTTCAGATAATCCATAACTTTTTTAGCATCGCTATAAAGGTTAATGCTGGTGATGTTCTTGCTACGCGCCCAGCTGATGGCTTCAAGCACTGCTAGACATTCTGCCTCTTCTGGGTTCCTTGCTATGCATTTGACAGCTTTGCATCCCTTATAGCTCCTTGCACTTGTAGTCATATAGATATCAATACCATAGATATTAGTAGTTTTATCAAAAGACGCATCACAAAATATCAAAGTACAATCATCATGTAGGTGTTGATGGTGGATTTTTGACGAAGGTCATATTCGTAAAATCACATCGGAAAAATCATGCATCTCTGATCGGTATCGGAATAAAAAGAAATTTGTATCTTCACAAGGTGAATCGCATTTTAGCAATGCCATGGCGGTAATAATGTACGATAGTGATATTAGGGTTTCTGAGACAGAACTTTTAATATTCTATGTATTTCATGATTAAATCTGAAAGACTCAGCACATTTTTATTGAATTCAGAATTCATCTCTGGTGTCTGAATTAACCCAGAATAATGTATGATGTTGATCACATCATATCTAAATGCTCCTAGACATATTGCATGCTAGTATAGAGCAACTAATTAATTAAATCTATTCAAAGTATTCATCGTATTGAATTCCTAGAAATTATACACTGATTAAACCCTAAATATTCATCTACTCATGATCCATGGCTTCTCTCAGTCGAATTCTATGGAAAGTAATGGATATTTACCTTTCGGGCATTTGGGGCACCCAGAGTAAGCCCCGAGCAAGAGGCACGGGTGAATTTAGTAATAATGCTCAAAGGAGCATTCATGAATGGAAACCTGATCAAGAAAGGAAGAGCAAGAGATATAAATAAGTAAAGGGTACATTAATTATATACCCCTAGTTTTGACACTCAATAAATATACCCTTATACAACAATAAATATACCCATATCATTTAAAAACCTTATCCATTTAAAAATAGGTTACCTTAATACCCTCATTCATATAATATTTTTCTTTATTTCAAAATACAACAAATTTCTCTTCTCTCTTTTCTCTACCACTTCACCACCGCCGCCGCCACTGCCGCCGCCGCCACCACCACTAGCACCACTTCACATCCACTACCACCACCACCAACATTCAACTACTATTCCACCACCACCAATATTCCGCCACCACTCCACCACCACCAGTCCACCATTAGTCCACCGCCGCCGCCGCCTCCGATGGTGTCAACAACCGAAATTGATCCCTAAAAAAAAGAAAAAAAGGTGTCAACAACCGAAGTTGATCCCAAAAACAAAATATCAAAAAATTATTAAAAAAAAATATGGTGTCAACAACCGAAGTTGATCCCCAAACCAAAAAAACAAAAAAAAATGAAATAAAATAAATAAATATATAATACGGTGTCAACAACTGAAGTTGATCCCAATAACAAAAATCAGAAATAATAATAAATAAATAAATATATGGTGTCAACAACCAAAGTTGATCCCAAAACAAAAATCAGAAAAAAAAAAAAAAAAAGAATAGATACAGTGTCAACAACCGAAGTTGATCCCCAAAACAAAAATCAGAACATAAACAAAAAAATATAGTGTCAACAATCGAAGTTGATCCCCAAAACAAAAATCAGAAAATAAGAAAAAAGTAATATGGTGTCAACAACCGAAGTTGATCCCCAAAATAAAAATAAATAAATATATAATACGGTGTCAACAACTGAAGTTGATCCCAATAACAAAAATCAGAAATAATATAAAAAAAAAAAGATATGGTGTCAACAACCAAAGTTGATCCCAAAACAAAAATCAGAAAATAAATAAAAAAGAATAGATACAGTGTCAACAACCGAAATTGATCCCCAAAACAAAAATCAGAACATAAACAAAAAAATATAGTGTCAACAATCGAAGTTGATCCCAAAACAAAAATCAGAAAATAAGAAAAACGTAATATGGGGTCAACAACCGAAGTTGATCCCAAAATCTGGCGTCAACAACCAAAGTTGATCCCAAAATCTGGTATCAACAACCAAAGTTGATCCCAAAAAATTGATGTACTAAAATTAGTGAACCTAACGTGAATCGAACACGTATCTTCTGACGTGGAGTCAGGTGTGCTACCATTACACCACAAGTTCGTTTAATATAACTACTTCAATGTATTTGTGGTTCAAGTTTAAAGAAACAAAGCTATTTATAATGAGACCAAAGTGAAATTTGGTCTAATAGCATCAAAAGCAAAATACACATTCACAACCTCAAAAATGCTCAACCAACGAGACCAACCTGAAAATTCATCATAATGAATATTGAGTAACAACAATAAAGAGGGGTCGACTCTAGAAGCACAATACATATAAATGTGAGGGTAAGGGTGCACGACAACATTTATATGTAATACAAGAATATATAACTAGTTAGATTTTTGTAAAATCCAGTACTTGACCAGCACAGGCTTAAACGAGAATATAATAAACACTACACACTCAAAAATAGATTCCAAATTTCTAGTTAACAGTTCAAAATCAGCGAAATCCACGAGTTAATAAGAATCAATATCACCAGTTAGTTGCCAAGCTAAACAAAGGATTTAAAGTATTTGCCAAAAACCAACCAAGACGTCAAAATTAAACAAAATAATCTACATCTATACCGTTGTCGGAACAGTTGGAAACTTAATAATGCATAAGTAGAAATCCAAGAAATGATGGCATATATAGAAGATGAAACCTACTAGTACATTAAACGTTCAGAGATTCCAAGCAGATAGTAGTTCATAAAGTACGACATGGTGATGCACTGACCACAAAAGAAGGTTCCCTATGCAGTTGATAGCTAACATATTGGCATATCCTTATATAAGAGCACGGCACCAACTGGCATAAAAACTCAATGCTTCAATCTGACTTGCAAATAGACTCACCAAAATCAAGTAGAAATCCTCAACTGCAGCTGCATTTTTCTGTAAAAGCATTGACGGAAGATGAGCCTTAGATCTTTGCAATATCCGACCAACAAGATGAATGGTTTCCACTAATGCAGACCTTTCCTGAAACAACAATATGTATTAATATTCATAAGTTACGTAACTGTACACATAAAACAATCAATTGCTTTGACAGTTCATGTAGTACTCTTAAGGTTAGTGAACCAAATCTAAGAATCTACTAGTGACAGAAACATGACATGACTTCGTAGCTCTAAAAACAAGATCCAAGCGTTTGTGTCTGCTAACCAAATCAAAATTTGAAAAATAGGAAATCAACTTCTAATCAACTATCAATTTCTTAATGGCTACCATTAAGCTACGAATCAACGAAACTCATATGACTTCATATTGAGAACTCACCTATATTTACTTGTGTATCTGTGTCATAATAACAAATCAATTTTTTTGAAATGAAATTAAATGTTTTAAAGTGACGTGATTTTGTATCCACCGCCCCCACAACAAAAACAACATTCACCAACAAAAAGCCACCACTATCACCTCCCCTGCACCAAAATCCACCACCAACACCATTGATGCAAACACAAAAATCACCACCACTTCTACCGCCAGAAGATCCACTACCACAGTACCACTGATGTAAGCACAACAACCAATTATAGGCAAAAGCATTAGGCACAAAAACTGGTGGATCAACAAATAGAACTATAAAACAAAATGGAAAACTATACTGCTATAAAATTTAGTGATGTACAGCAGGTCAAATCCTTGCCACAAGAACCAACTATAAAAGCATTAGCATCATAGCTAATTAGCATACCCAAACTTATTATTAAGCATGCTATAGTTGTTACTTCTATCCTATAGTTAAGCAGGAACCTCAATCATATGTGTATAGCAAAATCAGTGATACGGTGATACCTAATTACTTCAGCAACAAAGTATGCAGGAACCTCAATCTTATAGTTGCGCGTGTTTCTTGTATTGCAAAATCAGTTGGACGGTAGTACCCAATTACTAAATTTCCCATCTAAATTGGACGAACAAGCATGAAACGAAAATTTTCAAGTTTCTAACACGATTAGCTTCTTGTAGATTACTAACAATATCCTGCAATAGACACACAACAAAATTCAATAAAACTGAGAAACCCCCAAAATCTGTTATCACAATTAAACCACCATTATTTTACTGTCGATTTCATCATTCCAACCTGACCACCACCAGAAACTTAAACAAGAGAACGAACATAATCACTACAATACCATTTTATCTCCATCACCAATTTTAATAGAACTTGAATTTCGAAAACAAACATATCATACCTCCACCACCGAAATCATGTTACAGATGAAAAAGAAAAAATCATACCTCCTCCACCACCGCCACCGCCACCATCATCATCTTGAGCTTCAATAATTCAAACAAGTTCAACTCTAGAATTACTAGAAAAAAAAACCTAAAATCAAATCTCGATCTCGTTGAATCTGTATTTATAAATTAATGTTCAGAATAAGAGGAATGATCTCTGAACATGAACCGTCTGTTACTGATAATATTTTTCAATTGAATCCTGAATTTATTGGCGGCGGCGAAAGTTGTGGTAGTAGCAGAGACTATGGTGATGATGGCTGGAGAGAGAGAAAAGAGAGACGGGATTTTCCAGATGTGAAATAAATAAAATGAAGTGAGAAGTCGATTGTATAAGCAGGGTATTTGGGGGATTACGATAAAAAACAGTTTTTTCCGGAAAAGGTGAGGGTATAAATATATTTTATAAGAGTATTTGTGAAGACCCACACAAAATAAGGCTATTTATATAATTTCCACTATAAATAATAATAAAACGGGTTGTGAGTTATAACCCCAAAGATGTCATTATCCATCCACAAAAAATTCATCAAAACAAAAGTAACACAAAAACCCCAAATAATATGAATATTTGAGGTTTTTGTATTAATATCCACCACTACCATCACCAACCACCACCACCATATCCACCATCAATATATACCAGCACTACCATCACCAACCACTACGATCACCAACCACCACCACCATATCCACCATCAACTACCACTACCAGCAACCAACACCATATACACCAACAAATACTAGCACTACCACCACCACCATATCCACCATCAATATATACCAGCACTACGATCACCAACCACTACGATCACCAACCACCACCACCATATCCACCATCAACTACCACTACTAGCAACCAACACCACATACACCAACAAATACTAGCACTACCATCACCATAAAAAGCACCACCAACAACCAACACCATCACTAACCAGAAACAGTACCACCAAAATTTTGTTTCATCATAAACTTACTGTTTTATCATTAAAATCTTTGGTTTCATGATAGAAAAAATAGCCAAAAATAAGATGAAACCAAATTAGGTTTCATCATAGAATTTGATGAAACCAAAAAATTGATTTCATCACAGAGATGAAACCAATTTTGTTTGGGGTTTTTGTATCAATTTTTTAAAATTTGGGGTTTTTGTATCAATTTTGTTTAATATGGAGTTTTAATGGATCCCAACATTTGAATGGAGTTTTTATACTCCAAATTTGGTCACCTTGGTGTTTTACTACTAGTTCTGTTGACTAAACTGTTAACTGGTCAAACAGCTTGATTGGGAAGATCATTTCTAAGGATGATATTGATTTGATAAGGTGCAAAGAGATGTGAATATCATCTGGAGAAGATATTGAAGGGTTGAAACAACATTATGGGAAGAAACCTTTTTGTTTTCAAGTTTAAAACAGTGGAAGCCATGAACGATGTTTTCGCTAAAGTGCCATGGATCATCCATGAACATCTGGTGGTACTTAAAATTTATAATAACTCTATTCCGCTTGAAGAATATGGATTCACCCATCAAGAGTTCTTTGTCATGTTCAAAGGTCTTGCTCTGGAACATGTTGAAGATGCCATACTGGATAAATTATGCCACGATATTGGAAGGAAGATAGTTGAAGAATGAAGCAAAGGATATATTAAACGAGGTAGAGTGGTGTCTGCCAAAGTAGAAGTGGATCTCAGTAAACATTAAAAGAGGTAATTGGTTACTCAACGCAGCCAAGCAAAAAGTATGGATTAGATATCACTTTAAAAAACAACCCAGGAAAATTTGCACAAAGTGTTTTGTTATAAACCATAACGAAGAGATGAGTGAAGAAAGAGCATGGAACATTTTCATCTTTGGTATGACAGATTCTGCCTTCGCAGAATATTATGCTAAGCATGCTCATATGGTGGAAGAAATGCAGAATAACTCGAACGGTATGGTAGGAGTGAATGGGCTAGAAAGTTCGGACCATAACGAGCTAGATGGGCCTGATGAAGATGAGTTAGACCCAAGGAAGAATAAAAGAAGCAGAGACTCAGGTTTAGAAGATAATTACGTCCTACTAGATATGAACTCACAAAACTCTAATCCAAATTTCAGAGAGATTTCCTAGATGGTTGTCAATGGTATAGGTAGTCAATCAGAAAATGAGAATACTGGCCGTGGAGGTTATGATTCGAACATGGAGGACGTTGAGAATGGAGTCAGTGAACCAAACAACATGATGCATCATCTCTATGCTATTGAATCAAGCTCCAGTACTGCAAATCAGGTTTCTATCAAAACCGTCTTTTATTTCAAGATTAATAAGTGCTCTGATCTATTAATCCTCTTTAAAAAGAAATTATTTTAAATCTAATACTTTTAGGTGTATGAATTTTCATTTTAGGGTTTTTGATTTTTCAATTATAACCAATAGTTTCCCATTTAGATTGATTAGTGCTAGTTTTAATTGCATAGTTGATTTTCTCAATTCGCCCCAATCCCTCAGAGAATTCCAGTTGCTTAGCTCTAATACTGTCGTTATTCCGTTCTTGTGGTAAAACCTATTTTTGAATTTTCTGGTGTTGGTTCTGTGATAGTCATTTTATGTAATCATTGTGTTTTACAAAATTTACATAACAACATTCCTGGTAAAAACCCTAAGCTTTATCTAGCTTACTCTCATACTTTGACCATGAGAATTTTGTCGTGAAACTGTCAGGGCTTCAGCAACCCTAATACCAGGAACGCTTTATGGAATTTAATTAGATCTCAAAACCCATATGTGATTTTTTGTGTGAAACTAAAAACATAGAGTAAAAATGTATCAGTATCTTAGGAGGTTCAATTATCCAAATGCATGGTGCCACTCTTTTGATGGCCTCTCCAGAGGTATAACACTTTTATGGAAGAGTGGCTTCCAATGTGACTTGGTACATAAAAATAATAAAATGATAAATGTCTTAATCTCATATGATGCTAGTAGGCCTAAATTCCTAATCACCTTCCTCTATGGTTCCATATACTATAATGAGAGGAAGGACCAGTGGAATTACATTAAAGAAATTGGTAATATGATTAATCAGCCTTGGATCCTCATGGGTGATTTGAATATCACATTGCACACTCATGAAAGATAAACCAATACTAGGCCTAGTACTTCTAAATTTGCTTTTATTCAAGATTCTTTAACTAGCTATGATTTAGGTGATTTGGGTTTCTCTGGTACACCTTTTACATTGTCTAACAGACAACCTGATGATAATCTCATAAGACATATACTTGATAGAGTTATGGGTAATGGTCTATGGTTCAACCACTATGGGAATGCCAAGGTTTTCCACATATATTTTATTGGTTCTGACCACATACCAATTATTTTGGTGACTAACCCACAGCCTCAAAATAGTTTTAAACCCTATAGATACTTTAAATGTTTGAGTAGTGACCCAACATGTAAAGATCTGATTAGGAAAGCCTATATTTATAATGTTAGAGGATCTAATGCTTATCGAATGACTAATAGGCTTCACAATGTGAAACATGAATTAAAATTATGAAATATTTCTCATTTTGGTAAAATAAATCACAAAGTTCAACAACTTAATGAACAACTCCATTATCTGAATAATCAAACTCTACTTATTCAGAGTATGGATGCAATCAAACAAGTTGAACTTGATCTTGAACACTGACAGAAAGTGCAGGAGGATTTCTATGCGCAAAAGTCTAGAACTGATTACATTAGAAGTTATGATAAAAAATACAAGTTTTTATCATACTTCTATGAACAGGAAAAGACATTTCAATCACATAGAATCCTTACAACTGAGTAATAGCCAATGTTCTAATGACAGACAACAACTAGAGAACTTGTTTGTCAAACACTTTAGTAACATTGGTACTACTACCAAACCTTTGCAGAATAGAGAATTTCTGAACTGCATATCTCCCTGTATTATAGCTGAGGATAATGATATGTTGTTGAGACCAATTACTCTTGATGAAATTAGAGATACTATTAAACAAATGAAATCCTGGACTGCACCAGGCCCGGATGGATTCCCTCCAGGGTTTTATAAAGAAAACCTAGACATCCTTGAACAAGATGTCTGGAACTCTGCTAGATATTTCTTTGAAAAAAAATATATTTTGAAGGAAATGAATCACAACTTAATAATCTTTAATCCCAAAGAAAAATAACCCTTCATCCCATGTTGACTTCAGACCAATTTCTCTTTGTAATACAAATTATAAAATAATTTCAAAATTAATAGTCAACAGAATGAAACCATTACTTAGTAAAATTATTTCACCTTTTCAGGAAGCTTATGTTCCAGGTAGGAACATTCATGACAATGTTGTAATTGCCCATGAAATTGTTCATACTATGAAAAGGACAAAAACTAAAAGTGGAATCATGGGCCTTAAACTTGACATGTCTAAGGCCTTTGATAGGGTTGAGTGGTCCTTTATGATAGATGTTTTTAAATGTTTGGGTTCTCAAACCATTGGTGTGAGTTGATTTTCCAATGTGTTAGTACTACTAGTATCTCAACTCTTTTGAATGGATCATCATGCAATGTTTATAGATCAACTAGGGGTATGAGACAAGGTGATCCCTTGTCTTCATACCTTTTTATTTTGTGCATGGAATCTTTCTCTAGATACCTTATGTACTGTGAGAGGAAACATTGGATTCATGGTGTTAGAGTTACAGGTGAGGCACCTAGTGTGTCTCACCTATTATTTGTTGATGACTGTTTGTTGTTCACTAAGGCAACACACTCGAAGCACAAAATTTAGTTGAGGCAATTAATGTTTATAGTTCTGTCTCTGGACAAATGATAAACTTTGATAAATCTGGATGTTTCTTTAGCAAAAAAGTTCATCCTGATAAATGTGTCTCTCTTATTAGAACAATTAATGTTAAGAAGATTGACCTAAATGATAAATTATTTAGGTTTACCTCTTTTCATTAACAGAATAAGACTGAACCTTTTGCTTTCTTAGTTTACCACTTTGATAATAGTGTAGCTAATTGGAAAGGTAAACATTTTAACCAAGCAGGTACGTCTGTCATGGTCCAAAATGTACTAAGTCATCTTCTGTTTATCATATGAATTCTTTTAAGATTTCTGATAGTATCATTTATCAAATGGAAAAGTCTCAAAGGGACTTCTGGTGGGGGGAAAAGACCCAAGAGGGAATTTATATGAAACAGTGGCAGGGTGTCCGTGCTCATAAGCATGCTGGTGAGTTAGGGTTTCGTGATCTAGAAAAGTTTAACTTGGCTTTGTTATCTAAAATTTCTTGGAGATTAATTCATGGGTCAGATGAGTTATGGTTTAAAATATTAAAGTGTAAGTATTTTAGTAATCACCATCCTTTGCATTACAAGAAAAATCAAGACTCATCTTGGGTTTGGAAAGGTATATGCAAAGGTCTAGAAATTGTGAAAGGTAACTCTTTTTGGGAAGTAAAAAATGGTAAGAGTATTAGAGCTTTTGAGGATAAATGGATTCCTAATGTCACAGCACCTATGTGTATTCACTATCCCAATCCAAACCTTACCGTTGTTGATTTTATTGATCATGAAAACAAGCAATGGAATGACCATGCTTTATGACTTTTACACTAAGGAAAATGCAGATAAGATCAAACAGATTAGAATCCCTCTTTCTGGTGAGGATAGGTTGATTTGTTCCTCTTCTCATAATGGTGTGTACAAAGTAAAATCCTCATATAGGGCTTTAACTAGTGTTAATGCTAATGGTACTGTTAATTCTCCACCTGAACCGATCATTAAAGCTTTGTGGAAATCTCATTTGTTGCCTAAAGTTCAACTATTTCTCTGGAAATGCATCTCTGGTATCTTGCCTACAAAAGCTAGATTAACTCAATATGTGTCTAATAATGATAGCAATTGATGTATGTGTAATAATAATATAAATGAGTTTACTGAGTATTTACTTTTACACTGCCAATATGCACAATCTGTTTGGTCTGCAACCCCAAAATTTTGCTTAGTTTTGCAGGACGCAGGTACTAATCCTACCATAAAAGATTGGATAGGATAATAGCAGGCTAAGAGCCAAGATGTAAAAACACATATTGAAATTTTTACCACAACTTGGAGCATTTGGAGAAATAGGTGCTTTAAAGTTTTCCAGAAGAAAACAAACCAGACTTCTGCCACAGCTAGCCTGGCAATAAAGTTGTCTACTGATACTATCAATGCCTTGATACCTGAATTTGTCCAATCGGATAACCTAAGTCATAGAGTCACTAATGTTCAGTCCAAAAGTGTTCCTAATCCAACTCATGCAGAAAACCTACTGTTTGCGGGTAAAAACGACTCACGGGTTTTCTGGTGAAAAAAGTGGTGGACGAGGCAAGTGCTTGATGAAGCAGGTGCTCTAAGTTGAAAATTGTCTGAACCTTTAAACAAATGTACTGCACGGGAGTACTTTGAGTTCGAGATACTAATCTGTAGGACCCTGGCCTAAACCAAGACAATGGCCGTTCCATGTTCAATTCGGTTACAAGAGGAGGAGAAAGGTCGGTCTATAGGGAGGGAAGCTAAGATTGTGTGGAGATCAATGGAGATTGATCTGTAGGTGATGTGATGTGTTGAAATGCTGTGAAGATGATTCTCTGTGTAGACGAGAGAATTTTTTTGAAAGTGTTTGATAACTTGACAGTGATGAGTCTTAGTTGTTGTTAGTTATCATATCATAGGTTTAAAAACCTATTTATAGCAGCACATCAATCTCATGTAAGTGGTGACAGTTGAAGGTAGTGGAAGAATGAGGAGTGGGAGATCGTGTAAAAACCATTTCCACTTTGCACGGAAGACTGGGTTAATCGACCATCCACTATTCCATTTACTACTTAACTGTTAGCACGACTTACTACAACTCTTATCGTGGATGTACCTCACATCGCACGTGCCGTAGGCCGCCAGACCAAAACCCTAGTGATATCCCCCCATATGACGTGAATTGATGTTTCATGTGTGAGTGGTCAATCTTTGACCTAAGACTATGAGTCTTATGAACTGAACCGAAGTTCAATGTTATGATGGATGAAGCATGGAATGTTGAAACAGCAACATGCTCTGCAAACCATGAATGTTGAATTAGGTCACTGACGACCGTGTCATATCATTATGATGGTCGAAGCAGTAATGGTAGTCGAATGACTTAGTGATGGTTTTGTTAGAGCATAGCTCGGTTGAACTCACCAAGCGTTGGTTTGTCAGGTTTGGTTGTCATATTTTAGTGTGTCAAAACTCATCTAAAGTCGCTTGATTATATACTTCGCTTAGGTTAGACTAGAAAGTCTAGGAATGTTGAGAATACAAGTATTACTCCGAAGACCTGAAGAATGTGAAGAAGTAGCGAACTACAACGACGACATCATCCTTCCACTTGAGGTTAGTAATATTGACTTGAATTGTTTCATTCCTAACGTATCTTTCAAGTCGTGCTATATTGAAAACATAACTGCGAAGCTGTATATACTGTACATATTGTGTAATACTCTAGTGATGTGACATGGTCATATTTGTATGATCATAGTATTAGGGAATTAGACTACGAAGTATAACGCTTATCTTTTGAACTTCGTAGATATGACATCGACATAATCTTGTATATACTGCTATGATTATGTGAATGGGTTATGGTGAAGATTTCATCCTAGGAAACAATGTTTTACATTTGTTTAAAGGAAGTACATTCATGAACTTTTTTTATGAATTGAAAGGGAAATCATTAAGCTTATTGGTTCAGCTACTCATTGCAAATCTTTGGATTACCAATATGTGTGAGATGGTAGAACCGATCATAACTTTGTTATGTACCTTGGTATAACTAATCACAATGCCTGACTTATGATTTGGTATGACTAGTTTTTATTGAATGGTGTAACCGATCCTAAGTAATCACCATGGTATGATCGATATTTGTAATTCGTGTGACCGATCCTAGTAATTGGTGTGACCGATCACAGAGTATTGTGTAATCGATTATTGTAATTGGTAACCGGTCCTGGTAATTGGTGTAACCAATCCTGGTAACTAGTGTGACCGATCACAAGCAATATCATGGGAATATGGTAACCGGTCCTGGTAACTGATGTAACCGGTCCTGGTAACTTGTGTGACCGATCACAAGTATTTCCATATTGAGGTATAACCGATCCTAGTGATTGGTAGAACCGATTGAACCCATGTATGTGATTTGATATTTGATCAATCACATAGTTATCTTGGAATACAGGTCAGCCAATTCTAAACTTATTTGGAAGTGTGGTATAACCGATTCCAAGAATGTAAATCCAAGTAAATATGAATAAGGATTTATAGTGAAGAAATGTCAACATACTTTGAACACGTACAGTAACTCTTATCATTTATTGTTCAAAGATATTCCTTAGTACTCAAGGAGATCCTGTGCCGAAATAAATTGAGAATCTTTTAATTAAGGTTTTTGGTTTTATATGCTTTAATTACCAGCAATTAAATGCATATCTCTAGAGAATAAAAATTAGTAATGTGCATTTACTAATTGGAGATTTTCTATTGAGAAATTTTGTAAATTTTGGACAAGCATTTATTGGAATTAGGAAAACCGAATTTTGCTAGTCATTGCATATCTTGAGAATATTTTCGGTTTTGGAAATTCCTTGGTGTCCAAACATCCTTGGTTTATAAATACCTAAGTTTGCATTTCTAGCAAACTATCCTAAGAGCCAGGAAAGCTCCATTCTTGTTGTTTCTGGTGGAGCCGTCTATTCGGAGAGGAAAGTATCCTAATTAGGGGAAATCTCTTACGACCGCTCGTTTAAAGACTCCTGTGGGATCAAGAAGCTCTACGAGTACCATTGGTGGGAAACTAGATAATTGCAGTGTTATTAGTTTTCGATTGATTTGATTGACTAACGGTTGTTGAAATTTTAATTGCACCTAATTTGTTTATTCTTGAGAATCTTCTCTTCTGATATAAGATTCACTCAAACTAGATCGAAGTATCGACGGGATCTTTAGAACTGTTTGTAGATCTAAAGACATCTTGTGATAGTCCATTGTTAACAGACTCCGTTCTGTGTGTGATTGATCACAAGAGATTCAAGTGGTGTTGTGCAGGTGTTTATTGAAGATTAAAGAAGATTTGAAGACGAAGAAGATTTCTTATTAGTTCTCATATCTTTGTGTGTGCACAAACCTTGATCGGCTGGGATCCAACTAGAATCAGATTTATTCGATTGATTAGTTGCATGAGATCGACATTCTCAATATATCACTTTGAGATTTATTTTGATTGAGTGTGAATCTAAACTTAACTGCTTTTGTAGTTATTGTATAGATTGATCTAACCAGGCAAAGGTGTTTATTAGATTAAACGAAAGAGCCTTTGCGTATGACTTGAGATATCTTTATCTTGAAAGAATCAATAGAGTTGTTACCAAACAGATTTGTTGTTCCTTTACTGTTTGGAATACGATCCAAAGGAATTGTACCAGTGCGTGACCTTCAAAGTCGGGAGCGCATGGATACTGAGGAAACTAAGTGAACTAGGGGTAGTTGCTTGGTCTCAACTATACGAAGTTGGTGTAGATTTTGTATAGCGGCTTAATTATGAGAGTATTTAATTCTGGACTGGGTCCTGGGGTTTTTCTGCACTTGCAGTTTTCCTCATTAACAAAATCTTGCTGTGTGATTTACTTTCGTTTTCCGCAATTATATTTGTTTATATAATTTAAAATAAATTACACAAACGTTAACTCCGATATACTTGATAGTGATCCTATAGATTTTGGTTAAGTCCGAATCCATTATCAAGTATCACACTTTGGTTGTCGTATTGTCTCGATCTTGTATCCATAGACAATCACAAAAAGTGTGAATACCGATTTGTTGTATTGTCTCGACTCTGTCCATAGACAATCACTTTCGGTAAGATGACTTATAGGTTGAAAACAAAAGATTGTGGTGTATTTGGGTACCCTCGTCTTTTCAGGTTTTATGAAATTGCTGGATCGATCACAAACCATTATGTTGGTGCACTGAGCACTTGTGAAAACAATCATCAAATTTTCATAAATTTGGAGTACAAAAACTCAATTCAATTTTATTTATTTTTTTGACACGATCAGCGCGGGAATTGAACCCGCAACCTATAGGTTGGGAGCCCAACCCCTGGCCAACTAGGCTAATGTCAGTTGGTTACTCCATTCAAATGTTAGGATACATTAAAACTCCATATTAGCAAATTTGACCACTTAAACAGTTTAATCAATTCAATAGACACTGAACAACCATGAGGTTGCTCTCTATTATCTGTAACTTAGCCCCTAATCTTTTTTCCGCTTGCAAATCTCCCCATCGCTTTTGTAAACTATTCACATGTCACACCCGAAATCTCCCTTTTCTCTTCCCACCCAGCACTTCTCTTCTCTCTAAAGGCCGTGGTCTGCTAATGAACACGTTCATTACAGTGCCGCCAAACCTTCCGAAACCCCCAAAACTCTGATCTGCGGCATTACAGAAACCTAGAAAATACCCTTCAGAGTTTTATTAATCAATGCCATCAATCAGTTGCGACTCATGAATTGCTTATACGCTCGAAATGGTAAATCCCCTTAAACCCCAATTTCTGATTCGCTATTATTTATTGGGTCGTCATCACAATCTTCTCTTTCTCAGGAGATTTTCCGAATTTCGTCGAAAATATTCCCCAATCTTAGTTTCTAAAGTTTGTGGAATCTTATTGAGTGATTTTCATTGGCAACGTAATATAGAACTTAATAGTCGATTAATCCCTAAATTAAAACCTTGTGATGTTGCTCAGATTCTTGAAATCAATAAAGATTCTGAATCTGCATTGAAATTCTTGTATTGGGTATCTAAGAGACATTTTTACAAACATAACTTAGATACTTTTATTGTGTTACTAAAACGTCTTGTTGGTGATCGGCTTTTTGGACCTGCTGATAATGTGCGTATTAGAATGATTCAGAATTGTGAAAAACAGGAAGATATGACAAGGGTTTCGAGGTTTCTGAATGAAATTAGTGTAAAAGATTTCAAATTTAGTTTACATAGTTATAATACACTTTTGATCCAGTTGGGTAAGTTTGAAATGGTGGATGTGGCGCAGAATTTGTATAAAGAGATGATTAGCAATGGGATTGAACCGAATCTTGTGACATTGAATTCGATTATTAATATTCTTTGTAAGCAGGGAAAAGTTCAGGAGGCTATGGTAATTCTAAGTAGGATTTTTCAGTCTGCGATGAAACCTGATGTTTTTACATATACATCGTTGATTCTTGGGCATTGTAAAAATAATGATATGGATTCAGCTTTTAAGGTTTTCGGTCGTATGACTAAGGTGGGATGTGATCCGAATTCCGTGACATATTCAGCTCTGATTAATGGTTTAAGCAATGAGGGAAGGGTAGATGAAGCATTGGGCATGCTTGGCGAAATGACTGATAAAGGAATTTATCCTACAGTTTATACATATACTGTTCTCCTTTCTAACCTTTGTCAGGTCAACCGTGTTAGGGATGTCTCTCACCTGTTTGCAGATATGAAGAAGAGAGATTGTTGGCCGAATGAACACACTTACACTGCTCTGATCAGTGGCTTTTATCAATCGGGTAATGTGGAGGTGGCAACTGGGTTATACCACAAGATGTTGATAGATGGATTGGTACCGAATACTGTGACGTACAATATCTTAATAAACGAGTTATGTAACGGAGGAAAGTTTGTGCCTGCTCTCAAGATCTTTGATTGGATGACAAAGCGTGGTAGCTTGCCAAATATTATAACGTACAATGAGATTATAAATGGTTTTTGCAAAGAGGGTTTTACTGACAAAGCAATGGTTCTTTTCAACAAAATGCTTAAGGTAGGCCCTGCTCCAACTTTGATCACATATAACACTCTTGTTAATGGGTACTGTCAGCAGGGTAGTATGGAAAATGCAAGAAGGCTGATGGATTTGATGAAAGGGAATGGATGTGAACCAGATGCGTGGACTTTTACAGAACTCATTTCTGGATATTGTAAATGGGGTAAGTTGGGCTTAGCTACTAGTGTTTACAATGAAATGTTGGACAGGGGCTTAACTCCAAATCAGGTTGCTTATACTGCTTTGATTGATGGCCACTGTAAGGATGAGAAGGTTGATTTTGCATTGTCTTTGATTGAGAGGATGGAGAAGAAGGGTTGCTACCCAGATATGCAGACCTGCAATGCAATGCTCAATGGTTTGTCCAAAGAGAAAAGGTACGCAGAAGCAGAGGAACTGCTTGGTAAGATGGAGGAGAAAGGTTTATCACCAAATGTGGTGACCTACTCAACTTTGGTTGATGGGTTGTGTAAGAATGGCGAGACCCAGTTTGCATTTAAGATTGTTGATGAAATGATAAAGAAGGGTTGTCCTGCAAATCTTTATACTTACAGTTCACTCATTTATGGGCTTTGTCAAGAAGGTAATCTTAACAATGCAGAAAAGTTATTTGCAGAAATGGAGCATAAAGGAATCTTTCCTGATCAAGTTACTTATACCACATTAATTGATGGTTTCGTTATGTTGGGCACGGTAGATCAAGCATTTTCACTTCTGAAGCGGATGATGAGTGTGGATTGCAAACCTAATTACCGAACTTATAGGGTCTTGATGAAAGGGTTGCAGAAAGAACACCTTATCGTAGAGAATTGTGCGGATGCCGTTAGTAGCCCCAGTTTAACTGAAAAGGATATCACTTTCGATCTGGTGTCCCGCCTCCTTGTCAGAATGTCTGAAAATGGATGTGAGCCCACCGTTGAAACCTATAGTACTTTGGTGAGAGGCCTATGTAGAGAAGGCCGAACTCTTGAAGCTGATAATTTGGTGGAAAATATGGTACGCAAGGGTTTGTCTCCTAACGAAGAAATATATAACTCACTCCTAATCGCTTATTGTAGAAATTTAAAAGTGGATCCTGCACTAGAAATCTTAAATGTGATGGCTTCTAGAGGTTATGAACCCACACTAGTTATCTATAGAGATTTGATTGGTGCTCTCTGCAAAGCAGATAAAGTAGAAGAAGCTCAGGGTTTGTTTGAGAACATCCTATTGGGGCAATGGAGTCCCGATGTAATTGTTTGGATTATCCTTATTGACGGGTTATTGAAGGAGGGGAAATCAGATGTATGTGCTAAATTTTTTCACATAATGGAATCTAGAAATTGTACTCTCAGTTCCCAGACTTGCTTGATATTGGCTGGAGAGCTGTCCATGGGCGATAAGTCTATTGAAACAGATTGCGTAGCTGATGGCTTAGACTGATTTCATCCAGGATTTTGGAAATGTGGTATACCAGGGAAGTTACACGTGGGAATCTGGTAACTAGACTGACCCTACAGTGGTCATGGGATGAATTCAGCCTACATAAGAGCTGCAACTTCATTTCTGAGCTATCCAACAGTTGCGATGTTGTAATCTAATTAAAGGTCTGTTACTGTCTTTATAAGCCCGGTTGAAGTTTTCTTTTCCTTTCTGGCCTTGTTTTCTCCTTGCATATTTTTAGCTTTATGTGTTACTTGTCTGGATGACCATGCTTTTACCATTTACTGAATATGAATGATAACACTCTGAAAAGTAACCTAATCTTGTCTTTGTCCATATGTGTTTCAGTCTTGAAGATGCACTGAAATACTCTGAAATCTATTGGTGGAGTCGCTCTAAATTGGAACAAGAACGAGCTTGGGCTTTCGAGGGGATAAGTAACACATGTTTCAGGTAGCGTCTGAAGGCTTTGCTTAAAAATGATTGCTAGTTAAAGTGGTTATAATAGAGTATAAAAATGCTTTGTGGGGTCATATTTTGTTTTAAGACTTGAGTGAAACAATATAAACAGGTATGTTCCAACTTCTAGGTGAATATAAAATTTTAGGTTTAGTTATAAGGCATCCCCTTTAGAGCATGGTATGCTTTTGAGGATTCAAAGAGAATCACGGTTTTAAGGGTTGTTTAAAGACGGTAGATGTAAGTAACTAAAAGGAAAAAGAAAAGCCCATCAAGGAAAGCAAGGAAACACTTTTGGGTGAAGCATGAATTAGATTTTTTTTTTCTTCTCATAATAGGTCTATTGTGATTGACACTGCTTTACAAAATATATTTTCATTTCTTAGCAGGCAATTCGACATGAGAATTTCTTCGAAATTAATACTTCTTTGTTTACAGGATAAACATGTATGACATGGACTCCGACGGGCTAAATTTGATCGACCGAAACAGATGTTGTGGTTTTAAGAAATGAAGGGCATCGAAGAAGAATTCCTTTTTTGTGACATCAAAGAATCAAAGAAGATTCAAGTTTTCACAGTAACTTGAGAGAAAAGATAAAGGGCATTTTACCTTTCTTTACATACTAACCAATTCATTTATTTATTGATTCAAATTGTATTCAAACAAATAGAGTCATGTATAGAAAATAAATTATAGCTTTTATTTCTGAACCCAAATCTGCAGTCACGAAATGTAATTGTTGTTTTTTCCAACATATAAAGATTTCCGTCGTCAAGTTTTGGGTAATCTAATGGAATTTGTTACGAATGCATGCGTTTTCTGTTACATGGCTGATTTCTTTTTTCCCGAGTAAACCCAGAGTTTGTGTCTCGGAAAGACTGGTGATAGGTACCATATACCGCCTACCAATTACGGCAGCGAGATAATGTACCTAAACTTCTCTTTCACGCCGTAATTCAAGGTTGATTTTGGTTTCTCTTTTAGGTAGTCAATATTATGGAGGCAAGAAAAAAAGAGAAGGTCGACATATCGATGCACTATGGTCAATGCTATAATGAAAAGGTTGAATATCCAGCATGGTGCAGCAATCGTAATATATGAAGTGAACCCGTTACTGATTTTACCTTGGAATTTATTCTGATACATTAATATCAGCGTACTGTAGACATGACTCCAACCCTTTGCGTTTGGGACAGTGTTCATGTGGCTACTTTTGGTGTCACCCTGGTGTAGTCTTAATCAAAGGTTTTGTAAATTTATGCAAAAATTTACCCAAGTATGACAAGAAACGCAGTAACTAAAGAAAAGTGAGAGCATGCAAGAATCCAATTCCAAGTGCCTGTGCACCCAAATGCTGTAACTTCTCCGATATAAGAATATAAATCATAACTCCGACATGCTATCATGGAGCATAATGATAATAAACTTGATATAAAAATGAAGATAGTACATAACATCACAGGGTGACGATTAAATATGATCAAGACTAAAAGTAGGGCCTGGCGTACGAGGTACATCCCAAGGTCAGGGTGGTGATGATGATGACCATGAAAACAACTATCCTTCGGATTCCTAAGTAAAGAATTCTAGGCCACTCAAGGGATAATAATAGATTCAAACAGTGAGCAACCCATATCATATAATAAAAAGCATCACTCTCTTTCATTCCACTTTCTCCTTCACTAAAATCACTTCACAGTCTACTCTTCTTTTCCCTCCCTCCTCTATAAAGTTGAAAAGCTGAGCAAAATTTAATAATGGAGGGTGCGTGTATTGTTGCATAAAGACGCATCTCTTTAGTCTCTACCACAACAAGTAAAATCAACCTCAGCAATAACAATAGCAGCAGCAGCATCTTCAGCTTTCGCCTCTTCATGCCATTCGCATCCAAATAACACCAGGACAAAACAGAAAGTGCAAAACCCATATATGAAAGAGACACATACTAAGAGAAGAAAAGAAGGAAAAAAACTTCAAAAATTTAATAATATTAGTGGGTTCTCTTTACTTCTTCCTCTCTCACATTCAATCAAGAAAAAACATATATCTCTCATCAACTTCAATAATTATTCCATCCCTCTTCCAACTCCTTGTCTTGTCTGAACACAGTTACCCATTTTATCATTCTCTTCTTTCTAGTCTAGCTAGAAGATGAGAGAAAAATAAATGAAAAACAAAAAAAACCCACCATCTCCTCCAAAGCCAATTAAACAGTTCTTCGAGACAAGCCGACAAATGATCTCCCAACTTTTTATTCCAATAAACAAGCATTCCAAACACTACATTCCATCTGCATTTGGAGTTTCTTCCTCAACTTCTTCTTCCTTAGATAGTACTTTTGCCCCCTCTAAACACATCCCACCAACCTAACCCCTCCTTTCCTTTTACAATTTAGACTATCTAACATTACCTTCTTGGACTTTGCACTTTTGCTGCCGATTCTTCTCTCTTTTCAAGTAGATCATCCTCCAGAATCAATCAGAAATGCTCAATATAACATAATTTTAATGAGAAAAAAACAACACAGCCTTCCTATATATATAGACACACTTTCACCACCCTCAATCCCTCCTAAAGTTCTTTCTCTTACTAGATTCACATATCATTCCTTTCTCCAAATAGAGAACTTTATTTCCTCTTTACTATACTTCTTCAAAATGGGTAGGGAAAATAGTGATCAAGCTGTTGTTCATTCTTCTATTGCTCTCCTGCAAGAAAGATTTAGACAACTGCAGAGAGTTAAAGAGATGAGGGAAGAGAGAGAACTACTAAGATTATTTTCGTCATCCTCAGACTCCGAAAGGAGTATCAGTCAAACATCAACTGCATGTAACGTACCACCATCTAATAAGCTATTCTACCACCCTGAATTGATTATTCCTCCTCAGCCAACTTTTCAATCTTTTCATCATTTCTTACGTACCGAATCACGGGGCGACCATGCTGACTACCTGGGCAATGATCAAAAAGGAAATACGGACTTCTTCGCTGTCGATCAAAAGAGAAATACCGACTTCTTCTGTGTTGATGAAAAAAGAAATACCGACTTCTTCCATGTTGATCAAAAAAGAAATACCAACTTCTTGGCTGTTGACACCCCACTTCTGATGAGCTTATGGCCGACTGATAGAAGCATCACGCGTAACTCTAATACCTTTGATGATTCAGACGTAGACACGTCTCTTCATCTGTAAACAAGATAAAAATAAGCCTTACATGTTAGTTTCCCCTGTAGTCTCTTTTTTTTCTCCTATCCTTTTCCTTATTTCTTTGAAATTTTTGTTCTTATCTATTACCTCTTGTTAGTGTTGTTAGAATGGAAAATGCGGGAAACAACTTGGCTACTGTTTAATATTATTATGAGTATTATCGTCACGAGCATCTTCATGTGCACCAGTTGAAAATATATTGAAGACATTGTCCTCCAGTCTCTCATGCACTTGAGGCTCATCTTTGTCATCATCCCTATCCGACTCACCATCGGAGTCATCACTTCTATACGAACCATCAGCACCACCTGATTTCCTTTTCATGATTCGTGGGACCAAACGAGTAACCTCCTTGGTTTCCAATTTTACATCATCATTGTTTATACGTTCAAATCGGATAGCACTCACTTTTCTTGCATTTCCGGCCAATACCTGCACCACAACATAGGATGACATAAAATCACCTTAAGTTTTGGAAAAGAAAGTTAAGGGAAAAAGACATACTCCATCGTAACTTGATTTACCATTTACGTACAACTATTTAAAAACACATATTACATTGTAAATTCAAGTCTGACCGGTATAGTAAACATTCCTTTTTCATAATTAAAAAAAAGAGAAGAAGAAGCTAACAATGAAATAGGCCAATGGGATAACTTGAAAAAGCTGTGTGGATAGCAAGGGCAGGTGAAAAATGTTTGTGCATCAAAAGAATGAGAGATAGTTTTAAAAATTCCCATTATAGTTCACAGGAGCAGGTCTACTTCACCCAAATTCGAGCAAACTAAAATATTTATTTACATTTCTTTTTTTTCTTTTTTCTTTTGCATCAAAGCCAACAAAGACTACAAAGTAACAAATCTTTGATTATTTAAATACCACTAAGGGTTCTCCTAAAAAACACGATTCCAGGTCAAAGAAAGAGAATAACAGCATCCACAAAGTAGGACAGATCGACTGTTACGATTATTATAAGAAAAATAGAAGACAATAGAGTGATAACCTCTTAAGCACAAAGAAAGAAGAAAAGAACATGTGATTTCATTTGCTATTGTTTGGATTTATGTTGTTTTCTATCTTTTCTTCTTTTGTTGCCATAACTCAGTATAAGTCTATTTCTAACCACAATCGTAGGCTAATCCTTCACACTAACCACAGTAACCAATTCAAATTTTCAGGATTACACTTGCAATAGACTAAAATAAAACTATCTCACAGTAATAATGTTAACTTGATACATTTTGGCTAGTGTTTTTCGTCTTTTAATGCAAAACTCCCTACATAGTGATTGAGCACAATGGCTGCCCTTATATCTTTGTATTTTATTGGTAAAATTGTAATATGCTAGTATCGGTTGCACCATAACTATTAGAATAAAGGTACCTGATCTCTGAAAATCCAATACACTACTAACAAATCTAAGCAAAAGCTCATGAATTTCCCTCTTCCACTCCCTAGTGTGTAAGGTAAAATGTGGTTTTGTTGGGGAGACTAGAGTGCAATGTCCAAACAATTTAAGGGAAGATGTGTTATATGTTGCTTATTTGGTCCAAAGCAAAAAAAATAAAAATAAAATAAAAAAATTGTGTTGAAACTTAAAACAACAAGAAGCAAGGAAAAATAATGAAATATAAAAATAGATAAATGTTTTTCTTTTGATCAGAGCAATGTAGACCTTACCTCAAGTTTAAAAAACTGATTCTTTTCGTTTTGTCGTTGTCGTTCTGATTTTCCGTTGGTATACTCATCATTATTATCTCGGTTTTCTTTTTCAAGCACAATCTTGATACTCTCACCTGTCCTGGGAATGTATCCAAAAGCCTCACAGATAAAACCTGACACAGTCTCATATTGATTACCCTGCAACAAATAAGTAATAAAGAAAAGGATGTGAATATGTACATGAATGGTACTGCATGATCTCGGTACTCCCTTCATTGTGTCCATGGATTAGGATAAAATAGAAAAGCTAAGTAATAAACGAGTAACATCAACACAGCAAATTAGCTTTCTGTGATAATGAAAACAAACCTCTGGTATTTTGACATGCAGTTCTTCCGAGAGCTGATCAATTGATGTATTTGCATCCACATCATATATCCCTTCTGCTCGCATCACAACATTCCCTGTTTTCCTTTGGATCTCCTCCTGAGATCAAGAAAATGTAAACGGAGAAACTATTGATAATCATTTCATTGTAATGACTAGCCTCACATGCGTTAAGGTGGACATTTTACAAGCTATCTGGTTCATGTTTTATACCAATAGAGCTTTTTGTGTGTTAGGATTTGTAGTTAGTTGCATACGTAACAAGGGTACTCCTTTTTTCTTTTTTTTTGAGGTGTCATGAGAAAGAGGAATAAAATCAACCAGTCAGAAAATGTGAGGGATAAATAATTGATAATAATTTTACCTTTGAATCATTTTCATCAAATATTTCTCCAACGATTTCTTCAACAACATCTTCCAGTGTCACTATCTGATTCACCAAAAAAAAAGAACTTAAGGCGGGAATACGCTGACAGAGTTGTCACAAGACATGATTGTTTGCCATCTTGCATGCATACAAGAGATGCTTGTTTTACACAGAATTCGCATCTAAGCTCTAAACAGACGTTGTGAATGCAAAAGATTCCAATTTTATATAAAAGTAATACATGGCAAATCAATGTCTTTTGTATCTACAGGATTGATAACATGCTGCTGCGTAACGCTTAAGCATCAGATTAGGAAGAAGAAATGAAGAAGTTAACGTACTCCAACAGTTCCACCATATTCGTTAAGTACAATGGCCATGTGAACCTTCCTGATGCGGAATTCTCTCAGTAGATTCCAGACTAACATTGAATCTGCAGTAATATTAGATCATGGCCGTTCTAACAGTCAGTAATAAACAACTTACATTACAAACACTATGAGACGTTGACAATCTAGACGCAGTACATGAAACACGAGAAGCATCGCAACTATCCGTAGTTAGATTCCATGGTATTTCCATATTTTGGCACGGCAGTAAAATAAAAGAAAATACGCTAAACAAAATAACTGGAGTGATTATTACAGGATTAGCAGAAGTAGGGATTACCAGGCACAAAGTATGCAGGCTTATGTGCCATGTGCCCCACTTTACAACTTTCTAGAAACTCGCCCTTCAAAAGTAAACATTGCAAATTTTATTAAGAAATTATACTTGCTTACAGAGAGTAAATTTTATCTGGAGTGAAAATTAGCAAACCTTGTGAGCTTCATCCAGCAGATCCATTGCATACGCAATACCTACTATATTGTCTATACGCTGCTCAAAAACAGGCACCCTAAAAATAAGTGCATAAAAATGTCTTAGCATATATATATGGTAATTAACTTAAAATAAGCATTCATTGCGTGGGAATTTAGTTTACCTCGAGTATTGATGAGTCACCCACAGGTTATGGAAGTCAATAAGTGTTGCACTAGCATCAATAGCAACAACATCTACCAGAGGTGTCATCACCTCCCGCACATGTGTATCTTTTATTTCTAATACATTCTCTATCATATCCTGCAAAAGTATATAGTCAGCATTAGATTCCTGATTGTAGTAGTGCAACAATCATAAAACTAGGAGACGACTTGGAGTGAGAGGTATCCATTACAATATTAATACCCACAAACAAAGCTGCTGCATGATTTTTTACTAAAAAATTAGGTTAACAATGCGCACTAATGAAGGTAACCATCTAAAATAACAAACGTAAAAGTAGGACCTGAAGCATATGATATTACCTGCTCTTCCTCCTCTATTGCTCCACTCAGCTCAGCTCCTCGCAACATCAACTTCAATTCCTCCTCAGTAACGTATGGTTCACTGAGTCGACAGTAAACATGCATAAGAAACAGAAGCTTGTCTAGAGAATAATGAAAAACAAGAAATAGAAGCAAAAAAGTAGGATCGCACTTGAATAGAAAATAATAAGTGCTACTAAGTTAAAGGCGAATTAACTTCCTATGAGATAATAATGAAAAAAACTTAGAAGTGCAACACAAAAGTGAAATGTCGAAATAATCAAACTGCATCGTGTACTATACCTTCTTCCTTTTAAGCCAAGCATTTTCAGGATTCCCATTGAAAGAAAGGTAACAACTCTTCCAACAGGATACAATATCAACGAAAGCCACGCCACTGGCCTGACCTAGAGCCATGACATATATCACTTGTCAAAAAATTGTTACTGAAACAAGTTCAGTCATGAGAATTTTTCGCGAGTAAAGACATTAAATAGGACACTCTCTTAGAATTACAAGAAAAAGAAGCAGGTTAAAATCATACCACAACCCTAGCAACCTCAGTTGCATGATGAACAGCTATACTTTTCGGAGTAATTTCCGTAAAAAGCAAAAGAACAACCTGAAATCAAACACCGTGAATACGGTTGCAATTAATCCTAGTGGCACAGAATATAGCATATGACACGAAAACTAAGAACCAAGAAATATTTGTAAAATATAGAAGACCGAATATAAGAAAATGAAACAATCTTTCAGGAGCTTTGTCACAGTAGATCCATTTTCCATTCTCCAGAATGCAGAATGTGAAGGGACTTAAACGTACTGTCATAACTCCAGTTGCAGCAGTAACACCAGCTTCACCATAAATAGCTGTCGCAGCATCTGTGACTAGAGCAGTTGCCGCAATATTAACCACGCTGTGTAGGTATAAGAATTTACAATAAGAAAGCAAATTAAAAGGGTGAAGTGGACAAACAAAGCAATTGAATTGGTAAGAATTAATATTGAAAGTTCTTTTACAAAACCGTACGTCGTGCCGATAAGAATGGTTGTCAGGAATCGAGTAACATCAGTACGAAGCATTCTAAATACGCCATTCTCAGGCTCTTTTTCAGCCAATTCACGTATCTGTAGAGGAAGCGACAATTATTTTAGTAAAGATATGAACATCCATACTGTCGGTTAAAGAGCGAAAGATTCAGAAGGTTTCAGAAGGTTCACAAAACACAAAAGACACGCTATCAACAAAACTTTGGAGATGTTTTTAGCAGTACCATTCTACAGGCACTTATCTCTTAAGTCTATATTCATATAATGACATAGGATGATTTCTATGTCTTTGAAGATGGTGAAGCTATATCTGACTTATGAAGCTTCCATGGTATGTGTGAACAACTCCAAAATGTTTCCCTACTAATCTTCACTTCCATGATCACATAGCACAATGTAATATATGTAAGCTATGAGGCCGCTAACAGTATCAGTCTAAGTATTTTAAAAACTTAATATTGAGCATAAATGGCTTACCTTCCAAGGCCATAACGTAGTGATTGAAGTCTCCGCCATTGAAAAAAATGCAGATAAACTCAAAAGAGCAGCCAAAAGCAAACCTTGTTCTTTAAAAACACACAAAACCTGCTTTAATTTTGGCCATGCAGCTTTAAGTACCGATTTACCTTGCTCTAAACCATTATTAATCACTCCTTCCATTGCATAAACCTTCCCACATTGAAATACAAAAAACCCACAAACCATTGCACTCATTATAAACAAACCCTTCATTAAAACCTTCAAAAAATCCAACTTTTCATTCCCAATTGAGCAATCAATCTTCTTTTCCTCATCTACAGAGTCCAAATTAGCCCTAATTTCAAAACCATTTGCTTTATCAAACTTTCCTCTGGAGAAATTTGTGGGAACAGAAGAAGAAAATTTGTAGTGATTATTTGTGATTCGAATTGGAAAACGAAGAACTGAAGAAGAAGTATGAGATGAAAACTTGAGTTGACGATTATAAAGAGAGAAAACTGGGAACTTATTGGGTTTACATATGAGTGTGGGGAGAGAAAAAATTGAAGCTTCTGCTACTAAATTCATGGCGATGGTTTTAACAATTTCAACTATCGATGAGAAATCAAAATAGGTGATTGATGTTTCCGCCGTCTAAAGAAGAAGAAGAAATCCGAACTGGTTATTGTATGGAGGGAATTCAAAGTTTGGTAGAAATAAATTCTAGGGGTTTGTATCAAAAACTTTTAAAAGTTGCTAACCTGCTGCCTGCTGCAAATCTTTGCACTGATAGAGCATGAGTCATGTAAATATTCGCAGAAGCCACTTGCAACTTTTTACACTTGACCCCCAAAATCTTTAGAAAATGAAACGAGATACCGAAACCGGTGATCTAGATAAATTGGCAGTTTTGCAGTGGACATTAGACACCGTTAATTCTTTTAGAACAATTTGATAAAACAAAAAGTCCTGTGGAACGGCAGGTGGACACACTCTCGGTTGACAAAGCACTCAGTCATAAGCATAAAACAGGTTGGCTTTCAGCAAAACTTTAACTTTGAAACCATAACTTAGGATTTAAGCTTCATAATGCATGTTTGGTGTTGCGTATACAAGTGCAGTTATAAGCAGAAGGTACATTAGCTTACAACTTGGTCAGTGGACAACAACAACAAGATGAAAATAGTTACGTCTGTTACATTGACGCTTTACAAGCCGAATAACAAGAAGTAGAGATACAGGTAGTGATATTACAATTGAAGGGACCAACTGAGCCAACAAAACTGTAGTGGTAGTAAGAGAGATGGACTCTTAAACATTCTTTAGATAGTCCTGGATCTTAGACATCATAATCAACTGTGACGGATCGCTACCTCTGCTGCTGCTTTGTGATGCTCTTGCACTCTCCTGAAGCTTTATCTTCTCAAATAGATACTGCTTCTCAAGCTCGGCCTCATTCAACCGTTGTTTGAGGTACCTGCTGGCATAATCCTCCGTTTTCTCAGTTTTGGCGAGCATAATCCTCTGAAGCTTTTCAGCTTCCTCCCTTGCTTCAGTGGCCTTGAGCTGGAACATATCAGATTCAGCCATCTTAAGCCTTACAATGCTCTCAAGCTCGTCAATCTGCTGCTTTTTCCTTTGTTTGTCCATCTTTATCTCTGTTGCTTCCCTTACCTTGTCCTCAAGTTCTTTGTCACAAGCTTCAAAATCTAGACGGGCTTTCTTGAACATCCGCATTTTCTCCTCGGCCACCATTTCCATCTTCCGGATTGTCTCCCGTACTACTTCTGCAATCTTATTGCAAGCTTCCTGTGGTGCGATCAAATGACCGCCTTCTTCTACTTCTATGTTCTTTATGGGGTCTATCTCAAGCTCTGGAAGACAAACACACAAGTGATTGAGTTGAAGGATGATAAAGCACATGAGCGCCAAGTCTATCCTAGTTTTCATGTTAAAACTGAAATTGACAACTGATTCATTTGGTTTATTTCAAAAATATTACAGGTCAGTGAAAAAACGTTGGACCTTAAAAATGAAGGAGGCAGAAACACCTCACAATCAATCTATACACAGTAACTGCAGGAAAAAATAATCATCTAACCTAACCCTGTTTAGTAGGTGGATAAAGCTAATATGTTATATGAACAGAAATGCTCAGGAAATCAACTGAAGAATTAAAATATAAAATCATTTAAGGAAACATACCTTGGAGGAATAACATCATCACTTTGCCCGCTATTGCTTCTGCTACTCCAGTCTTCATCTTTTCTCCAAGTTCCTCACACTTCCAAAACAACTTTCTACCCCTTGGATCTTCACTTCCACGGAAGATCCTACTGACAACATCAAGCTCTCTAATCAGAGCATCCCGGTCCCAACTAGGTGCACAATGTTGGAACACATCTTTAACCCACCCTAACAATTCTGATGTCCTATTACAAGCTCGGCACCTGAAAAGCATCTCACTGGGACTTGCACCACTCTTAACACATGTGCCCATGGTCACCTGCCCTTCACGGATTGCACAGTCGGTGTGAGTCCAATGAGAACACGAATCACAACCAATCCATCTGAATGTGTTCACCTCAAAATCAAATTTGTTACATATCGTACACATGCAAAGATTGCAGAAACCGTTTCTATTAGTACATATTTCACAACTACAGTCATCAGCTGGAAGCTGGTTTTGGCATGCTATATTTCTACACCTCTTGTACACAAAAACCTCGATGAGTGAAGTTTGAGAGAGACTAATGTTCGGATGCAAAAATGCCTGAATTCCTGTTTTGACTGCAACAAGTATCTCGAGATGTACCCGATGCGCCATCATTAAGGTTATAGCATTCAAATCATCCCTACTATGGACAAGTTTCTGTAGAATCATATACTCCTCTCTATGCTGAGAACCGCCAGTCCCTTCAAGAATGACGCGTAACTCACTCTTCAGCTCTTCCCCTAACTCATCTGGCAGAACGCGCATCCTTTCTGAGATTATCTCAACTCTTTCCTTAGCTAAATCCCGAAGAGATAACTTATCAGAACTAAAAACCCGACGAATAACAGACTGATCAGGACAATCATTCTCTCCTTCTTTCTCATTTTCAACCCTCTTCCCATTATCATTAGTCGGCGGCCATGTTTCACGCGAACTCGCACTCTCGGACGGAGATGCACGAACTTGTTCAGTAATTGATACAGGTTCTTGTAAATCAGGAGACCCACGAGACCCCCGATTATCTAGAGATAATGATGTCTGTAAATCTCTAGGTTGCTTTCTTGGAGGTAACATTCTTGGTGATGGTTGGTGTGGGAAATTACTATTAGGAGGTGTAGCCTCCATTCAAATATATCTCAATCTTCACTCTAATTTTCAAATTAATAATATCAACCTACATAATAATCAAAAATATTGCATAACAAAATCACATCAACTGGTATATTTCAAGAACAAAGCAGTTTACAAGAATATATATTAAGATCACAAAAATGAAAAAAAGGTTGAAACTTTGTAGAAGAAAACGACTCAAACTGAGATCTGAAAAGAGAAATTACTTACCAAACAAGTGAAAATCCAGCTAAGACTTAAGAAATTTGTGAGTCTTAAGTTGAGAAACTTTTGGATTTATCTACCTTAATTTTCTTTCTTGCTTTCCCCCTTTCAGAGCAAAGAAGATATTGGAAGAAAACCCTAGTCAACAGAGAAACCCGTTTGAAGAAGAAAAAAATGATAACGGGTGTTATTACACTACTTTGCACAACTTGTACAGCCAGTTATTACCTAGTTACAGTACAGCCGAGTTGACCTGTTGCTACTGGATTTGTTCACCTACGTGGAACGTGGGTGATTAAAACCATGACAGAAGTGAGGAAAGCAAACTTCAGTACATTGACAAGTTTGGATAATGCTATGTGGCCCCACATCGCCTAGGGCAACCTAGGTTGTGTGCTTGATAAGCATCGGGCAATCCTATCCTTGCAAGCCAGTTTTGTCTGTGTATGCCCGTGGTTTCCGTACCACCACTTTGTCCATGACTTCCGTGTCATTCCGTACCAACCTAGGTTGTGTACTATCCTTGCAAGCCGGTTTCGCTTGTGTATGCCCGTGGTTTCCGTA